>JAGDYQ010000036.1:654104-673056 GCA_021962125.1 Bulinus truncatus | reverse complement strand
TGCTTCAACAGTGAAAAAAGAATTAAATCCATCAAATACCAATGTTTATCATAAAAATAGTGAAAAAATAAATATTTCAAATGTTAAAGACATACTTGGTTTGAGATAATCCAAAACTCACCCCATTTATTCCAGACAGCTGCTGAGACAACATTCACTTACTACACTCATGGGCCTTGGTGCAGTATGAGAAGACGTCAAAAGTTTCACAATGTTCACCTATGGATTTAAAAAAAAAAAAATGTAAAAAAATTAAAATAATTTCAGTTTCTGACAGTGATAGACCAATGACTGGTCAAACAAAAAAAAAGAAGAAGAAATACAAATTTTTTGTTAATCGACGTGTCACCCTTTATTAACATATAAACATCTAAGCAATAGAAGAAGGGGGTGGGGTGAGGTTATGAAGAGGTTTGGGCGCTTGAGTGCCAGAAAACTTAAAGATAATTATTTTTTGATTGACTTTTTTTTTTAGTTCTAGACTTAAATAAGTGTTTTTAAAACCCTACAGGAATACAGGTCAGATTCTTTTAAACTCGAGAGAGAAAAAATACATATACAGATTCACGAAATTCCTCTGACTATGCCAATCCGTTATGTTTAGCTATTCTGGGAAAGTGCACGGCAAGCAAAGGAGATTTAGGGAATGGCAGCAATGAAAAACTTTAGAACAGAGGTTCACAAAATGTGGGCTGTGAAAAGGTTTTATATCAGGCAAAATTAAATTTAACCAATAACTGATTCATTGAGAAAAATAACAGCGTTTTAAGCCTGACTAGTCTTACCCACATCATCATATATATATATATGTTGTGCAGGACACACAACCCTTTATCATATATATGTTGTGCTGGGCGCACAACCCTTTATTACGCCAAGGCTACAGAAACACTTCATCTTTCCCGATGCCCCCCCCCCCAAGGTTAAGGAAGCTTATTTTCTTTATTATATGAAACCTTTAAAAGCCATAATCTACCTTAAAAAACTTCATATGTGAGTGCAATACATTATTTCTCTATAAATTACAAAACTAACAGTTTGTTTATCTAAAACTGGGGACAATGTAAATCTGAATTAACAATGCTTTTATTTTATCGTAGTTTTTACATCACAGGCGGGTCGAGAAATCAAAACTGTTATCACATTGGTCGAGGGGGACGGGGACGGATGGTCGTGCGATTAAGCACTCGACTGTCGTCAGTGAAGGTACCTAGTTCGATTTCCAGTTCCAGATATATCTCCCGTGGTGCCTTCATGGCCATTGCATTATCGGCTAAGGTGGGGGGGTTGAAAGAAGGGCGCCGAAAAAACCGTCCCATCAGTGGTTTGTAGGATCTAAGAGATCTCATCTAATCCTTACAGGGACATCACACAATCACAGTGGGTCAGGAAGTTTGGGGGGTGCTTTGAGAACTACCACTTTGAGACCCTTAAAAAAACCCCAAAAAAAAAAAAAACCCCAAAAAAAAAAAAACCAAACCCCAAAAAAAAAAAAAAAAAAAAACCAAATAAAAAAAACCAACCTTTTCCTCTTGATTCTGGGCCCTGGCCTCCTGTTTCATCTCATGCACATCGTTGTCCACCTCACTGGTACCCTGAAGATACACCAGCGCTGAAATAACACATATGGTGATAACGTGAGATAATCTTTAAAAATGAATAATGACTAATTTTCTTAACACAGCAAAAAAAAAAAAAAAAAAACAAAACAAAAAAAAAAACAAAAACAAACAAAGAGCAGAAGTCAATCATAGATATATCAAAGCCCAAAATCACCAAGTATGGTACAAACCTGATTTGGCCTCGTCCTCTTTCTGCTTTGATATCAGCAGATATCTGGGGCTCTCCGGGCAGAATGGTAAAACGACCAGCTGAAACAAACAAGGAAATATGGCTAGACCTGAAAAATGGAAACAAAAACACGTGGAAGATTTGAGATGATACTGGTCTGCGGAAACTGTATTCAGTTTTTTTTTATTTTACAGAAATCGGTAATGGTTTATCACTCCGGTCATCAACTGCTAGACAAAGGCCTTCTTGAATAGTACTGCTTCAATTCTGTTTCATGAACTGCTAAGAATTGACAAATTTTTCCAATAAACAGGATTATGAAAGTCTGAATTTTCATGCATATGTTTAGGAATATTATTTTGTAAACACTTGAAAAATGGTTTATTTCAGTGTAGTTCAGTATTGTGCATTATAACATGTATTCTCACTGCATATCTTCTGCAGCTGAAATACAAAAATAAAAACTGTTTGACCAACTTAGCCATTTCATAAAAAATATATTTAAATATGTAAAAAAGAAACTTTATGGCCCTGCGGCATAGTAACAAGCCTAGCATTCTTCAGTGAAAGAAAACTATAAAGGTTAAAAATTCCAAAAGTGTGAAAAAATTTACTTATTAACACATCAAAATGGCTTTTAACCCATTGGACTGGAGGATAATGATGGGGAAAAAAATGTTAAAGAAATAAAAAAAAACAATGGGAAAAAAAAAGTTTATGTTCCATAATTTACGATAATTTTTGAGAATTGAATTAATTCAGACGGTTTGAAGTTGAAGAAATACACAGTCATGATGGATGACGTTCTTGTATTGATAGTGTGCTGATATTAAGTATAATTCAATAGCAGTAAATATATAATCTAAGTATTATTAAGAATACCTAAAAGTAAATTCCAGTAGTCTGCATTCCCCAGTACCTCAGGAAACCCCAGTATTTGAGAAAAAAGAATTCCAAAAGTGACCCCGAGCTGATGTAAAACTCCAAGAGCACCCCTGATGTCTGGTGTTGATATCTCTGACAAGTACAGCGGGGTCAGGCCGGTGTATAACCCTGGATGTGTGTAAAAAAAATTAGGCAAGATGAGAAGAGGAAGAAAAAAAAAGTTTATGTTTAAGCAGCTTAAAGTTTGAGAATCCCTGATAGACGGGTGTGGGTGGGGAGTGAGATCTCAGTTCGGGTTAACATCCAACCATAAATAATTCCAATTTTTTTAGCTGGGTTATGACAACCGTTTCTGATTGTGAATCCAAGTGAAGATGTGACATACCCTCCAAGTTAAATTAAAAACATGCAAACATACAGCTATTTCAATTTGTTCTGTATTTAAATGGTTGCTTGGTATAAGCCAGGTAAAGGATAAAAGAAGGTGGCCAATGTCTAGCCACACAATTTCAAAAGCACCGGCAAGTGCTGGAAACATGAGATCTTTCTTTACACTCCTCCACTATAGGCAGTAAAAAGCTCAGACAGACAGATGGCATATATTAACAATGATAAAGACAGTCATACCGCAGTTAAACCCAATGACCAATCTGCCAACAATGACCATCTCGTAGGACTTTGCTAAAACACTGAAGTACATCAAAACACTGCCAATGATGCCTGGGACAGCATTCAACAAGAAACCAAATTTCCTGAAATAAACATATTCATTAATACATTATACCACTACAATCGCAATGAAAAAAAAAAATAATGTCTTCATAATGGGAAGTAAAATTATAAGAGATGGCAACATTTGCAAGGGGGAAGCTGAAACACAAATAACATTGTGACAACATTTAAAAATTTCTTTTACAGCTTTGTAAGGGGAGATAACTCATGCGTACATTTTATGTCAATTTTTTAAAACTTAACATGATTATGTTCCTTAAAAAGCCAAATATACAGATACTAAACAAGCACTTAACAATATACACATAAATTCGCTCAAATGGATGAATATTTTTAAAATCCAAGCTGCAGTCTTTTCATAACAGAAAATATATTGTACTTTTAATATTTTTAAAAAAAAAAAATATTGCTAATGTTTAAAAAAAATTAACGAAACAAATGACATTTAAATAAAAAAAAAAGGCAAAGCATCTGATGAAAAAAAAACAATTTAAACCAACCTTCCAAATTTTTCGGCCCACCATCCTGCAAGGATCCCTCCGAGGCAACCTCCGACAGCAAACATTGACACAATGACAGCGAACATGTTTGTGATTGAATTCTGGCTCATAAAGCTTCCGGTCCGGTGGTAATCTGTTTCATTCAGGAAGTCTTTAATACTCTGAATGGGGGGGGGGGTGGTGGTGATTTGACATTGGGAGAGAATACATTTAGTTTCATTTACGATTAGAAAAATGTTTGCGGTTTTTAATAAAGCACTGTGTACAATATGATGATATATTTTTTTAGTAGCTTTAATACATTTCAAAACAACATGAAGTCCTTGATAAAAGCATGCACGATTCTCATTTATCCATAGAGAAATAGTTTCGGAATTACTGATCGCAACATTTACCTCCTCTGGGGCATTGATAACACCTGTGTTGAAACCAAACTGGAACGATCCGAGGACTGCTCCTACAACAGCCAGGCATAATTTGCCTGTTATACGCTGAAAGGAAAAAGAAAAGAGAATTTTTTTTTTTTAGATTAGTTAAAGAAAAATGTCATGAATAATATTAGATTGAGTTTTGAATTTGTAATACAAAACCAACATTTTATAAGTAAAAAAATAAAAATATATATCAAAGGGAAAAGAACTAAATAAATGGCGATTTTTTAAAACTGTCAGGAGTTTTCATTTAAACTTTAAATTAAGAAAAAAAAATATAAATCCTTTGTTTGAAGGTTAAGATTTTTGTTTTTGTTCTTTATCAGTAAATCTACATCGAAAAGATATAGTCAAATCCAAAATGGTCGAAGCTAACAATAAGAAAATATAACCATGTTGACTGATGATCTATCTTCGTAATATTCTTTCAACTAATTTTTTTTTTTTAGATAATTGTAAACAATTTATCATAAGATTATTTTTTAAAAAATCCAAATGAACATAAAAACCAAACCAAAACAGGGACATAAATCTTTTTTTTTTTTAGAGAATTGCATCTATTCAAAAAAAGAGATAAATAATTCCTTATACTAAAATAGTCATAAACCTCTGAATAGACATTATTTTTTTGCTGGGGTGACTTAAACACAATGCAACAGGCGGCCATAGGTTGGATCTAAATTTAGAAAGATAATGAGGTCTTTGTCAATGAGGAGTTCCAAAACAAAGATTTCTTTGTTTTTTTTTTACTGAATGTCAGTCAGAATGGCCAGGTAGGTCACAGCTAGAACTGGTCTACAAATGTGTGGACTTAATTAGTCAACAAGTAAATTAACACCATTCCCTGAAAACGAACAATATGTTTTGTTTATAAAACAAGCATCTCCCCTTAGACAAAAATGCGTTATTACTACAATATTGTCTATCGTAATAAACAAAAAATAATCTATGAAATGATTTTTTACAGCAAAAATGTTGTGAGCAGGCATTAGACTGAAAGAAAGATGGTATTGTAAACAAAGAAATTTAACTATACTGTATATACAGTTAAAGTTTCAAAGGATTCAAGCCATGCATCTAAAAATAACTTGAAAACTAAATAAAAGACATGTCGCAAATCTGTTTGTGTCATTTTTTTCTGTGAAAAACAAAACAAAACCAACATCTAAATAAGGTACTGAAATAAAATATTAACTTATAGGCCTACATTCTGTGCCCAATGTTCATGGTAAACAAAAATGTTAAATTTGAAAATTTATTTACTAATCCCTTATATTTTTTTACAAAGATGTGGCTCGATTTGCAGCTCAAAGTATCCTAAAGGTTGGTTTATGCTTAGATTTTACCATTTTTTTTTTTAAAGGAATATGGGAGATAGTAGAATTTCCATAACATCATACGTTTGTCAGTAGCATTAATAGCATTAGTGCCACCAAGGGCGGATCCCCACCCCCTATTTACACCACTTTCAGTTAATAAAATCATTTCCAAGAAGTCCCATTGTAAGAATTTATTTCCACAATAGGCCCACCTTAGAACTATCTTATTTTTTTTACTAGGTAATGGTGAGTATCATTACCTGGAGGACAGGTGATTGTGCAGTGTAGTCCACCCAGCTTAAGATGGGTGCCTGACAAAAGTTAATAAAGGCGGCGAGGCATAGAGCTAGGAAGCTACTATATCTGTCTTTTGCCATTGTAATCTCAGATATGGTGGGGGATGAAAGAAATTTCAATTAGTGGTTTTTGTATCTTAGAGATAAACTTCTCATCCTCATTTGGGACTTCGAAATGAAGTCTCATATTGTACCAACAAGTAATTTCAGACATCTATAAGGTCTTTGCGATTGACCTAATTAGAATAGCTATTAGAATGGGCAGTTTTTACAGACCCAGAAATGAAGTAAGACAAATTATTTAAGGAAAAAAAAACAAACAAACAAACAATAATAATTATGATATGTGATGAAGTATGTAATTTTCCTTTCTCAATATAATTTCTTTTTTCAAAATCAGAAGCTCATCAAGCAAAATAATGTTGCACCGGAGTATTTCTTGGCTATGATGTTTTTGAGGCATTATAAAGGACACAAAGGTATTTTAAAATATTTTTTCTTTTGCACTCCTGTCTCTTTGCAATACTTTATGTGGCTCGTTTTAACCTTTTAAATTAGCTACAATTAAAATAAGACCCAAATTTAAACAATTATCCTTTTTTTTTTGGACTTTTTCAAACTGCTTTGATCTATAAAAAGAAGAGTAAACTATTTTGAATACCTCTGGTATGGACAGGAAGAGTAATAGCAAATATTTTTCAACATCTATTTCTTTAGACAAATTATAAGAAAAATGTATGTATTTGAATATACAGTCGATTCCGCTTAATTGGGACACATCGGGACCGAGGCTTTTTGTCCCAATTAAGCGGCTGTCCCAATTAAACATACAAATTTACTATTGGCTTCTTGGTTTGGTTTCTTTGAGATTTGCCCCAAATAAGCGGTGTCCCAATTAAACGGAATCCACTGTATTTCATGATTCACATGATAAAATGTTCAAATCACTGTCAGGGTTTAGCAGCACTTGATGATTCTACACCAATGGATCTCAAAATGTAGGCTGAGACAAAAATCTACAAAGTAAAAAATGGGGGAATCTATAGACTATACATTACATACAAATAACGACACTTTTATATTTTTAACTTGGTTTTTCTTTATATGCTGAAAACAGAACAATTTTGATGGTGGGTCGTGAAACCAAAACTGTTGTCTAAATGGGTCACAAGACATAAAATTTTGAAAACAACTGTTCTATACCCTTCTTGTGAACCATCTAAAAAATAAAAGACAAAAGAAAAGAAAGCCTAAACTAAATATAAGGAACATAACAATCTTTCATAAGCAACGATTGTTTTGGGAGTGTTAACTATATAGTTAGAAAAATTTGCCAATCGGTTCACGACTAAACTTTATTAATTATAATTTTTTTTTGATGATTCACACTTAGCAACGTTAACACAAAATTACAATTTGAGAACTACTGTTATTGATGTTATAATAGATAAGCCTATCCCCTATGTATATTAAAATTAAAAAAAAAAGCAACTACTATAACTTATAGTATAAGTGTAAATTTTAAATTAAAAAAAAAATAATAAAAAATTAAACATAAAATAATAACTAAATTGTCTAAATGATGCAAACTTAAACTTTTAAGCCAAAAAATAACTTTAAACAGCTAATTTGTTCAAATAAAAATAAATAAATAATTTTATCAATTTTTTTTCAATTTTGTTTGATGAAATAAAGAATTAATAATCCACGAAAAAAAGTAACAAAAACCATTGACATAACAGTTGACATGAATTGACAGTTTCAAATGTTACATAATAATGATGAACAATACATAGCTGATGAAATAGCGACGCGTGACAAATGTAAACAAAATTATTCAAATTGATAACAAATACTAACTGTTTTTTTGCTCTTGACATATGTAGAATTTTCTTTCATTTCGTGTCTTTCCATTGCGATTTCGACCGGCTGGTTTCTATTTAGTAACACGCAGCTATAATTCCTTGCTTAAAAAAACCAGTAACTAACCACAGAGCACACCGATTCAAAGACTTTATTTACCAAATCTTATCAGTACATGACAATGCACATAAATTTTAAGCGTGTTATGTAGGTCAGTCCAACTTTATTTTTTTCAAACGTAAAAAAAAACTACACGTGATGAAACCGTTCGTCCTCACGTTTTTCCTTCCGAAAGCGATTCTTTTTAAATTCGTTTATTTAATGGAAAAAAATGACAATTATGTGTGTATATATATAATAATAATACTTTAAAATAAATATTAAAATAATTTACGAAATCTCTTATTTATTATGGTCCATGTTGTAAGAACAGAAATTCAATAAATAGGTGGCGTAATAAATAGGTCAACTAGCAGAAATGACTGTTGGAGGTGCGGGTTACAGCGGGTACTATGTCCGATTTCTTTTTAACAGATCGGTGTCACCGGTGGTATAGTGGAGGGCGCTCTGGCTCATAAGTGAACGAGGGCAGCAGGCCAACAGGGACATTTTTTTTTAACTGAATGGGAGTTATATTTATGGAAAAAAAATCAACTTAGATGACTTGTAGGCCTAAGTCAATTGAGATAAATTTGTGGATAACAAGTGGCCGTCACCCGAAGAAACTGTTTGTTTCTCAACTGGGTCCACCAAAATTCTCTACTTTACACTACTTTCTAATTACGCCAGTTTATTTTTAACGTGTGCGATCCTCTCTCATTGCGTAGGGGCCCCAATTGTTCTTTTCTGTACCGGGGCCCTCAAACCGACCGTAATCCTCCTCTGCTCCCCCCCAACTTAATTCATCTCTACACTGACCTATATATATATATATATATATATATATATATATATATATATATATATATATATTATATATATATATATATATATATATATACACCGGCGGCGGAACGAAATATTTTAAGGGGGGCAAGCCAAAATTCAAGGGGGGGGAGTAGGGGGGGGCGGCGCCCCCCTTGAAAATTGAAGGAGGGGCAAGACAAAATATGACCAAAAGACAAATTTTACCCCCTTAATTCAATAATAGAATATAGTAATTCTGTAGCAAGTATTTAATCGATATTATTAAAAAAATAATATATAAAAAAATAAAAATGAATATTGAGCACTTCTGTCGTCAACTGATTCGTAATGTCAGTTTGTTTACAAATTTAATAGTGAAAATAGATCAGAAAATTACTGATAATTATCATGAATGATGATGAATATGAAACCGGAAACGGGAAACTCAATAAACAAAAAGTAATTTATGAAAAGATAATAGATCATTGTATTTTCTTTAAAAATTACATTTGCCGTCATTCGGTAGATGGCAATACTTCTCTATACTTATAAGACACATTTGCTATCTGTCTGTCTGTTCCCTTAAAACTCAAAATCCAGGCAACCAAATAATGTGACATTTGGTACACGCAGTGGCGCAACCAGGCCCCCCCCCCCTTCCAGGCCAAATCATCAATACATAATTTACGTTATAAAGTTACAAAAAAGACTGTCAAACTGTCTTTTTTCAATATGTACTGGGTACACGTACACAAAATTACATGGGGAATGTTCTTAAACAGGTTTCGTTCCATCTCAATGGGTACTTTAATTGTAATTAATTATTTTGGATATCAAAGACATGAAAATTGGCAAACTTTTACCCCGATTTCAGGTTTTACGAGCTTCTCTCCCACATAGCTAACTTACTATAAATATGATCGGTACGGGGAACCAAATATTTACTACTTACTACATTATTACATTCCATTCCTTCATCCATAGGAATTGTCATCTTTTGCTACAGTCATGCCTAAGAGAGAGAGAGAGGGAGAGAGGGAGGGAGGGAGGGAAAGAGGGAGGGAGAGAGAGGGGGAGGGAGAGAGGGAGGGAGGGAAAGAGGGAGAGAGAGGGAGGGGAGAGAGAGGGAAGGAGGGAGGGAAGGAGGGGAGGGAGAGAGAGAGGAACTGCTAAAAATGTTGTGTATCACATTGCTTTAAGTTAAATGTACCCTTGTATTGCATGCAAATAAACCCTTTTTTACGCGTCTTATTTTAAATCTTAATTAAACGTCAAATTACGCTTCTTAAATAAACAGAAAACATTATTTTAAACCCGGGCAAAGCCGGGTACTTGCAACTAGTTTTAAAATATGCTACAACAACTCTCAATAATGTGATTACTGTAAAATGTCAATTAATTATAATTTCTTTCAAATATTAAATTTAAGAAATAAATCAAATGAATTATGAAAATGATACATATAAACTAAAATGAATTACGAAGTTAAAAAAAGTTAAAATTTTAGGGGGGGCAGACTGGAAATTCAAGGGGGGGGGCGTATATATATATATATATATATATATATATAACAATAATAACAACGTCAAAAGTCATTACAAGTCGTCTAGTTTAAGTACTCCTATACTCCTATTTTACCCCCCCCCCCCTGTTCTTAAAAGGACGAAACAACACATCGGGGGGTTTGAAGTTTGACTTTTAAGTCTATAATTTATTACCGCACAGGTAGCTAGCTCTCTGGTAAAAAAAATGTGATTTAAAGAAACAACAACAACAACGAAACAAACCACAGACACATGCATTCAGACACCTGCACAGTGCACACCCATGGTGTCCGTCAACTGTTTTGACACCCTGGTCAATAAAAGTCATGGGAGGTGAGAATGTCCTCTTGGATTCAATACAGTTCCTTTACATTTATGCAATAATTGTTTTTTTTTCTTTGTGGAATCATTCAAACTCATCAGAGTTGAGGATTGTGTTCACTGATACATGTGTGCAGGAAACACATATTTCCACCTATACAGGGACGCCGTCAGAAAATCGGAGGGAAAGGCTGGGGGGGGGGGGAGACTGACAGCCTCTTACAGCTTTGACCTCTCTGACCTCCTAACCCCTTTAAAAAAATAAATAAAGGCAAGTTACTTCAAAGCAGATGAACATACGACAATCATTACAAGAACCCATTTTCCTGAACAAGTGATTGTGTTGCCACCTCATCGTAGCGGCCATATCTTGTGTGATGGACGGCCGAGAGAAAATCAGCCCCCCCCCGTACAAAGATAACGCGTAGGGACCCTTACAAAGATCATGTGTTTTGGCCCATGTTCAAAGATCATGTGTTTGGACCATGTTCAAAGATCATGTGTTTTGGACCATGTTCAAAGATCATGTGTTTGGACCATGTTCAAAGATCATGTGTTTTAGACCATGTTCAAATATCATGTGTTTGGACCATGTTCAAAGATCATGTGTTTGGCCCATGTTCAAAGATCATGTGTTTTGGACCATGTTCAAAGATTATGTGTTTTGGACCATGTTCAACGATCATGTGTTTTGGACCATGTTCAAAGATCATGTGTTTGGACCATGTTCAAAGATCATGTGTTTTGGACCATGTTCAAAGATCATGTGTTTGGACCATGTTCAAAGATCATGTGTTTTAGACCATGTTCAAATATCATGTGTTTGGACCATGTTCAAAGATCATGTGTTTGGCCCATGTTCAAAGATCATGTGTTTTGGACCATGTTCAAAGATCATGTGTTTTGGACCATGTTCAACGATCATGTGTTTTGGACCATGTTCAAAGATCATGTGTGTTGGACCATGTTCAAAGATCATGTGTTTTGGACCATGTTCAAAGATCATGTGTTTGGACCATGTTCAAAGATCATGTGTTTTGGACCATGTTCAAAGATCATGTGTTTGGACCATGTTCAAAGATCATGTGTTTGGACCATGTTCAAAGATCATGTGTTTGGACCATGACAAAGATCACGTGTTTTGGACCATGTACAAAGATCATGTGTTTTGGCCCATGTACAAAGATCATGTGTACGGACCGTGTACAAAGATCATGTGTTTGGACCATGTTCAAAGATCATGTGTTTGGACCATGTTCAAAGATCACGTGTTTTGGACCATGTTCAAAGATCATGTGTACGGACCGTGTACAAAGATCATGTGCAGAAAATTGCACAAATTTCAAGGAACTTGTTTCACATTTTTAACAAATCGAAAATTAATTTCATAAATGTATTGACTAAATATAAGACGTTGGAATGATTAAGGCGGCACCTGATCTAAGGACTTACTACTACCACCGGGGCTAGAACACGCCGACTAGCGAGGGGGTTGACTTACGGACACTGCTACACATGAGCCCGAAGTTTAGCCGCCCCTGCTCCCTTCCCTGGTTACACGAGGGCGTGGCTATGAAAGAAACGTAAGTAGCGCGTGAGAAAAAATGTCAGGAGCTCGCGTTCCTTTGTTGAAGCATGTGTTACTGTGTCTTTTGGGTGTGTTTGTCTGTGTGTGTAAATGTGTGTGTGTTAATGTGTATTTAGGTGTGTGTGTTAATGTAAGTGTGTGTGTGTGTTAATGTAAGTGTGTGTGTGTTAATGTGTGTAAGTGTGTGTGTTAATGTGTGTTTAGGTGTGTGTGTTAATGTAAGTGTGTGTGTGTGTTAATGTGTGTGTGTGTTAATGTGTGTAAGTGTGTGTGTGTGTTAATCTGTATTTAGGTGTGTGTGTGTGTTAATGTAAGTGTGTGTGTGTTAATGTAAGTGTGTGTGTTAATGTAAGTGTGTGTGTGTGTGTTAATGTGTGTAAGTGTGTGTGTTAATGTGTGTTTAGGTGTGTGTGTGTTAATGTGTGTTTGGGTGTGTTTAGAGGATGTGTATTAGAATAATGTCAATGAATGACATCGATTTTAAGATACATCAATCAATCCATCCATCAACCCATCCATCCATCAACCCATCCATCCATCAACCCATCCATCAACCCATCATCCATCCATCCATCAACCAATCCATCCATCCATCAACCCATCCACCCATCAATCCATCCATCCATCAATCCATCCATCCATCAACCCATCCACCCATCAATCCATCCATCCATCAACCCATCATCCATCCATCCATCAACCAATCCATCCATCCATCAACCCATCCACCCATCAATCCATCCATCCATCAATCCATCCATCCATCAACCCATCCACCCATCAATCCATCCATCCATCAACCCATCCATCAACCCATCATCCATCCATCCATCAACCAATCCATCCAACCATCAACCCGTCCACCCATCAACCCATCCATCCATCAACCCATCCATCCATCCATCAACCCCTCCAGCCATCCATCAACCCATCCATCCATCAACCCATCCATTCATCAATCCATCCATCCATCAACCCATCCATCCATTAACCCATTCACCCATCCATCCATCAACTTATCCATCCATCCATCAACCCATCCATCAACCCATCATCCATCCATCCATTAACCAATCCATCCATCCATCAACCCATCCAGCCATCCATCCATCCATCCATCCGTCCATCCATCTACTTATTGTTACTAAATAAAGTTTATAAACTTTGAACGATCGTATCCCATTCATACCTGTGTCCGCTGTCACGTAGTGCTTTCGGTAAATGTAGGGCGCAATGACGGATCAATTTACACCCAATAGATCATTTGTGATGTCTGACAAATACTCTTCTCGCACGATCACTCTCACAGACACAAGAGCACACAGTGCCGGATAAAGATTTGAGTTGGCCTGAGGGCTAACCATCAAAACAGGGCCTAGTTTTTAAAGGGGTAAAAGTGCCCCAACGTATCAAACAGTGAAATGTAACAACCCTCCATCCACATTCCATAATATAGGCATATTACCAAAAGATTCAAAAGTGTGAGTCAGATTTTTTTCCGTTTTTTTTTATTGTTTAAACTTTAAACTTATGTAAAATCACAGAGTCTAATAAACAAAAAGGGGAGGGGGGGGGTCTAAGGCTAAAGCCTTATGAACCTAATGGTTTATACGGGCCTGTGCACACGACAACACACACACACACGCATGCACGCACACACACACACATATAAACACAGTTAAACTAGACGAGTTGACACACTGTTCAGCGTGATGAAGAAAACTTATACACACACACACGCACACACACACATTTGCAAACCAGCCCGCAGCAGGGATGTGTGTGTGTGTGTATGTGTGTGTGTGGGGGATGCAACCCTAACACTCGTTGGCGGGGGTGGGTGGGGTCGGTGCTTCTTAAGGGGCCCCCCGTCTCTTACAATCGGATACATAATAACATCAATAAAATGTGTGTGTAATCAAAATTGTATCCATTTGATGGAAAATGCCCGGAGGGGGGACCAAGTTTAGCTGGTGGCAGCCCTGCCCCACACACGGACCGACACACACACACACACACAAACACACACACACACACAAACACACACACACACACACCACAGGAGAGGTCGCTCCTTCTACGCATGTCAGCAATGACTTTGTATTCTTTGAAACACTATGCATCGTTTTTAAAATTTTTTCTAAAATCAAACTTTGAGCAAAACTTTAACCTTTACTTATAAGTGTACTTTTTGTTTGTTTGTTGTTGCTGTTTACTTCAGTTGATTGAAGTCCTGACAATTGGGTCCCGTCTGTTCTTGTGGATTTAGAGGGAGCAGGGGAGGGAGGGCGGTCCCCGGAGAATGAAAACAATTTCGGGAGCTACACTCAAAGCAAATACAAGGCCAAAGGTCACAAAATGGCTTCACTAAATAAAAGAAAGAGACTTTCTATCATTATAATAAGTTCAACTACCACCTTGACCCCGCCCCCCCCCTTCTTCATATATTTGTACATTATGCAAAACAAACAATTATGAAGACTAATCCTTAATTACTTTGATAAAGAAATCGAATCTCCTTAAATACTTTATTTATTTCAATAAATAAGATAAGGTGGTCTATATACTTGACTGTGAAAACTTCAAACGCAGCGTTACTATTAGAGTTCGCTCTGTAAACACATACACACACACAACACACAAGACACACACAAAGGGTTAAGGGGAAGTTAAGACATTTACTCGTCCTAATATATCATACAACAAATACAATGATCCAAAAGTTTTTTTTTTCTTTTTTGTGGCTTTTCCATTTACATGCTATACAATTTTTTTTATTATCGGTGGCCGCATTGGAGGCGTGCGCATGAATTTGACATCAATCCAGTGACGTAGCGAGCTTGACTCGCGCCCGGGGCACAATATTGTTTAGCGCCCCCCCCCATTCGAAAACCATAGAATTTTGTATGTAAAATATACCATTTGGCGCCCCTTTGTGAGTAGCGCCCGGGGCATGATGCCCCCCCCCCCCACTACGCCACTGCATCAGCCAACCTTCTAGCCATTAATTCATCTTGGAACAGTATTTTTGCTGAAATTTTAATAATTCTTACTGGGCGGATCTATAGTAAAAGTTTTTTTCTCAATTTATATGAATCAAATGCAATTTTTCCCCACGAATGAATACCCCTCCCCTTTTTATTTGGTTAATTTAGATTGAATTAGTTTAAAATGCAACATGTCTAAAGTTGAGTTTCAATTTTTTTAAACTGGGATATATCACCGTCATATGCGAGTTGAATCCACGGTTACCTACCGTGTATCAGTAATAGCGAAATGAAAATATCCAATGTTTATGTTTATGTTATGTTTATTTTTGAGATTGAGATAGTCGTACTGCGAGTCTTACTTGCAACTTATAAACAGAGGCGTGTACTTTTTTACACCCGTACGTGCACCTGGGGCATTTGTTTTCGATCCTACACCCTCTGACCAATCGCGAGGTGCCCAAGGAAGTGGCTCCTGACAGCTAATGGATAACGGACCAGGAGATACAATCCCTCCCCCCTACTTCCCCCATTCCCACGGGTCCTTTCCGGAACATGATTTGTCAGTCTTAGCCACGGAGACAATAACTGCGTCAACGTAGCTAGGTTTAATCAAATCTCGTGCGAATAGCAGAGATCTCGTCACCTGTCCACTGCTCACACACACAAAGTTGTATTCGTCTTCCGGTCATATAAGGTCAAACAGACAAGGGTCAGAGGCGATGTGAGCATTTTTATGTCCAGATATCATTTTTTGTTTGTTTGTTTCTTTTCCCAAATGTCAACTGATGTAGAGCCAGTAAACAAACATTGGAAAACATGACCTCTTTTTCCTTCATTGTCAGTCAGTGTCCAGTCTAATTATCTAAAGGCTGATTGCGGTAAAATGTATCAGCTGTATGGAAAGAATGGATTTAAAGTTTAAGTTAAAAGAAAGTGTATATATATATATGTATATATATATATATATATATATATATATATATATATATATAGGGCCCCCATCAAAACGTAAGATCGACGCTGCTAATCTACGGGCAAGCCAATCAGTTGGTAAAGGGGTACTACGAAAAGCATTAAACTAATAATATATCAATCATCATTGGTCAGGGTACCCTTTTCACTAAAGGGAATCTTCTGAAACTGAGCCCAGGCGCCTTAAGCGTTAAATCGGGGCCTGCTCATTGTAACTAAAAATTAGCCAAAAGTACTTTATTAAATATCAACAAGTTTCAAATTTTGCGAAGAATACTCAACTGGTCGTTATTTACATTATACCACTGTCTGTATTCGCAATGACTTATTGATTTGAACGGCTGAAAAACTCACAGGTGTTTACAGGTGAACACATAAACACTCGAAAATAGGTGGATTAGGTGAGAGACGGGGTCGTAGTAAAGTGGGTGAGGGCTTATTTTTTTTTGCGTCAGTGGTCAGAAAAATATTTTGGCATTGAGGGAGGGGGGGGGGTGTGAGTCATGCGAAGTTAATATTTGAAGACGGGGTGAGGGGGCAAATGAAGAGGTAAGGGGGTGGTGATTTAACTTGTTGGAAAGCTCGACACAGATCCTGTAGGATGTTACACTAGCAGTTCAATCAAACATATTTCATATTTTGCTTAACTCAAGTTTCATATTCCAAAAGTTAATTAGAACACTTTTTTTTATGAGTAGATATGACACTGTTGCTTATATAAAGGATCTTATATAATTTGTTAATTTCGCTGAACTCAACACTCAGCTGTTTGATGTGAGATTTTGGTTGTGGTCAAAATGTTTTAGATTATATGAAGCATGTTTTTGTGTTTGCGTTATGTTTAGTAAGTATCCATCCATCCATCCAATCCACCCATCCATCCATCTATTTACCCATCCATCAATCCATCCATCCATTCATCCATCCTTCTATCCTTACTTCCATCCTTCCATCCATCTATCCATCTATCTATCCATACATCAATCCATCCATCCATCCATCAATCCATATATCCATCCACCAATCCATCCATCCATCTGTCCATCCACCAATCCACCAATCCATCCATCCCTTCGTCAATCCGCCTGTATATCCGTTTGTATGTCTGTTTGATCCATCAATCCATATATCCATCCACCAATCCATCCATCTATCCATCCATCCATTGTCTGTCTGTCTGTCTGTTTAATTAATATCTGCCAGACATTCCGTCATTCCGGTTATTGATGTACTGTCTGGACTAGGTAAGTAACAATCTAGCAGGATCCACCTCCAAGAAATTATCAATGTAAAGTAACACACATTTCCTTCGATAAGCAAAGCCAAATTCTTGTTAATAGCAAAGAACCATGGAAAAAAAATGGCTCATTTGCATTCAGAAAAACTGTGAAATTTTATATTTCGGTTTATAATGTAAGGTCTATACTGTTTTTTTTTAAATATTTTTTTTTACTATAAAGGTTTTAATTACTTAAAAATATTTTTTAATACTTTTCCCCCCTGCATTTGTGTGTGTGTGTATCTGTGACTGTGTGTGTACAATGTACACTGTGCACTCAGTTACAAGGCATACATACATATATATATGTCAGTGTTGTATTTCATCACATAGTCAAGAACTATAAAGTCTACAGTTACCTTATGCATTAGGTTGCATCCCTTGTTAACTGCCACGCCCATTTCCGTGCTCTGTGTTTTCTTTCTTCTCTTTGCTGTCAGAATAATCTAATGAATTAAAAAAAAAACAACCAAAAAATCATTATTTGTTTCGTTATTTATTTAAAAAATAGAACCCTTTTTTTTTGTTATTTGTAAGATAAGACACAAAAAGTAAATAGAAAAAAAGAATGACACTATATTCTATTAATAGATTATTTATGATTACTACAGCTGCATTTCTTGCAAGGAAACTCCAAGGGTTAAACATTATTCCTTGATCCAACGAATGATTTTTACTGATCTAAATCATAGATAGAAATTTATATTAAAAAAATTACCAACTAAACATGAAGTTCTTTAATTGCATCACATAATGTAAACTCTGTTTAAACGACACTTTCATTTAACTATAAAACTTTTAAATCCATTCTTCCGCTAATTAAAAAAAAAATCAGGTGATTTTTAAAGAGTTGAATGTCCAATAACCAGTGTGCCATTTATCCGGGTGTATGCCACATCGCTAGCTGGTGCTCACTGGAAGTTTTTTTGTTCCACCCTTTACCTGTTACGTATGTGTTTCAAATATGTGTGTGTATGTATATATTTATATATGTGTGTATATATATGTATAAATGTGTGTATGTGTGTGTGTGTGTGAATCACTGGCAGGGACTCAACATCTACCATCTATCTACACGGGCACACACATTCTGTGCTTCTTTTACCCGGAACTGTTGTCTGGTAGAGTTCACTGCTGTGTTAGCAACTGTAGTGCTAACTTTATTAACTAATTGATTACTGTGTAATTCATTGTGTAGTCTTTTCATATCAGGATATTGACTGAAAACCTTTTTTAAAAAAAAAAAAAAGGAAGGTTCGTTGGGATTTGATTCATTTTTTTTTCTATTTTTTTTTTTGTTATCGTTATTATTATTCAGTGACTGTTAGCGAACTTAATATTCCTAGCTGTTAGCTTTAGAAAGTATTTTTTTTTAGATTATGTGGTTGTTATTTATCTTACTGCTATTTTAAAACAAGTTTTGTCTTTATCTAGAAATGAATGAAAACCAAAATTTCTTTGTCCAGTATGGCACGTGTCTGCAGAGCCCTCGTTTGACCCTAGCCCCCCCCCCCGCACCACCCACAAACAATCGT
>JAGDYQ010000036.1:565233-653604 GCA_021962125.1 Bulinus truncatus | reverse complement strand
GTAAAAATAATGATTATAACTATTTGTAGGATATGGGAATTAGGTTTTTCTTATACCACAGCTTTTGAAAGAGTTGACCTACTGTTTTTGAGCACTAGTGGTGCCACATTCCATTTGAAGTGAGACTATAAATGACTAAAGGTGTAATCAATTAAATTTTCAGTATATTCTATATTAAAGTCCATACACAATATTTATTGCGGTACTTGCCAGTACCTCACCGACTCGGATTATTAAAAACGTGTATGTTCATTTTGAATCTACAATGGAGTTTAATTATATAAATCTTATTAATTAGAACAGGTAATAAATTAAGCTACAACATTTGAGACCAAATAATATTAAAATTAATTCAAGAATATATAATTTCGTGGATTTACTTTAAACTCCAGAAGACTGGGTTGTAGTTTAGAGATAATAAAACATAAAAAATATATATTTTGGACACAAATTAATATAATTATTTTGATAAATTATTGACAGACAATTTTGAACATTAAATTTTAGAAATATATGAAAGAAAATATAGATACAAATATATAGACAAATATAGATACAACATAGTATAAGACAGATACAAATACAGACAAATATAGATGCAGAAAATATGACAAATATAGACATGTAAATACACAAATATAGATACAAATACAAGACAAATATAGATAAAGTTATAAATATAGATAAAAAGGACAGATAATATTATAGACAGATAGGGTTGATGTTATAGATAAGAAATACATGACAAATTAAAAATACAAATACAGACAAGTATAGATACAACATGATAGTATATTAATGCTATAATAAATACGAAAATCGATGATGGGGATTTTCTAAATTGTTATACCGATCTTGAAATTATTAAAATGAACCAACTATCTTCAAGTGTGACACAAGTGCGGCAGGGATTGCCAATTCCTGAGTCGGACTGTACAGCCATTCCCAAGTAGTGTTTTGTAGACTCAACTTAGCTACACTATCGTCTCTCGAGACGGACTTTAGATGCCAATTGATCGCACCTATATGAAGTTGCGTTCAGTTGAGAATCGCATTGTTATGATGATTTTGCTGTATAATACTTGAAAACAATTGCGTCATTTAATAATTTACGAAAATCTCATTTGTGCACCAATTTAGGAAAGTCCCCATCATCGATTTGTATTTGTCATGTATTCATTGTATCCATAGTTTATTCATTGTATCTATACTTATGTCTGTATTTGTATCTATATTTCTCTGTACTATGTATCTGATATTTGGTGTCTGTATTTGTATCTATATGTGTCTGTATTTTTATCTATTTATCTGTATTTGTATCTATATTTGTCTGTATTTGTATCTGTATATTTGTCTGTATTTTTGTGTCTATATTCTGTCTGTAATTGTATCTAAATTTGTCTGTATTTGTATCTATATTTATCTGTATTTGTATCTATATATTTGTCTAGGGCTTGTATCTATATTTTTCTTCTTTCTCTCTAGTAACTAATGTTCAAAATGTCCGTTAACGTCAGCTTGTATCCTCGATAATTAAGTCTTGACTGTGTCAAAATGTTCTTCTTGTATCTGTTTTAACCTGCCCCTAAACTTCGAGACTTAGTCTTCAAAAGTTTTAAAGTAAATCACGAAATTAATATATATCTTAAATTAATTTTAAGCAATATGGTATTGGTCTCAAACATTGTAGCTAATTTATTACCTGCCCTAATTGACGATGATTGTTGCTCAGATTGAGGTCACGTGTAGATTCAAAATGAACATACACACGTTTCCTTAATAATCTCGAGTCAGTGAAGTGAAATTTTGTAGAATTACCGCTGTCAATATTGTGTATGTGAATCCTGTGCATAGGTGTGCAGAAAAGTTTGAAGCGTTTTTTTAGTTCACTATAGTTCCCGCTAAATTGAATTAACTTTATATGTAAAAGCGCTCAAAACAATGATAAGGATAAACTCTTTCCAAAATATAGACATTAGTATAAGAAAAATAACTCAGATCCTACAAAATAGTTATAATCATTATTTTTACTAGAGTTAAAAAGCGACCAGTGGTGAGCAGACTCTCCTCTCTCTCCCTCCTCTTCTTTTCTTTCCTTTATATATATATATATATATGGATATATATAGATATATGACAGATATATATATATTAGGGTGGGCTGAAAAAGCAGAAAATATTGGAATATCATTACGGAACTCCGTATTTATTTTACAAAATGACCTCTGAAGTAATGAACAAATTTTAAATTGTTTTTGTATTACAGTGAAGTGTCCCGAGATTCAAGTTCTAGAAAACTGCGCGTTAACTAGCGTTTTTCAGCTTTCGATGCGTATCTATTACATACTTGCTTAATTTTAAGATTTAGCAACTATATTATGCTTTTAATTATGGATGCTCGCTGTTTACTTCTATTGCAGGTTATTTATTTAGAAACAATTAAACTGAATGTTTGGTAACTTTAATGGCCACAGGTGAAGTATAATACATGGAATTTCCAGTATTGGTAGTTGCCGGTGAAACTTCCCTCACAATGTAAATGCCAATGGTAATCGTCAAAAGCAGCAGCATTTCTGCATAGAAAAAAGAAAGAATGATTCAACATAGGACAAATACAGAGGATGTATCAGATGTTGTTAACAGCTCAGGGAACAAAGCTTCCATTCCAACGATGTAATACCGATTCAGTAATCAAAACGTGTGGAAACAATGATTTCAACAGGCCCAGGAACGTCAATGTTCTAAATCAAGTTCAGCACGTGTCAGTCTACCTTTCTGGCCACTTTGGACTCATTGTTTGATATAGCTGCATGTAAGTGTAGCATGTCTTATGACAATTACTACAAAACATAGTATCTGGTAACTGTCCTAGAAATTTGTAAGTTCTAACAGATGGAACCGTTGTTTATAGAGATCGAAGAAACTCTCGCAAAGAAGTATATGGCAAATATAGACTTCCAAGCAACAACCAGATTTGCAGAAGCGTTAACAATTGAAAAATTGAAGACAGAAACAAGATGTAGAAATGCCAAGAAAATTTTCAAGCGCTGAGAGTAACTTAAATCTTGTAGTGAAGAAGAATCTAGTAACAATTGCAAAAGTGACCAAAGTGTTACAGAGGACAGTTACGATGATTATACTTCATGATAGTGATGATAAAAATCCAGTAGTATTGATGATGTAGCTAGTGATGATATATCCAGTCGTAGTGATGATGATGTAGCTTGAAGGCCAGGATGCGAATGTACCCTTCCAAATTTAGCAAAAGAAGCAGATAGAGATATGGCAGATCAGATAGAGCTGCAGCATCCCTAGCAACAGCAGTAAATATCGATGTTGACTTCATATACCAAACAGAATCAAAGCTTAGGAGAGATTACAGAGACAGTTAGCAAATCGTGAGAGGCTGAATTTAAGAAAGTGTTTGTGAACGAAAGATGAGAGCATGTGCCACCATAAAGGGGACACAAGTACATAACTTATCGGATGGTGACGACACACCACTTTAGTCGTCAAAGTGAAGTGGCAAGTGGTATGGTGACACTACTGTTCTAGTTGAAGAACCAGGTAGTAGCTATCTGACACATGTGACGCCTTCATCAGCAGAAGTACTGATATTGCTAACAGTATTGTAACTGTAATTAGAGAGCAAGATGCAAGTGATAGTATCTTAGCAATAGGCTGTGACAGTACAAATGCAAATGTCGGCAGTAAAGGTGGAGTAATCCGTCATCTAGAGGTGGCTTTAGGACGTCCTCTGAATTGGTTCATATGCTTGCTACACACAAATGAACTACCACTGCGCCATCTGTTTACAACACTGGATGGGCCAACATCTGGAGCAACGAGTTTCAGTGGTCCCATTGGTCGTGAACTTCATCATTGCGAACTGAAACATATTGCTAATTTTACAAAGATCACAAGTCAACACAGTATGCCTGTGTTAGATGAGATGATGGTAGCTGATCTCTCATGTGACCAGAAATATTTATATGACATTGTAACAGCCATTAGAACTGGCGTTGTTTCTGAAAATTTATCAGCTAGAAAGCCTGGTCCCCTAAATCACTCACGATGGCTTACTTTTGCCAACAGGGTTTGCCGCCTGTATGTTGCTACAGACAATCCTTCTGCTAACCTTTGCATCATCACACACTTCATTGTAACTAACTATGCTGCAAACTGGTTCAACATAAAGCACAATCCCTCGTGCACATATGGCGCAAGACATCATGCAACTCAACTTCTCAAAGAACTTTCCAGTGAAACTGCTGCTATTGTCAAGCCCTACATTAGTCGCAGTGCATATTTTGCTCACTCAGAAAATATTCTTATTGCTATGCTGGCTGATTCAGACAAAAGTATTCGCTCAAGAGCAGTTGATATTATACTCCAACAAAGACTCCAGGCATCTACAGCTGCAATACGTCTGTTTAAAGTTCCGCCGATTAACTATGATGCAACAAACTACGTTGATCTGATTAACTGGGATGATATCCAGGAGCCACCACTCACGATGAAGCTGACAGATGATGATATTGCAAAATTCAGCAATGAGCCACTCACTTTGAATTACAAGAACCACACTCTAGGAGTGGAACGTTGCATAAAACTGGTTACAGATGCCTCAAAAGCTGTTTATGGTTTTGAGGCCAGAGATGGTTTTATTCGTGCACGAGTAAATTCCCGCAATTTAATGCCTCGTTTTGATTGAAAGCAAGATTATTGTGATAACTTTTTGCATTAACGATTTGTTAGAAAAGGACATACGTATATTCTGTGAGTAATTACCATTGCTTGACTGTTTATATTTGCATACAATATTGATTTACGTTAGGTGTGTCTCATTATTTGATAAGTCTGCTGTGGTTGTCAATACTATTAAAGCGAGTATTTTCTAAATTAAAAATGGGGCACTTACAAGTGTCCAGAACTAATTTCTTTGTGATTTTCTTTGGTTTCACATGCAAACCCAAAGTTTTCCTGAGTTCCGTGCCACATTTTTATTTTCAACCCACCCTAATATATATCTAGACTTCTAAAGCCACGCTTTTAATGTTAGGTATGATAACTAATATAAATATATTTTTATGATATAATGAGCGATCTGAGTTGTTTCATTTAGTATATTTACTTAGTATATTCACTTAGTATATTTACTTAGTATATTTACTTAGTATATTTATTTAGTATATTTACTTAGTATATTTACTTAGTATATTTAATAAGAAGTTATTTATTTATTTATTTTTTAAAGTTTTTTTTATTGTTGCCATATTTTTTTTTACTTATTAAGATGACATAAATGTTGCCACCCCATTACATATATCTCTAAATAGTGAACAATAAAAGTGGTGTAGAGACAGATGTAAATCTTTCCTCTTCTTACGTTACATATCTGTATACCATTACTTGATGTTACTATTATATGGTTCAATAACCGGTTCACCCCGGCAGTATCCTGTAACCGTGACAAAGGTTTCTTTTGTTAAAATCTCTTGCCCACCCCCCCCCCACCACCCACCACGACACATACTCCTCCTCCTAATGACAATGAGCGCAATGCTTTAGCAGCTATTTACCAACCTTTAGGGTCCGCACTTCAAATAGGCCTACTCCTATTTTGTTAAATCTGCCAATATGCTTTAAAAATATTTTTTATTCATTGTTTCATACCGTGGGTGAAATACTATTTTTTTAAAATAGATGACTTAATTGCATTTCTTTTGTTGCTTCCGTCACGTCTTCGACCGACATCAACCAAAGCTTGAAAGATTTAAAAAAAAAAAACATTGCGGGCCGCTTTACACAACCTGTTACATACGCACGTGACCCGCGTGAGGGCCTGTAAGTGACAATGGACTTATATCGCGAAAATTATTATTATTTTTTTAAGAAATAAAAAAATATTGTAAATAAAGAAAGTAGATATTATTTATTTTTTATTTATTTATAAGCTTGACGGTCACGTGACCGAGTAGAGAAACTGTGTCATGGAAAGACGGGTTAAAACTTGGGGCTCTCAATGGGTAAATAAGCTGCCACATTCTTCATGTGCTTCACAGAAAGTTTCTATTCATGGAAAAATGGGAAGGCGTTTCACGTTTACCTTAAGTGGGATGGGAGTGTGACTGATCCATTTGGTTCTTGAGTAGCATGTCAGTGGAACACGTTCTTTTAACTAGAACACACACACACACACACACTTATATATATATATATATATATATATATATATATATATATATACATATACATATATATATATGTAATATGTCTATCTATTTATCGGTCAGTCTATCTATCTATCTATCTATCTATCTATCTATCTATCTATCTATCTATCTATCTATCTATCTATCTATCTATCTAACTATCTAACTATCTAACTATCTATCTAACTACCCACCTACCTAAATACATACCTACCTTCCTACCTATCTATCTATCTACCTACCTACCTATCTGTCTATCTATCTATCTACCCACCTACCCACCTACCTATCTATCTATCTACCTACCTACCTACCTATCTGTCTATCTATCTATTTATCTATCTATCTATCTATCTATCTATCTATCTATCTATCTATCTATCTATCTATCTATCTATCTATCTATCTATCTATCTATATGTCTGTCTGTCTGTTCGTCTTAATCTATCAATCTTTCTATCTCTATCTATCTACAGAGAATCTAAAATGGATAGACTGGAGGTAATATTACATAGTTAGATAAATATATAGATAGGCAGTAGGAAAGATACATGGCTAAACAATAAAAAAAAATATAGCTGTAAGCTACTGTAAAGAATAGAACATTATGTAACACCTTTTATAAAAATTAGACTCATATGAGGCAAATATTTTTAACGTTTTTTAGAGCATTTTCGAAAAAAAATGCTCTATTGTCCCCGTTTTGTCTGTCTGTCTGTCTGTCTGTCTGTCCGTCATCACCCTAGATCTCAACAACCATAAGTCCTAGACCCATGATGTATATAAATTTTGTAGGTCTTGGCCTGCCATGTGTGCAGCAAAAGTTCATTTCGCGATCTGACCTCTGAGGGCCGTAAAAGGGGGCTTATAAAGTACCGTTTTTTACAATATAAGCTATATTAATAAAGGAGCGCCCTATATCTCAGCAACCATAAGTCCTAGACCCATGATGTATATATAATTTTGTAGGTCTTGGCCTGCCATGTGTACATCAAAAGTTCATTTCGCGATAGGACCTCTGAGGGCCGGGCTTCAGGGCTCCTAAGGGGCTTATATATTATATACTAGTTGCAAGTACCGTCGGTTTTGCCTGGCTTAAAATAAGGTTTTTCTTTTTTACCTTTTGTTTTCTCTCCCCTCTCTCCCCTCTCTCTCCTCTCTCCCCCCCCCCCCCTCCCTCTCCCTCTTTACCCCTCTCTCTCCCTTTCTCTTTCCCCTCTCCCTCCCTTTCTCCTCTCCTTCCCTCTCCTTCCTCTCTAACTCTCCCATCTCCCTCTCTCTCCCTATCTCCCTCTCCCTCTTCTCTCACCCCCGTCCCCCTCTCCACTTTCCTCCCTTCCTCCTCCCCCTCTCTCCCCTCCCTTACTCCATCTCTCCCTCCCTCCCTCCTCTCCCCTCCCGTCTCCCCCTCTCCCCCCTCTTCCTCCCTCTCTCTCCCTCCCTCTCTCTCCCCATCTCTCTCTCCCCATTTATCCCTCCCTCATTCCCTCTCTCTCTCTCCTTCCCTGCCCCCTCACCCTCTTTCTCTCTCCCCTCCTACCCACTCTTTTCCCTCCCCTCCCTCTATCTCCTCCCAACCCCCCTCTCTCCCTCCCTCCCTTCTCTCATCCCCTCTCCCCTGCTCCCTCTCCCATCTCCCTCTCCCCCTGCTCCCTCTCCATCTCCCTCTCTCCCTCCTTCTCTTCCCCCCCCCTTCCACCCCCTCCCTCCCTCTCCCCCTCCCTCCTACCATCCTTTCCTCTCTCTCCTGCCCTGCTCTCTCTCTCTCTTTATCTCTCTCTCTCTCCCTCCCTCTCTCTCTCTCTCTCTCTCTATCTCTATACTTATAAGACGCATTTGTTGTCTGTCTGTCTGTCTGTTCCCTTATAACTCAAAATCCAGACAAACAAATAACGTGAAATTTGTTACACATACACATAATTACATGGGGAAGGTTATAGGACAGGTTTCGTTTCATATCGATGGGTAGTTTAATTGTTATTAATTTTTTTATTTTAGTATTTTTACTATATTAAAGTAATCTCGACGGCGCCATAAATAAAATTCCTCTGTGACGTCATTTCCCTATGATCGAATAGAACTTGCGCGCTGGTGCTGTATTGTGCCTTTGTGATGCAAAGAATTGTTGATGTTTTTTTCATGCTCTCTGATGTGTACAGTTTGAGGAAGGTAAAAGAATGAAGGATTTTAGAAGAAGTGTGACAGACAGACAACAAATGCGTCTTATAAGTATAGAGATAAAGCCCCATTTTACACCTTGTACGTTCATTAACCCATTCATTTGGTGCGAAATACTGCAGCACGTAGTTTCACCAAGATTTATTAAGAAACTCATCAAATGAAATAGTAAGCTTGTGTTCTGAGTTTAATTGAAACTATCAGAGCTATGCAACAATTGACGGAGTTTTCGGACGATTAAATGACTACAATTTCGAATGTCTTCAATTATGAGTCCTATTTTAGTAACCACAAACCACTTGTAGTTAGATTTAAGAGAAAATAATTTTTTTTCAAATATAAAGAAACGTCTTTATAATATTTTTTTTTTTTTTTACAGATATATGCATTACACAATTGAATTTATAAATATTTCCAAAATTTACAAATATTTACTGAAAGCTAACAAACGTACTGATACATAACATGAAAATGCGCTAACACGTCCTGTGTCCAGAATGGAACAGGCTTAATTGCTTGTTTTTTGTTACATACATTTCCACAAAATAAAAAAATGACTAATTTGGCGTCAGCATTTTGTGACAATCATTGTTTAGTTTTACATTCTGTCATGCGATCTGTCTCTGTAACAACGTTGCAAAAAAAAATAATAATAATAATAACAAAACTCATTGTTTCAGTGACACCATACCCCCTTCCACCCCCTCCCCCCCCCTCCTCCCGCATGGAGTCGATGTTCTCATATTTAATTGCTCTCGATTATAAGTGCGTTGATAACACAAGTTCATTCGATACCAGGTTTCTTTATCGTGCGTTACACATTTTTGTTTCCCTTCTGGAGTATGCTTCCAGGTTAATCAATCGATCGGGAAATGGATATAAGTAGGTACAGCCAACAGCAGCAACATGTGTGGATTACAACGCCACTCTATCCACCGGTCACAACAGCAGGTCCTGTTTTAAAATAGCTTTTATTAAATGATATTTTTTAATGGTATTTTTTAATGGTTTTTTTTTTTGTTAAACATTAGAGTTTTTAGAAATATATGTGGTCTAACAGCTACCAACTGTAGAG
The DNA here is from genome assembly GCA_021962125.1 of Bulinus truncatus. Taxonomy (NCBI): domain Eukaryota; kingdom Metazoa; phylum Mollusca; class Gastropoda; family Planorbidae; genus Bulinus; species Bulinus truncatus. The sequence goes on along the minus strand of JAGDYQ010000036.1, from coordinate 644,136 downwards.
TGAATTGATTGAACTAATAGAGAAAGAACTGTATATACTTAATGAATGATCTTACTATTTATTACATGAATCTATTAGTCAGTCCACTTTCGTCTATTGGCCAGTCCACTTTCGTCTATTGGTCAGTCCACTTTCGTCTATTCGCCAATCCAAAAAAATAAATAGACATTTCATACTTGCAGGGACTTAGAAAAAAAAACAACTTATGACCTTGTGTAAAAGAAAATGACCTTTAGTAAAATGAATGTTTCTAGACATGTAGCATGAGTGCATATAAGAAAGAGCCGGAGCGAGCTATTACGACGCCCTGTGCATGCAAAGACTTTTATGCGCCCTCCTCCATAACTGAGAAATATAAAAAAAAACATTTAACCACTCAATAACGGCGCCCTGTGCGGACGCACACCCTTCCTACGCCACCGGGTATAATAAGTAGCTTACTTTAACTTATACGTACCAGTGAAAAAAGAAAACAATACTTGCAACAAGTCCCGATTATCCAGTGTCCCTATTATCCAGTGACCCTATTATCCAGTGTCCCTATTATCCAGTGTCCTTATTTTCTAGTGTCCCTATTATCCAATGTCCCTATTATCCAGTGTCCCTATTTTCTAGTGTCCCTGTTATCCAATGTCCCTATTATCCAGTGTCCCTATTATCCAGTGACCCTATTATCCAATGTCCCTATTATCCAGTGTTCCTATTATCCAGTGACCCTATTATCCAATGTCCCTATTATCCAATGTCCCTATTATCCAGTGTCCCTATTATCCAGTGTCCCTATTATCCAGTGACCCTATTATCCAATGTCCCTATTATCCAATATCCCTATTATCCAGTGTCCCCTATTATCCAGTGACCCTATTATCCAATGTCCCTATTATCCAATGTCCCTATTATCCAATGTCCCAATTATCCAGTGTCCCTATTATCCAGTGACCCTATTATCCAATGTCCATATTATCCAGTGACCCTATTATCCAATGTCCCTATTATCCAGTGACCCTATTTTCCAATGTCCCTATTATCCAGTGTCCCTATTATCCAGTGTCCCTATTATCCAGTGTCCCTATTATCCAGTGACCCTATTATCCAATGTCCCTATTATCCAATGTCCCTATTATCCAGTGACCCTATTATCCAATGTCCCTATTATCCAGTGTCCCTATTATCCAGTGACCCTATTATCCAATGTTCCTATTATCCAATGTCCCTATTATCCAATGTCCCTATTATCCAGTGACCCTATTATCCAATGTCCCTATTATCCAATGTCCCTATTATCCAATGTTCCTATTATCCAATGTCCCTATTATCCAGTGACCCTATTATCCAATGTCCCTGTTATCCAATGTCCCTATTATCCAATGTTCCTATTATCCAATGTCCCTATTATCCAGTGACCCTATTATCCAATGTTCCTATTATCCAATGTCCCTATTATCCAATGTCCCTATTATCCAATGTTCCTATTATCCAATGTCCCTATTATCCAGTGACCCTATTATCCAATGTCCCTATTATCCAGTGACCCTATTATCCAGTATCCCTATTATCCAATGTTCCTATTATCCAGTTACCCTATTATCCAATGTTCCTATTATCCAGTGTCCCTATATCCAGTGACCCTATTATCCAATGTCCCTATTATCCAGTGACCCCTATTATCCAGTGACCCTGTTATCCAATGTCCCTATTATCCAATGTTCCTATTATCCAATGTCCCTATTATCCAGTGACCCTATTATCCAATGTCCCTATTATCCAATGTCCCTATTATCCAGTGACCCTATTATCCAATGTCCCTATTATCCAGTGTCCCTATTACCCAGTGACCCTATTATCCAGTGACCCTATTATCCAATGTTCCTATTATCCAGTGTCCCTATATCCAGTGACCCTATTATCCAATGTCCCTATTATCCAGTGTCCCTATTATCCAATGTCCCTATTATCCAATGTCCCTATTATCCAGTGACTTTTTATCCAGTGACCCTATTATCCAAAGTTCCTATTATCCAGCGTCCCTATATCCAGTGACCCTATTATCCAATGTCCCTATTATCCAGTGTCCCTATTATCCAATGTCCCTATTATCCAATGTCCCTATTATCCAGTGACTTTTTATCCAGTGACCCTATTATCCAAAGTTCCTATTATCCAGTGTCCCTATTATCCAGTGACCCTATTATCCAATGTCCCTATTATCCAGTGACCCTATTATCCAATGTTCCTATTATCCAGTGTCCCTATTATCCAGTGACCCTATTATCCAATGTCCCTATTATCCAGTGTCCCTATATCCAATGTCCCTATTATCCAGTGTCCCTATTATCCAGTGTTCCTATTATCCAGTTGATAAAAACACTCACACACACACACACACACACAAATCAACTAAAATGGGGTTAGGTTTGCCCATCATATAACAAGAACTCACAAAACAAAAGGGTCAGCCACCTAATGATCACATATATAAGGTCATGTGAGCAGGAAACTAAAGAATGAGGTTAGACATGAGAGCTAAGTCAGCCAAGACATGAGAGATACGTCAGCCCAGACATAAGAACTAAATCAGCCCAGACATGAGAGCTAAGTCAGCCCAGACACGAGAGCTAAGTCAGCCCAGACACGAGAGCTAAGTCAGCCCAGACAGTAGAGCTAAGTCAGCCCAGACACTAGAGCTAAGTCAGCCCAGACACGAGAGCTAAGTCAGCCCAGACACGAGAGCTATGTGAGCCCAGACACGAGAGCTAAGTCAGCCGGACTCAACCCTGACATGAGAGCTAAGTCTGCTCTGGGATTTGAACTCTTGGCCCGCAGCTCAGCAGATCGGGCTACGGTATAAAGATGGGGGGGGGGGGGGGAGGAAACCAAAGAGTTATCGAGTCTGAATAGAAGCCGAAGTTTCTCACCTGGAATTCTAGAAGACCGTTTGAAGCGGCACCTATCCGCACCCCTCCCCAAGCCTCCGTCTTACCCATCCACCCATGCGCCGCAGATCGCCGCTTGTCTTACTCTTTGACTTGTGTATGTATTGACCGAACCCAACTTTTTGTCCCCGTGGCTGTCACCTACGTTATTTTTTGTGTTTTATTATAATCCGTTATACTCACCCCCCTTTTTCAATTTTATCCCCCCCCCCAAACCTCTGTTTCTCTCTCTCTCTTTATGTCTAGCCATCCTGACCAGCAGTCACACATTTGTTCCAAACCTACCCGCTGATAGGGTTACATTGTGAAAGGACTCAGTCACACTCACCTTGGCTTAGAATATGTAATCGCGCGAGTGAATGCGTGTGTCTGTGTGTGTGTGTGAGTGTGCGTGCGCGAGTGTGTGTGTGTGTGTTTGTATGCGTGAAGGTGTCAGTACGTGCTACACATAAAGAGCACGATAGGGGAGGGGGGGAGGAGGGGTGGAGCCACCGAGTCGTGCGCCAGATCACGTGGTCTGACCAAGCTGCTACAATGGCTAGAAGTGCCTTGAGATTTGATTCTTTCTTTCAATTATATTTATATATATAATTTTTTTTTTATTTTCAATATTGTGACTTGAAAAAAAAAAAGGTGGAAACAGTTGAAGTTCGAGTCTTTAAGAGGGCAGCGAGCGGGTTGGTTGTGGATTGACCAACAGCCACAGCTGGACTTGATAAGAAAGAAAGTAAAGGAGGTGTGTGGGGTAGCGGCGGGCCAGGGAGGGGAGGTTGGTAATATCTCTTACAGCCTGTTGTGACTATACAAACGGCCCACACCTATCAATACCCGCTTCCGCCCCTTAACTTAGAAACCCTCTCACTCATACACACACACAAACACACAAACACACTCACACACGCACACATATTTAACACCCGCAGTGCTCACTCTTGGGCTGTTGCAATCAAAGACATGCCGCCAACAAACTCATTGATTGCAGTTGTTGTTTCCTTTTCATTTTTTTTAATTCAATTTCAAACACCAAACATCAAACAGCGGCTGTTTAATTTTTTTTTTTTTTGTATTCTCTACACACAACAAAACAATCAACAACAACACCACCAGATCGTGAGGGCACCCCCTACTTTGATCACACGACTCTAACCTATCATAGAAATACTTAAAACATAGTGTCACGGTCACACCTCCTTTGAGCATAACCGAAAAGAAAACTTCACTTTCAGGCCGTTCCCCCCTCCCTCCCCTACCCTACCCCTATCCCTACTGCCCTCTCACACCCCCCCCCCCCATTCACCGTGTGGCAGGTGCACAGTGTTCAAAGAAAAATCAAACAACTTCCGACACTTGAACAGAGCTAATCAGTCGCGAATCACCCAAAAGAAAAACGTTATACTGTGATGTCACGTGATCAAAAGACAGGTCGACAGGTTATCAGCACCCAGAAGGTATGGAGGTAACCAATTTAATATCTGGAACAGTTTATTCAATCGTATGTGTGGCTCACTATGTAATGATTTCTAATGTAATTATTGTTTGTTTTTGTGTAGTAAATATTGTGTACACATACGATCTACTACAAGTCTAATATGAATACTTACTTACACATCTACATTGATAGGTAATGGCTGATACAGTCATACATCGGTAGGTAATGGGTGATACAGTCAAGTCACACATTGATAGGTAGTGGGTGATACAGTCAAGTCACACATTGATAGATAATGGGTGATACAGTCACACATTGATAGGTAATGGCTGATACAGCCAAGTCACACATTGGTAAGTAATGGGTGATACAGTCAAGTCACACATTGATAGGTAATGGGTGATACAGTCATACATTGATAGATGTTATAGGTCCTTATAATGATAATACTTGTAGAAGGTGTAATAATTCAGACAACTCAAATCATGAAGTTAACTCCAGTGAAGTAACATCAAACAATCATTTAATTCTTGAACATAAACTGGTTGGTAGATAAATGATAGTGATGGTTTTTCTACATTTAAAGAAACTAAAACTTTTCACTTGGGTTAATATTTATGGCCTCTGAATGCCAGATTAGCGCTGGCGATGTTAGTTTTTTAAGACTCACAAAATAGTTTTCTAACGTCTGCTGTACTAATGTCTTTAAGGTGTGTTTTTATTTGTTTACTAGCTGTACCCTGCGAAACCTTTGCGTTGAGTTATATTTCCTTAGGTTTGATCAGTAAGCTAGGCTGTTTTTTTTGTTTTTGGACAGATCCGATTGTTTCATGATTGTATTACAATTTAAAGATGCAATGTGTTGTAGAAATAGAGAAGAAGAAATATTTAAATGGAATTATTTCACATTTTGGCCTTTGGCTTACTTTTTTAAAACCACAGAAACTATTCAAAGCTGTAGATTAAAAAAAAAAACATTTATCGAATCAAGACGCGGGCAAGACGCCATTTTGAATTCTTGATTTCTACTTTCGACATAACTCAGACGCGAGACCGCTATTATTTATATAGGTTATATTTACATTTCGAAGCAAATCTTTTTTTTTTTAATTCACACTTAACTCTTTTTTAAAAAAAGCCAACTCTGTTAAATGTCAGTTAGACCGCCACTGAAAAGAACAAAATATAAAATGGTCACTTAACTTGCCCCCCCCCCCCACCCCGCCCCAGGGTACGTGCGGAAAAGGTCATCAGCTTACATTTGTCTGTCTTGAACGCCACTAAAAGAAACACATATTATCATTTTAATGTTTTAAAAATCTGAAGTAGAACAAAAAGAGCTGAACACGAGAACGGGGCGGATGGCCGAGTGGTGTAGATACTCGACTGTCAACCTGAGAGTCCTGGGTTCGATCCACGTGAGGCCTATGGAATTTTTCCAGGTGAAATTTGATGCAAAGTCGTCCCACAAGTCCACCTAGCTTTAAATGGGTACCTGACTTAAGTTGGGGAAGTAAAGGCGGCTGAGCGTTGTGCTAACCACACAATCCCTTCATATTCCGAGGTTATAGAAACAGTTGAATTCTACACTTCATCTGCCCCGATGGCCCGTTAGGGCTAAGAAGGGAACTTTACTTTTTTTTTATTTTACCAGAAAATTTGCAACAGTCGTACTAATTTCCCACACAAGGCTGCTATTTTCTAATTGGATTTATCTAAATTTAGCACAGGTTTTGCCCCTTTGACATGAAAACTAACAAAAGAAAGAAATGTGTACTTTTAAAATAACCGCGAATAAAATTGTAAATTTAAAAAAAAATATTTCAGAATAAAAAAAAATAAGCTACATAGGAGCCCCTAGAACAAGGGTGGCGTACCTATGGCACGTGTGCCACAGTTGGCACCCAGAGAATCATCAGGTGGCACGCGACTAAAATATCACTTTCTTTTATTTTAATTGAATTGTTGGGACTTTGCTATAATAATTTTTTTTTTTTTTTTGGTTGAATTTTGTGCTCGCGGACCAAAAAAGGTTCGCCACCACTGCTCTAGAATGTATTGTAATACAAGGGAGTTAACTCAATTTTGAAGAATTCTTTTTTCTTTCTATAACATAATTACTTCCCTTTTTTTCACCATTTCTTCATTCTCAGAAATAATGCTTTAGTCAGCATTCCCCATCCGTATCGTTGAAATTGATATTTTATGTTTATGACTACACTTAACATAGAAGGGAGGAACAATTTAATGAATGAAAAACGAAAACAATGAATCATAGACATGGTATCCTTTTTCACCTTGCACCGTAATAGAAAGTGTGTTACAACGCGGTGTTTTTTTATGTTGTTTTTTCTCCGCACTCAGGGATTTAGATTATCATGTTCAGTGGACGGATGTTCGTTGGGTAAATCACATGACTGTCGTCATTACTGTTCTGTCTTCTGTGAGAGCCAATGAAATTTCTTCCTTACATATTTGGCTTCAAAAGGTTGTTGTTATTTTATTGTGACCTGTCACACTTTTTGAATTCTGTCGAGTGAATCTGAGGGTGGAAGTGTGCGTGAAGTTTCCTGTAAGGATGAGATGAAATCTCTAAGATTCTATGGACCACTAATAGGACGGTTTTTTTTTTATCACCGGACATCGAATCACGTACCTTTAGGTCGACAGTCGAGCGCTTTACCGCACGATCATCCGTCCCCGCTGGGTGGAAGGGGAAACTTGAGTTTCCCAACATGAATGACGGAATCCCGGGACCACAGATCATTTAAAAGTTTTCCTGGAAATCGTCACATCCCGTTATATCCAGTAATAATGTATAAATTAGTTGAAAGTATTTTTGTGTGACATCCAGAATTGAGTGACAGAGACTGCTCACTCTAGAAATACTTTACAAGGAGATCGCTACCACCCTGGAAGGGAACACGTCATTCTGAAGCAGTTTTACCCTGAAGTGAGATTTACGCTAAGTGTGATTCCCCCTAAGTGTAATTCCCCTGAAGTGTTATTCCCCTGAGGTGAGATTTACCCTAAGTGTAATTCCCCTGAAGTGAGATTTCCCTGAAGTGTGATTCCCCTGAAGTGTGATTCCCCTGAAGTGAGATTCCCCTTAGTAAGATTTCCCCTACGTAAGATTCCCCCTGTGAGATTCCCCCTAAATGAGATTCCCTCAAGTAAAATTCCCCACCCATGTTTTAGATCTTTAAATATACACTTAAATTTAGTTGCGACCCATGAGAAATTCGTCCGCGACCCATTGGCGACAATTATACCCCCACCCCCCCTTACAGAAATGAAGATCAGGATCCGAAAACTTTTTTTCAGAGCCTTCATATAGCTTCCACCCCCCTCCCCCCATGTATCCATGTATTACACAGTCTACTGTTGTACCAACACCAGAATTACTGACTTTGATCACACATGTTGATCTTCCACTAAGTCTGGTCCCTTCCACCGTAAACAATTTTCTTTATTAGAACAAGTACAAGTGTTTCAATTTTGAACCGACTCAAGTTTTATTCTTTTTCGTTAATACATCGGGCGCTTTTCCGGAATCGACGAGCAAACAACTAGTACATGTACAGGAAATGAAGTTTGAGGTCATCTGTGACTGTCATTACGTCCAAGAATTTTTTTTTTATTTTTATCGGATTCAAACCACACACATTTATAAGGCATAACAATGACAGCACACACACACACACACACACACACACACACACACACAATAAATTAAAAAAAAAGACGGTACAACGATTCTCTATTACAACCAATCTCATAAATTTTTTTTATTAAAAATTCAAATAACGCGCAAGACTAAATAAAGTAACAGCTTTATAAAAGAGCGCAGTAATAATAGACCCACCCTGCACTTGATATTATTTATTTATCTCTAACCACAATGTCTATCTGGATGAACACATTGAATAACAAAAATAAAATTATTAACTTCTGACGACCTACAGTTTTTAGTCATTGACTCGTACGTTGAATATAAACAGTCTGTTTTCATTGAGAATACACAGGTGTATTTACTAATAGTATGCAGCTATATTTACTAATGATATACAGTTATATTTACTAATGTTATACAGTTATATTTACTAATGATATACAGTTATATTTACTAATAGTATACAGCTATATTTACTAATGATATACAGTTATATTTACTAATAATATACAGTTATATTTACTAATGATATACAGCTCTATTTACTAATAATATACAGTTATATTTACTAATAATATACAGTTATATTTACTAATAGTATACAGCTATATTTACTAATGATATACAGTTATATTTACTAATAATATACAGTTATATTTACTAATAGTATACAGCTATATTTACTAATAGTATACAGCTATATTTACTAATAATATACAGCTATATTTGCTAATAATACACAGCTATATTTGCTACTGTATTTCACTTCTGTGCAGTTAAGGTTGTTTTAAAACAGGCCATGGTTAGATTAATGTTGGGCTAGTTATGAACTGCACCGTTAACTTTTTTTGTTTTTTAACGTTCTACGTCTGAAATGACAGGAGATAATTGGTGCAGTTGACTCGGTGTTGGATTTATGTGAACAGAGAGTGGGGTGTGGGGTGTGTGGGAGGGGGATATGTCAAGGTAGGGAGGGTAATGTAAGGTGTAGCTCTCTTGTTCCTAATAGCATCAAGTTCAACTTACGCCAAGACTAGAGATTTGCCCGGTTTCGTGCAATTTATCACATGACGCGGGTACAGTAAAACATAATTGAATACCGTTCATTTCTTTTAGAAGTTTGCACCGCACTCGGCGGAGTAGATCGTGGGGTGGGGGAGGGGGGGAAAATTTGTTGCTTCCGAAATACCCCATTAACTCATCAGCCAATAGAATCATCCCGAACGCTTGAAGCGATATACTTCGCAAGAGTTCAGAGCGCAACAGAACGACCCAGTCGCTTCTCGTGTGTGTGTATGTTAAGTTGTGACATCCCATTGAATGGCAGGGTGCCTCGCTGCTTCGCCCAGAAACACTCTTACCCTCCTCCCCCCCCAACACCCCCCTCCCCCCGCCGTCTCTCACCTGTTCTGCTCATATCACACCCCTGTTCGTTTTAACCTCCAGTCCCCCCTCTCCCCCCACCCACATCAGTAGATTGGTATGTCTCTTTGTTCCTTCATTGTCGACTTGAACATTTGAAAAATTCCACAATCAGTCGCCCCAATGTGTCTAGAATGTAAAACAATTAGGTGCGATGTCGCCCCCACCCACCCTTTCCCGCCCGTACTGAATTAACCCCCACCCCTCCCTGACACCCCCTTTATCATTTCACATACACAATCCCAACCCTCCCCCACCGGTCCCATCACACACACTTTCCTTTTACTGTTTTTTTATTTCAGAAATTAAAGATAGGACCAAATCTAAAATTCTATTTGATTTAAAGTCATCAGACTGTGCGTTTTTCCTCTACCACAATCAGAATCTATCGGATAAATCTATCTTTAAGTAATGTAAAGAAAAAAAATCATTTCACGTAGTGTTACATTTGTAAACATAACTGACTGAAAAGTGTTTTATGACGTCAGTAAATACTCAAGTCATTAAATCATGACATAAATAATAAGTTCAGAAGAAATGAAACTCAATTAGACCAGTGCCTCCTACAGCGGGCACTGATTAGACAAATAGAATGCATCCATGGGCGTATTCATTTTGAAAAAATGTCATAAAGTTGTTATTTGCCCCCCCCCACCCTGGAAAATTGTTGCCCCCCCCCCTGGAAAAATTCCTAGCGACGCCCATGAATGCATCATTTATTGTAATCGAATACAATTGTACATCAGATTTTTAAACAAAACATCACAAAGTTTTTAATTTAAGTTTACAACAGTGACGTAGCGAGCTTAACTCGCGCCCGGGGCACAATACTTTTTAGTGCCCCCCCCCCACCCCATTCGAAAACCATACAATATTATATATTTTGCGGACAATCTGACGCCCATTTGTGAGTAGCGCCCGGGACATAATGCCCCCGTTGCCCCCTCGCTACGCCACTGGTTTACAATGTACTTTTGATTGTAAAATTGTTTTGTACTTAGGAGAAGACTTGTAACGCCGATGCAAAGAAAACAGACCAATTCTATTTATATTCAGTACTGCCGGCATATTTAATAGATAATAATAACAATTATCATTGAAGAGAAGTAAAATTAAACCATATTTATTTACATACTAGTAAACAAACAATAACACCATCCTGGCGGTATTCCTGCTGTACACCAAACAGCGAGCGGTTAGACAATTGGATGACCCTTACAATTATTGACCAGACATACGACAACCACTTAAGACTATGATCGGACATCAGAAGTGGGCACGTTACCAGAAATGAGGGTATTTGTACTTGTACTCAAATGCGCCGAGAGTCATCTCGTCTGCAAAGCGTCATGGCGTCATCCATACACGTTACGCGTCATTAGCGGCTAAGATTCCGTCACAGCAAAATATTCTCTGGTCGAAATGAAACCTGAACTTTGACTGGCAAGTGACTGTAAGGCAAAACTTTTTTTTTTACTTTTTGTAGTTCATATTTCACAGCCAGAGAAGAATGGTTGAATTTTTGAGGGGGTGGGTTGGGCTAGTGATGGGTTATGGTGGGTTTTGTTTTGGTTCAGTCTGGGGGTTAAGTAGTTTAATGCGTAGTTGTATTTTTTTTAAAAGATAAAACAAAAACAACTTTTAAATTTAAAAAAAAAAGTTGAAAAGTACTTAAAAGTCAAAAGTAATTCATTAGATCATACAAACATGTAAAGAAATGATAAGGACCATAAAAAGAGTGGGCGCCGGAATTGATTATTAGTTTCATTAATTTAATTTGGAGATTATTGTAGTTCAAGGTTATATTGCTTCCAGTATACTTTGTCTAATTAAATAATGATATGTGTTGGAAGAGACACTATGTCCAGAATATTTGTGTGTAGTAATTTTATTAATGAGATAGAAGAGACACTATTTGTATGTTGTCATTTTATTATTTCATAAATTTCACGACACACAAAAATTTTGGTTTTGGCATCTGCAAATTTATAATTCAACCGGTCAGCACTAGCCAATGATGGTCAAAGTATGATGAGTCAATGTACTAATGTTGTCAAATTTATAGTACAGCTGGTCAGCACTAGCCAATGATGGTCAAAGTATGATGAGTCAATGTACTAATGTTGTCAAATCTGAAGTGACCAACATCACAGGGTGCTACAATTATTCTATGACAATGTCAAAGCTGTACGAGGTGCATGTATTACGTTCATTTAACATTTTGAGAGAAAAAGCAACAAAATAAAATACAAATCATGATTGAAATATTTAAATAAAATTAAAATGTAGATAGTTTATTCTCACATTCTCTCTATCTATCTCTATCTCTCTCTATATATACAGTGTATATATATAGAGAGAGTCTATAGGTATATGACTTCAGAACAACACTTGTATGGCATACCATCAACAGATGAGTTTTTATTGTAGAAACACAAAACCATATCAAATTTATTAAAAAAATTGAAAAATGTCACCCACCAAACATTTCGAAGTTTTAGAAAAATTGACATTTGTTAATAATTTCAAGTATTGTTTCATAAACTTTTATTTGTAAAAATAAAACGTAAATTCAGTTTCTCTGGTGAGTGGCAAAGGGTAATAATATCTTGCAGAACTTTTATTGCTCTTTCTGCACAAACATTGCTACGTGGAGTGAGTATTGGAGATGGACTTTGAGACCAATGAGTTCGAAGACAGCGCAACCCTTTTGGATAATCATTAACAGCATGGAAAAGAAGTTCATATTGTTCAGCTTTGTAATGATGATCACTAAACCAGGCATCACTCCAATGTCCACATATAAATTCACACAATTTCTGAAGGTTCTTTAGTTCATCAGGCAATAGTATAAAAGCCAACAATGCGAAAATTGCTTCAGAGTTCCATCGGGCATTGCTGAGGCCAGGCAGTGCGCTAAAATTAACTTTCGGCATTTGTTAAGAATTCTTAAAATGCTTAAAAACGCAAATTAGATGGTGCAAAAATTTCATATCATCTCTCCAACCTATTTCCTGTTTTTCTAAAATTGGAGCACATTTCTTTGTTTTACTTTCAAAATATTTTTTTAACATTTCATAATCTTTAAGTATCTTATTTACAAATGGATAATTTATATTAGGAGACTCAGTTGAATCACCGAGCAAGGCATCACACATGTGTCTAAGAACACGATCAAGTATATGGTGCTGACAACCTATAAAGACTGGTGCAGACTCACCATGTTGAACAAACAGTTTCTGAAGTTTCACCACAACACCAGACTTCGACCCTGTATTAACATTTGTAGTGTCTGACACTATCATCTTTATAGCTGACCATAAGTTATATTCATCTAAAACTTTTTGAATGGCAGATCCAATCGTAGCAGCTTTGCCATCAGGTAAAACTAAGACGAATAGCCTCACTTCTTTTGCTTCATTTTTTAATACAACTACTTGGTGTTCTTTTCTCTTAATAATTTTACCATCAAAATGTAAACTCCATAAGCTATTACGCAAGTATTTATTAATGTTTCTTTTAGTTTACTTGCTTCTCTAAATACAGCTCGATAGACATCTGACTGAGAAGAAGTTGCTACTTTTACGCCGGACTTATGCAAAACTTTGCTCACTAATGCTGCTCTTCGAGCTGGTAGTTTCCCAGATTGAACTAATGAAACTGCACTAGAAGTAGATTGCTGTGATTGTTTCTTATGTGTGCTTTGATCCAAGCTTTCTGTGGATGACAGCATTGCATCAGCACCGTCAGAGCTACTTTGAGAATTCTCGTTATCACTTGAATCACTGGAACTTTCAAAACTGCTTTTTTGTTGTTGTGCCTCATTAATTTTGCAAACAATTTTCCGTTTTGGTGGATGAATTGTACTTTGACTAGCAATTTTAGTTGTAGTATATCCCATCTTACCTCCACTTTGAATTTGTATTTCGTAAAGTTTTTTGTCCTCAGCACATAACCATTGACCAGTTTTGTTTGTGACATCAAATAACTTATCAAACTGCTCTCGTATGTCACCCACAGATTTTTTCAAATGAACATCATACCTTCTAATTAAAGTTTCAATTTTTCTGCTCACTGATCGCAAAGACATTATTGGGAAATTTAAAAAGCTCCATAATAGCTCTACTTCTTTCCTGAGCGCTGCAACTCTTTTCAATCTGGATTTTTCCATAGAGGCCAAGCCCATGTAGCGACCAATTGTCATCCACTCTTTTGGCATTCTAGAATGTGAAAGCAATGGCTCGATCTCGATTCCAATTTCGTTTCTTTTCTTAAGAGTGTTTTGAATTTTTTTCAAATTACTCGCCCATTTGTCCTTATTTTTAGCAACGGAAAGTGATGACTTTTTTAAAGACATTTTTAAGAATAAAATTAGGCAAAATTAAAATAATCATTCAAACTCAAGTATAATTGAAAAATCTAACATGGAGAACAGGAAATAGAATTTTAATGGTAAACAACTGGAGTAAAAGTAAACTTCAGTAAAAAGAGCCAAAAGGATTATTTTTAAACTAAAAAATGTTTTGGTGGGTGAACTTTTTCAACAAAATTGATGATTTTTTGTTGTATTTATTATTTTTATATAAAAGCTCATCAAAATCTGGTACGCCACTTGTAAAATTACAAAATTTGTTTTTCAAGTCATATACCTAATTATACACACACGCGCACGCACGATAGATAGATAATTCTTAACTTAAAATACTAAATGTTGTTCAAGTTTTCCTCTTAAAATAGAAAACAAAATACCCATTCCATATGGCGTCAGGTACATATCATTGGGCTAAAATATCGGATGATGGGACCCGAGATGATGGGAGCCCAGTTGATGGGACCCCAGCTGATGGGACCCGAGACGATATGACCCGAGAAATGTCCCTGCAGGGAGCTTTCCAGTATTTTTAGGTAAAACTAAAAATCAAGAAAACAGAATAATTAACGTTCCCTTAAACCTGACGGGCCATCATGGCAGATGAAGTGTAGAATTCATCTGTTTCTATAACCTCGGCATATGAAGAGATATTGTGGTTAACACAACGCCCAGCCGCCTTTACTTCCCCAACTTAAGTCAGGTACCCATTTATAGCTGGGTGGACTTGTGGGACTTTATAAAAAAAATTTCACCTGGAGAATTTTCCATGTTTCTCTCTGAGGATCGCACCCAGGACTCTCAGGTTGACAGTCGTGTATCTACACCACTCGGCCATCCATCCCACAAAAATCAAGTGGTTGGGGTTTTTTTCTGTTATTTTTTGAAGGGCAGAACTATTTTGGAGATGAAAGGTGAGGTACAACAAGAAAAATTATGTACAGATTGGCCAGAGAAATAAGTACAATTATCTGAACGGTGTGTGAGTGGGAGGAGGGGGATGAGATGGCGGAGGCAGTGGGGGTAGAAACTGTCGAGCAAGAACTATTATATTTACGTTTAATTTATGTAGGCCAGTTGGCCAGGAACATTATGCCGGTACAGACATTCCTAACTGGCATCGGCGTCGGGGCGACAACTCTGCGAGACTCGAGTGTCAGGTACCGTCTGCTGCTGGACTGACTTGTAATTCCCAGTTGGGTCATCCAGTAGTAATTCATCTGCACCTCCCTGTTCCCTTTCCTTCCAACACATCTCATGGCTGCCCCGCTACCATCATCTACCCCCCTCCCCTCCCCGTCCCTTTTTTTTTTCATATTAAAGACGTGTTTTGAACACTAGATATGTGACATTTTCACATGGTTAAAACTAACCAATCCTTGGCCAAACATTACAACATTCAGACATTCCACTCACTTTTAATGAAATGATGTTTCTATAGCAACCAAAAGCCTTCATATCTTTTTTTCTGATTTAGGCGTTTATAGGGCAACATAATGAAACTATCGCCTTCAAAATTTCACCCGAACCTTTTTAGATGCGAAACAACACACCGTAATGTTTCTGAAAACAGTAATTATTGTTGCTTAGTTCATTAATTTTCGAACATATTGGTGTAAAATACATGCAGTGATGTCTCAGTGCTGTTGTTTTGCTCTTGTAACTAAGAGGTGATAGCCGAAAAAAACCAAAGCAGGACAAATCTGCAGACTATTTAGGGTTATAAACATGACGTGCTTCACAATTTTAATAATACATTCGAGCTAAAACTTTATTACACTTAATTGATCTTAGGAAAAAAAAACGTGTTGAAGGGTGTAATCAAAGTACAAATTCTTTGATTGAACTCATAATAATTTGCATCATTTTCTATTTTTTTCTTCTCAAAACAAGCCGTTGGCCATGAAACCGCGATACATATCATGTAGGATTGGAAGAGAGAAATCAGAATCAGGATGTGTTGGTTAAATTACTGCAAGCAGTGTGTGTGTGTGTGTGTGTGTGTGTGTGTGATAGCATATATTGTTGTACTCTGTGTGTGTGATAGATGGTTTGGCTGCACGGTGTGTATGTTGTGTGATTGATTGTTTGTATAGTTGTATGGTGTGTATGATTGTTTGTATAGTTGTATGCAGTGCCGTAGCGAGCTTAACTCGCGCCCGGGGCACAATACCTTTTTAGCGCCCCCCCCATTTGAAAACCATATAATATTATAAGTAAAATATACCTTTTGGCGCCCCTTTGTGAGTAGTGCCCGGAGCCCGATGCCCCCTTGCCCACCCCTCGCTACGCCTCTGGCTGTATGGTGTGTATAATTGTTTGTATAGCTGTATGGTGTGCATAACTGTTTGTATAGCTGTAGGGTGTATATGACTGTTTGTATAGCAGTATTGTGTGTATGACTGTTTGTATAGCTGTACTGTGTGTTTGTATAGCTGTATGGTGTGTTTGTATAGTTGTATGGTGTGTTTCTATAGTTGTATGGTATGTTTGTATAGTTGTATGGTGTGTTTCTATAGTTGTATGGTATGTTTGTATAGTTGTATGGTATGTTTTATAGCAGTATGGTATGTATGACTGTTTGTATAGCTGTATGGTGTGTTTGTATAGCTGTATGGTGTTTTTGATTGTTTGTATAGCTGTATGGTGTTTTTGATTGTTTGTATAGCTGTATGGTGTGTTTGATTTATTGTATAGCTGTATGGTGTGTTTGATTGTTTGTATAGTTGTATGGTGTGTTTGATTGTTTGTATAGCTGTATGGTGTGTTTGATGGTTTGTATAGCTGTATGGTGTGTTTGTATAGCTGTATGGTGTTTTTGATTGTTGGTATAGCTGTATGGTGTTTTTGATTGTTTGTATAGCTGTATGGTGTGTTTGATTGTTTGTATAGCTGTATGGTGTGTTTGATTGTTTGTATAGCTGTATGGTGTGTTTGATTGTTTGTATAGCTGTATGGTGTGTTTGATTATTTGTATAGCTGTATGGTGTGTTTGTATAGTCGTATGGTGTGTTTGATTGTTTGTATAGCTGTATGGCGTTTTTGATTTTTTGTATAGCTGTATGGTGTGTTTGATTGTTTGTATAGCTATATGGTGTAATTGTATAGCTGTATGGTGTGTTTGATTGTTTGTATAGCTGTATGGTGTGTTTGTATAGCTGTATGGTGTATTTGTATAGCTGTATGGTGTGTTTGATGGTTTGTATAGCTGTATGGTGTGTTTGTATAGCTGTATGGTGTTTTTGATTGTTTGTATAGCTGTATGGTGTGTTTGTATAGCTGTATGGTGTGTTTGTATAGCTGTGGAGAAATAATATAGTCTAAGTTTGATGACGCAATTCGCTAGGCTCCGCCACCACAGTATCTATGGCGTCATTCCGCCATCTTGAGTGTTATAAATTGGGAGCTTTAGTGTATACGTCATTTGGTACAAATGACGTATATTAAACCGACAGTTGGGAGCACATGCTTTGTTTTATAGTTAGTCTAGCTTTGGGCATCTATGTAGATGGATGCATATTTACAGTTTGCTATTGTACTCCTCCTGATTTCACCTTTATGTCAGTTTATGTTCAAGTATTAAATAATTGTTTGATGTTACTTCACTGGAGTTAACTTCGTGATTTGTGTTGTCTGAATTATTACACCTTCTACAAGTATCTTCATTATAAGGACACATAACAATAGGTGTATGGTGTTTTTGATTGTTTGTATAGCTGTATGGTGTCTTTGTATAGCTGTAGGGTGTGTTTGTATAGCTGTATGGTGTTTTTGATTGTTTGTATAGCTGTATGGTGTTTTTGATTGTTTGTATAGCTGTATGGTGTTTTTGATTGTTTGTATAGCTGTTTGGTGCGTTTGATTGTTTGTATAGCTGTATGGTGTGTTTGTATAGCTGTATGGTGTGTTTGTATAGCTGTATGGTGTGTTTGTATAGCTGTATGGTGTGTTTGTATAGCTGTATGTTGTGTTTGTATAGCTGTATGGTGTTTTTGATTGTTTGTATAGCTGTCTGTTGTTTATAATTGTTTGTATAGCTGTATGGTGTGTTTGATTGTTTGCATAGCTGTATGGTGTTTTTGATTGTTTGTATGGTGTGTTTGATTATTTGTATAGCTGTGAGGTGTGTTTGTATAGCTGTATGGTGTGTTTGTATAGCTGTATGGTGTGTTTGTATAGCTGTATGGTGTTTTTGATTGTTTGTATAGCTGTATGGTGTGTTTGTATAGCTGTATGGTATGTTTGTATAGCAGTGTGGTATGTATGACTGTTTGTATAGCTGTATGGTGTGTTCGTATAGCTGTACTGTGGGAATTGTAGAAAAAATCATGGCCGTGGGAAAGTATAAACTGAGTCCTACATACACAACTGTTACTTGTTCATATGAATGATGGACAGGTCAGTGTCGACTGCCCTACGTCCACTGACAACTGGTGGTAGAATAAACAAAACGCAGTGGCCCAACCATAAATTAAACTGGAATGTGTTCCCTCAACTTTCTATTTGTCCCTAGTAACCTAGTTTAACTTTGAAATAGAAAAATAAATAAATTGTGATTGTTGAGAAAATTGTATTTATATAAAGTAAATTTTGAAAAGATTATTATTTTTTGTTTAAATTAGATCGACTTTTAAGAAGACGTTTTATATACAAAATTACTTACTATAGCGCTGCTATTTATAGCGATTTTTTTATTTTAAATTTAATTTTTTCTAAGTTTGATGATTTAAAAAAAAATATCTGTTGTTCAAAAAAAAAAAAAAGACAAAATTTGAATGCTATTTGTTTGTTACTTTTTGAATATTTTAGACTTTTACGTTTCATATTTTAAAGCACAGAAACTATTTAAAACTGTGGATTTAAAAAAAAAAAAACAAATTTCGAATCGAAATGCAGGCAAGATGTCATTGATATTTAAACAGGAAACAGTTTTCTACTTTCGATCTAAAGCAGATTGGAGAAGTACAATATTTATGTAGATACTTTGAATGTATTCAGTTGTGGATGAGTGTACATGGGGACAGGAGTATGACTGCTAACATTTTTTGTATGTACCTCTAAACTTAAGTTGATAGATAACATAAACTATGGAGGAGCTAACTTTGTCAACGGAGGGGTAAATCGGGCTGTTAAATTGAACAGACTATCCGCACTAAGACCGGGGTAGATGAAGTGTTAAATTGAACAGACTAGCCACACTAAGACCGGGGTAGATGAAGTGTTAAATTGAACAGACTAGCCGCACTAAGACCGGGGTAGATGAAGTGTTAGATTTAACAGACTAGTCGCACTAAGACCGGGGTAGATGAAGTGTTCATCTATTTTATAGAAACTGCATATAAACATTGATTGACGTGTACGAGTGGGTCAGAGTGAGGAAAACAGGCAAATGGGTTGTACTGGCCACAAGGGTTGTAGTTTGACCCTAATATATTCAGAGAACTTTGATTCGAAAATTATTATTTATTATTTATTTTTTTTGCGATTTTCGACCCACTAAGAAATGTACTTGGTTCTCTCAACCCACAAGAAAGGGAGGAAATGATAAGCAAAAAAAAAAAAGAAAAGTTAAAAAGAATTGTTTATGTTCTATTTTAAGTGAATCTTGATATCTTTTTGAGAACCACTAATAGTTTTAATAATTTAGCATTCAACACCCATATCGGAATGAGCTTCGTAAACAAACAGCTTCCAACTAGTGTTGTTTTCGTGACGAAAACTAAAACTAAAACCTTCGTTGACGAAAATGTTGACTTTTCGTCAACGAGAACTAAAACTAGCTGCAAGACTAAAACTAGACGAAAACTGAAATTATTACAGAAAAAACGAAATAAAAACTGAAACTAAAATATAGTATTGCTTTCGTTCACGAAAACTAAAACTAAAACCTTCGTTAACGAAAATGTTGACTTTTCGTCAACGAGAACTAAAACTAAAACTAAAATTAGAAGCAAGACTAAAACTAGACGAAAATTAAAATTATTACAGAAAAAACGAAATAAAAACTGAAACTAAAATATGACCGGGGACTAAAACAACACTACTCCCAACAGGCTCACCAATTATCCATTTTTCTCTTAACACACACACACACATAATGCAAGCACATCAAGGGCTGATAACTTCACTCTTCAGTTGAAACAGGTTGACAAAATAAACAAATGGGAAGACTATAGGTGCTCTTTTAAACCCATTTTGGGTGGTGAACAAAAACACAGAAAAAACTCAATCCATAATTGCTCTCTCCCTCCCCCCCCCCCATGCAGCCCATGGCCCAGGTATTTATTTATTTGTTTGTCGTGCGTGTGACTGGGGAGGTCCTCGTGGGGGCCAATAACAGGATCGCTCACGTCTCAGGTGATGGAGCCGGAGCCGATGATGCTCGGATGTCTCCAACATAAACACACAGACACACGCAGGGAAGCTGCACGTGCCGGGGAGTGAGCTGTTGAAGTCGCCCCGTGAGTTATGTTTGGTAACAGTTGATTTCTGGTTTCACTGTAAGCAGATGCCAGGAAATGAGCCCGCCAAGGCTGTGAATTTTTTTTTTGGGGGGGGGGGGGGTGAAATTCAGGCAAGGGGAGGGGGGGGTGGCGAAAGACTTTCAATATAGTAATTGGGCAATATATGGGTATGCCGAGGCGGCTTTAGCAGTATGCGGGCGAACTCCTTTGCGTGGCCTAGGGCACATGCGTTAGAGGGGCCTATGGTGAGTGTTAATTGTGGGGCCTATGGTAAGTGTTAATTGTGGGGCCTATGGTGAGTGTTAATTGTGGGGCCTATGGTGAGTGTTAATTGTGGGCTCTAGGGTGAGTGCCTTTTGCGGACATGGAACAAAACTTCAGGTTTGTTACAATTGAACAAAGAATAAAGAAATTACCCCTAACATTGGCGGCAAAGTCTAACGTTATTATAAAGAGCAAATAAAATTAAAGGGAAGCTTTTCGAAGATTGGCCTGATTTGCATCGTACTGAAAATATATCAGACGTTTTGTGCCGCAAGCATATATCAGGCGTACTGTGCCGGAAGCATATATCAGGCGTACTATGACGCAAGCATATATCAGGCGTATTGTGCCGCAACCATATATCAGGCGTACTGTGCCGCAAGCATATATCAGGCGTATTGTGCCGCAAGCATATATTAGGCGTATTGTGCCGCAAGCATATATCAGACCTTTGGAAAAAAAGACTGAGTGAAAATAAATTATGTTGTGACTATGCGACTATTTCAATGCCTGAGTGATGTAATAATGTTGCCAGTAATATTAGCATTAGCCCATTTTATGTAGCTCACAGTTTTAGGGTTATGTTCCCCTTAGAATCAAATTATCGTCTTAAATATTTGAATAGTCTGGTTAAAAAAACAAACTGTTTGTTTGACTTGTCCAAATTTGTGCAATTAGTTCATGAGACCCTAACACCTTTTTATGTGTCACTTAAAGAACCAATCGACAATAAATAACGTTTTTATAATAAATATCACACACACACACACACATACACACATACACACACCATGTGGTGCGTCCCTCCCCAACTTGGGGCGATTAACTTATTCAGCCCCCCCCCCACCCCCCATTAAAGCTTTTAATCGTTCTTTATCATTGTGTGCCACACTTCTTGAAACAATTGTCTTAATTAATTCAATAATTTACATTATATTTATATCTAAGTCATTTAAATTAACCAGATTAAAACAAATCAAAGTAAATTTAACACAACCACACATAAACACCACACACACAAACACACAGATATAAACCCAATCCTGGATTTACCTATAATCAATATAATCACGTCATCAATACAATCACGACGTGTTAAGGGTTTCCAGGGAAGATGGTGGCACCACAGAAAATTTTCATGGCCAGAATGTATTATGACTACTAAAACTAGGTGACTAGAAGTAATATGGTAGGCCTACATGTAATAATACACACATTACATTATGCTTACATACAAACAATGTAAACAAGTATGACAAATATTTTAAGACATTTCTCTTTTTATTTAAGTAAATTGGTCAAATCAAGAGCTGGGTTTGAAGAAAAAACATTACATAAGGTACACACACATACACTAAAACTTGGAATGATTTAACGTTCTCTCTCTCTCTCTCAATCTCTCTCTCTCTCTCTCTCTCTCTCTCTCTCTCGCTCTCTCTCTCTTCTATCTCATTCTGTGACCCAATCTCTCCCTCACTCTCATTATCAAAGATTACATTTCGTGAAGAGATACAATTATAAATGAACCACAGGTAGAAATGTAAACTTTAAAAAAAATACATGACCAATACATTTGTCTTTAGATGTTTTGTTTTTCATAATAGTAAACCATACCCAGTGTAGCAGACCGGTACTCACTCCAGGGCCGCAGCCAGACATTCTGGGGCCCCTGACAGACTTAAATCATTATTGGGCTCCCTTATCTGATATTTCCAGGAAATTGAGTTAAATAAAACTAATTTTCCGAAGCGATCCCATCCCCTCCCCACAAGTTTGGGCCCCCCCTAGCACTGGCAAACATTCAGGATGCTTCCCATTCGCGGCGGTCCTGCTCACCTGATAAAGAGTATCAAAAATAAAACATGGAAACAAGACACAATGGTAATTAAGAGGCACAGTGTCAATCAGTGAATGTTTAGTACGTCATAGAAAAAAGTCTCAGAGGTCATCACGTGGTATGGACCTGGAGTTCTCGGGGCAACTGCCATCTGAATGCTTGGCCAGCAGCGACATCCTGGAGAAAGTCTTCCCGCACTTCCTGCAGGCGTACTTCTTAATCTCAGCGTGCGTCTGCAGGTGGGCGCGGAGGTTGGAGCGGTCCGCGAACGCCCTCCCGCAGTGGCTACACCGGAAGGGCTTCTCCCCCGTGTGCGTCCGGACGTGGCCCTGGAGAAGCCAAGGCCTGGAGAACGCTTTCCCGCAGACGTGACACTTGCAGGGGAGGGTGTGTGTGCGGATGTGCATTTTCAGGGCGCCGAGGGATGAATAAGACTTGCTGCACACGTTGCAGGCGAACTCCTTCCGGACGTGCTCGGTACAATGGAACTGTCTGTGTTTGGAGAGACCCCCAAAGGTGGAGTACGTTTTATTGCAGGCCTCGCAGTAGTACCTTGGAGGCGGCGGAAAGCGAGCTGCGAGGGGCGTCTCCGAGGTTGACGAAACTTGCTGCCCAGACTGCATTTCCCCGTGCCTAAGCCAGCGGAACCACGCCCCTAGTGAATGTGGTAGATTTCCCGCAGTGTGGAAGAGACGGTCTGGGATTCCCTGCTTCTGGTAAAGAAAACTGCGCTGCCTGAGCATATCGATAGCGTCACTTTTGTCTGAATCACCCCCCTGTCGTCGTTGTGAACGTATGTTCCCTTTCGTCTTGTGTTTTACTGCGTCTTTGCTTATTGGTACGGTCTTCCACTGTCCGTTGAGGTTTTCATCCTTGTTCGCATCGTGCGTAACATAATTAGGGAATTCTCGATTCCGCAAACGATGGTCCACCATTGCAGCCCATCCCTTTTCTGCCCTCGCTATCGGCTTAAAAGCGCTCCGACTAGCTGATTCATCATTGCTGCGCACCATAGGATGGCGCAGTGATTCAATCGGCGGTAGAGTCTTAGTGATGCAGTTGTTTGACGCACCTAGTTTCGAGTGATGTGCAAAACTCGATTCATCAGTGTGTTGGGCTTTTTTGTCTCGATCAGTTACCATGTTGCAGCTATTTTTCAAGACGCTTGAAACTTTATCAGCTGTGACTGCTGAGTTATTGCCCATGGAATCGTACCTGTTTCCTGTATCCTTTTGGGTGTTTATGTATTCTGTAAGATTGTTCTTCCCAGATTCTTTTCTAATATGCGACGCTAAGACGGGCGTGCTAGTGTTGTAATGTGCGCCCCGCGTCTTGTAGTTTTCATCCATCTCCGAACATATCCGATCAACGTCGTCGACGCCCCTGTCCGACGCGGACGACGAGGCAGACGACTCACTCTCGTCGTTTTCATCGCCGCTACACGACGTCACGTCGACATCGCTCATATCGCCGCCGTCATGGCTTCCGTCGACGCTTATATCACTTCCGCTTTCGTAGCAGACTGGAGAGTCTCGAGACAGTTCGCCGGCGACCGCGTCGCAAGAGAGTGGCCGAGCACAGGGAGAGATCGATGCTCCCTCTGGGCTACATCTTTCAGAGGTGATCCCGTTCGACGAGCTGAGGATAGAGGCGATGCTGTGTGTAATATCCGTGGATGTCGCATCTTGCAGTTTCTTACGGTAATGTACCGAGCTTCGTTTTTTCCGGTTGTCGCGTTCTATCCATTTGGTTGATTCGAAACTCTTCACTTCACTCTTGTTTGTAACAATTTTAACCGAATAAGCCTGGTACTGGTTGAAGCTGGATAGTTCCTGTTGGGATCTAGGTTCAAATCCTAGTTTGTGGCCGCTGTCCATTCCGTTGCTGCATTTGTTGTCGTTAGCTGCGCAGATACTGTGATGGAGCGGGGCAGTGGTCATCACGGAGAACGGGGGAAGGCGACTAGACTCACTGATCAATGGAAACGGGCTGCAATGTTTCATGTGGTCATTGCGAGCCCCCACGGGTTGCAGATGGTGGCACGGTGTGTTGTGGACGTTGGTCACATTCACAAACGTCGGGTAGATGTGGATGGCAGGTCTGGGTGGCCTAGCGGGGCTGACGAACGAGGGAGGCGGCCCAACGTTGCCCGGGAACGGCGCCATTTGGAAATCATGTCCTCGTTGACAGTTTGAGACCCCCTGATTGAAGTGTCCGAGGTAGCCTGGTGGACAATGTCCAATTACGGAGACTCGAGAGGAACCAAAGTCAGGAATATCTAACGGTGTATGAGGCCCGTGTAGTCCAGTCATACAAGCCACAGAGCCCTGGTGTACCCTACAGGGAAACACATTTGTAGCAAGTGTCAGCATGGCGTCTGAAATTATAACAATGATATAGATCAAATATACTAATAAATGTAAACTTGTTGTCTTGTTGTGTGCTAACATCATTGTCATTGCTTTATTTATTATAACGAAACTCAACTGGAATTTACGTTTATAAAAGTGTCACACAAGAGAGATTAAAACCTGTATTTAGTAATAATAATAATAATAAATCATAGTTGTAATGAAAGGACTCAATGAGGTTTGAATTTTTTTTGCTGAAAAAATAAAGACAACTTTCAATAAAATTTATTAACAATAACTTATAAATGATCGATGGATAACATTATTGATTTTTAAAGGTACAGAAACAATTGATTTTTGTGAGGGTAACAACATTCTACAGAAATAGATAAAAATCTGTCTTGTTATATATGATTGACTCCACTCGATTTGATAAAAGACCAGGGCGGGGTTAATAGGGTCGGCATTATCTTACATTGGAAGACAGAGTTTTGAATAAGAGAAGAAAAAATATATATCATATCAAGGGGGGGGGAGGTACTGGTGCACCCGGGGGGGGGGGCTAGGCGGCACTATATATTGAACTAAATCTTTCAATTAACAATGCATATAATCTTTATGGTCTAGAAAATGGAAATATTTTTATCAACATATTATCTAGGAAGTTGGTAAAAAAGTTTCAACGGAGTCTCTCACGTAAAAGGCTCAAGGTACGCTCATGCATGTCTTAGCTGTACTCTAGCATAGGCTCATGCATGTCTTAGCTGTACTCTAGCATAGGCTCATGCATGTCTTAGCTGTACTCTAACTTAGGCTCATGCATGTCTTAGCTGTACTCTAACATAGGCTCATGCATGTCTTAGCTGTACTCTAGCATAGGCTCGGGTGTATCTTAGCTGTACTCTAGCATAGACTCGTGTGTATCTTAGCTGTACACTAACATCGGCGAAACTCTCCTGTAAGAAGGATGACTTCTAACCCAGGACATGAGCGATGTAATGTGTAAGTTGTAAGTCTGTCACATGACTCAATAAAACAAAAACATAAATATATTTACTCCAATCAACGGAAAGTAGCTATTATTATTATTATCAATATTATCATTATTATGTAATTACTAGATAAACCCTCGCCAAAACCTTTGCATAGAGATAGTTAGTTACACCACAGTTACACTTTGAGGTTATCATTAGAATTTTAAAAAAAACATTTATCGAATCGAGATGAAGGCAATAGGTCATTCATAGTTTAAAAAGGAAACAGTATTCTTACTTTAATCGACAGCAGACAGACTTGAGAAGGACAATATTGATGAGGATTAATATGTTACAAAATAAATCAAATGAAACAAAAGCCATTACTATTTTAATTTGTCCATTTAGGTATATATATATAATAATGAGTTACTATCAGCAATAACATTTTTATTTATTTGGGGGGGGCTGCGGCCCCCGGACCCCCCCCCCCCCGGGTACGGCCTTTATATATATATATATATATATATATATATATATATATATATGTATATATATCAAGATGTAAATTGGTTATAAACAATGGTTTTATATTGTCATGACTCATGATTGCCTACTTGGCTAACATGTTACATCCTATAATATCAGTGATCGGCGAGAAATTTCGCTGGTCCCCAAAAAAAAAAAAGAAAAAATTCTTTTAACTTCAGATAAAATGTCAAATTGGATAGATTCCATTAATCAATTCTAAGTCATCAACAGATTGATGTAGATATTGCACAGATTTAACTTAACTGCATATTTGTCCCTTTTTTTCTAATCTCAACTGAATGTGAACCAAACAGACATCGTACTTTGAAAGCAGGAATCATTGCCAAGTTTTTTGCTAGCGTGTAAAATCAATTCCTTCATTTGTTGGCTACTGTAAAATATGCGACGATAGATCGCAGGTGTAAATTAAAAGCCACTACCAACTTTACGAAGATGAAATTTTTTTTTGAGAGTATTATTTTGGCACCAGTCATTCTCGGTTGTATTCATAGTACAGCACTAGACCACGTTTACTTTACAGAAATGTAGTCTGAAGTCCATTTTAAGCAGAATAGACTTAGGGACATCTCTCTGACCCGAGAAAAATCCCGCAACATTTTCATTCGCAGTCATACAGTCATGCATTGATTATGCCCCCATAACATTGGATAGATAAATAAATAGATAGATAGATAGATAGATAGATAGATAGATAGATAGATAGATAGATAGATAGATAGATAGATAGATAAATAGATAGATAGATCAGTAGTGGATTAATCTATAAACATAGTAGTGATTAGGGCATCAAGGTGGGGCGGGGGGGGGACCCCAGAAAATTGTCTTATTTGAATTTATCTTTAAAATTTTGTCTTTTACTAATTTTAAGTTGGCGTTATGAATTTTCTTTTTCAAGATTTTTGTATAAAATGAACAAATTCTTTTGTCGCCAATGTGCTAACTGATCGGAAATCTATACTCGTTTTAGTATATTATTAGCTGTACCCTGCAAAGCCTTTGCATAGAGATAGACTATTGTTCAGCTTTTATACATAACTGTAACATATTTTCAAAATAATTTTTTTTTTTTTAAAGTTAAGAACGAAATTAAAAATCTAATTAGTTGTTTCTTTTCCTTGATGTAACCTAAAGGATAAATTATTTCAATTAAAAAAAATGTTTGTCAAAGGGATCTAATTAGTTGTCTTTTAAATAGAACTTTATTTACGAAATTAGTTACGACTAACGCGCTCGCTATTCTCATCGTCGGAGAATTTTCGATTATTACTATTGTTTACGTTTGACGATTTGAAAATGTAAGAAAAACAACAATAATTTGAATGATATTATGTTATTTTTTACTTTTTAATAATCGGGACTTTTACGTTTCATAATAAAAACCACAGAAATTATTTAAAAGTGTAGATTTAAAAAAAAAAAAAAAGAAATATCAAAACGAGACCGTGATTGAGCCATGATAATATTTTAAACTGGAATACTATTGTATTAATTCTTTACTTTCGATTTAACGCAGAACCCACATCGCTATTATTTATATAGATGATATCAATGATATTAGGTTTTCCTATTTCCATTGAGTCTGACCATCCCTAAAATACATAGAAAAAAAGTATTTGGGATTTTTAGCAACAAAAATCCATAATTTATTTATTTATTTTCATTATATATAACATTAAAAATACCAATAGAATAAACAAGCAGATATTTATATTCTTAGTTCTATAAATAAACCATCCATGTGAAAACTGGTGAAACATATATGCTTGATTGGGCGGTGGACGATTAACATAAGTTTGCCCTTAGGACATCAATGGGGGGGGGGAGGGTTAATCCGATACTGTTTAACAAACATATCAATAATACAAGCCAATACGAGCTTAACAGCCTACATATGACTTACAATATTAACTGGAAATCAAAGACATATTTAGATAACCCGCGTGGGTCAAATACTTTCAGCACAACCAGCATCTTGTTCTGGGGACTTACACTAATGTCTATCCATGGGGCCTGAAGTCTATCCCAAGGGTCTTCAACATCATTTAAGTCAATCCTTAGGGCCTAAAGTCTATCCCAAGGGTCTTCAACATCATTTAAGTCAATCCTTAGGGCCTAAAGTCTATCCCAAGGGTCTTCAACATCTCTAAGGCATATCTTGTAGAACCTTTAACATCTCTAAAGTATATCCCTTGGGCCATCATCATCACTAATATCTATCCTAGGACATTTACATCTCTAAAGTCTATCCCTAGGGCCTAAAGTCTATCCGCCTAAAGTCTATCCTTAGGGCTTTTAACTTCTCTTAAGTATATCCCTAGGGCCCTTAACATCACTTAAGTCTATCCCTACGACCTAAAGTCTATCCTTAGAGCCTTCAAAATATCTAAGGCCTATGTCGAGGGCCTTTAACTTGTCTAAAGTCTATCGCTTGGATCCCGAATACCTGCTGATGACCCATAGTGTAAACCAGGATACCCTCTTGCAGACCAACCAATTGACTATTACACCCGCTGTAAACCCATCAATTCCGTGGTGCCTCTGTAGACGTCACACCGACGAATATGGCGGAGATGTAATAAGGGCAATACAACTGCCAACCCATTGGTATTATATATCATATGAGAGATAAAAAACACATCATTATGTCAGTGGCTGTACAAAAAAGGGTATTTAACGACATACTTCTTTCTGATCGAGCACTGCTGACCAATGTTCCATCTAAGCTGAGCGCGTGAGCGAACGCTCACACGAATTCAGAGCGTCGCTCATACTACACTACGATCGCTCACTCTGACGGACGACATCGATTAAATCGCTCACAACTTTTGGCCTCAAACAAAATGTCGCTCAGAGACAAATTTTTTGCTCACTTCATACCACACCTTAGAGGGAACATTGCTGCTGACTATCTTTCATGAATTAATTATTAAAGCTAATAGTCGACTCAAGAATATCATTTTTAGTACTTTTACCAGACCAGAAAAACTTGAGAAAATGTTTGTTCCTTCAATCCTTTTTTCTAATATTTCGGGCATTTTCGTTGGTTACAGCGGCGTAGCGTGGGTATCGGCCGCCCAGGGCGGAAGACGATTTAGCCGCCCTCTCATTTAGGTATTTCAATTTAATCTATACATTTTTGCCGCCCCCCCCCTAAAAAGTAATTAAAAAAGTGCCGCCAGGTGCGGACCTCTCCCACCGCCCCCCCCCCTAGGTACGCCACTGGATAATTAGCAAAGTGTGTCAATACTAGTCAATAATTTATCAGGAAAATTCAATGCGTTCTTAATACAGATTAATTATAATCATCGTTTAGGCTTCAACAAAAAATTTTCTCGTTGGGGAAATTGGATAGGAAAAAGGAGGGGGGGGGAATTCGAGGAAATTAAGATTACAATGTTGTTCTTCTCGACGCCAATCTACGGTCTAATTGTCCGCGGCCCGACATTTTGCAGCGCCTGAAGTTTGAGAGACACTGAACGATACTTAACAGAATCTGAATTATTGTTTACTAGCTGTACCCTGCAAAACCTTTGCATAGATTTATATTCCCTTTGGTTCGATCAGTAGGCTAGGTTATTTTCCGTTTCGGACAGATCCGATTTTTTCATGGTTTTTATTACTATTGTTTACGTATGACGATTTTAAACTGGAACACTGTTGTATTAATTCTTTACTTTCGATTTAACCCAGTCCGCTATTATTACATTAATCTGCAGCAACATTCTATGTATGGCCCAAGTACCACAATTCAATTACAATTCGTTTGCATAGCCAATAATTACTATATAAAGTAAATAAAAACAATAACTTACAATCAAATACTCATCGGGTATTGTGAATGAAACGGAACAAACCATCAAAGTGGGTCAAGTATGACTTTAGTATCAGGTAATCCAACACTTCCAGAAAGAACTATAGACTTATCGTTGGCTATTTAGGCGCTAATAAAACGAATGAAATTTTATCAGGGTAGATTAACCCTGACACAAGTCTTGAAGAAAGTGATTTCACCTTGACCAAAAAAAAAAAGACTAAGCCGCGAGCAATATCTGCCTGTTATCTGCCTGTTATCTGCTCTGTTGCACCCCATCTACACAACTTCAAGCCCTACTTCCTTTTTACACGTCCGTCTCGCCCCTCCCCCTCGGCCCGCTCGTAAATGAACAGATGATGGCGTAGATTACTTCCGGTCCAAGGGTGAGCACCCGTAGCGACGCGCTTCACCCCCCCCCCCCCCCGGGCCACCCCCCTTCCCTCTACCCTACCTGTAACTGCTAAATTACTCACTAGCAGATATCAATGACGAAAAAGAGGCTAAGTAAATACGCACACACTGTGCTTTTTACCGTTTTCATCCAATCAGATACCAGTTTGTTCACCTGTCACTCACAGAACCTTAAATCGCTTCCAGACCTCGTGACGATGTTTGGCACCGCCTACATTCTTCACGGAGTCTAGAAGGTGGGGGGTGGGGGGGGGGAAGGGGTTAGGGGAAAGATCATAATAACTCTGTGAAATCCTTCAAGCGCTTTAAAACAGTTATCTCTCCTGTAACATCTCTGTAAACTGTTGCAGCGCCTGTTGTACTAATAAAAATTAAAAAGATGAAGATAATAGCCCGTGCATCTGAGTAGATTCAGGTTCTATTGTAGCACTAAAGTGTGCAGATTTGAAACGAAACATGAAGACAAGAATACTTAGCAATAAAATCTTTGTTGCACCTTATTAGCACAGGAGAAAAAAAATTGCGCATTGTGAATTTAAACTGATTTTTTCCGAAAGCCGCTTTGTTTGTGTATTATTCTGTTGTTTGTCAATATTTAGACGTACACTCCCAAAGGGAAAATAACAAAAATGGCTTCATTTTTTAGTCATTGTTAGCCGGCTTTTAAAATAGCAATGCGCTTTCTGTTTAATTTATATGGTGATGAACAAACAAGAATATACATATCGCTGTTAATGTTCATGGCCCCTACTGGCTGTAACATTGAACAGTTCAAACTTAGTTATAGAAATGAGAAGGCCGCGTTGAATATCGGCAGGTAGGTTACTTTAAATTAGAAAGGAGGGGGTGGGGTGGGGGATGGGCTATGCAGGCCTAACTGTGGGCAATGCAGGCCTAACTGTGGGCAATGTAGGCCTAACTGTGGGCAATGCAGGCCTAACTGTGGGCAATGCAGGCCTAACTGTGGGCAATGTAGGCCTAACTGTGGGCAATGTAGGCCTAACTGTGGGCAATGTAGGCCTAACTGTGGGCAATGTAGGCCTAACTGTGGGCAATGTAGGCCTAACTGTGGGAAATGTAGGCCTAACTGTGGGCAATGTAGACCTAACTGTTGGCAATGTAGGCCTAACTGTGGACTATGTAGGCCTAACTGTGGGCAATGTAGGCCTAACTGTGGGAAATGTAGGCCTAACTGTGGGCTATGTAGGCCTAACTGTGGGCAATGTAGGCCTAACTGTGGGAAATGTAGGCCTAACTGTGGGCTATGTAGGCCTAACTGTGGGCTATGCAGGCCTAACTGTGGGCTATGCAGGCCTAACTGTTGGCTTTCAGGCCTAACTGTGGGCAATGTAGGCCTATCTGTGGGCAATGTAGGCCTAACTGTGACAATGTAGGCCTAACTGTGACAATGTAGGCCTAACTGTGACAATGTAGTCTAACTGTGACAATGTAGGTCTTACTGTGACAATGTAGGCCTAACTGTGACAATGTACGTCTAACTGTGACAATGTAGGCCTAACTGTGGCAATGTAGGTCTAACTGTGACAATGTAGGCCTAACTGTGACAATGTACGTCTAACTGTGACAATGTAGGCCTAACTATGGCAATGTAGACCTAACTGTGATAATGTAGGTCTAACTGTGACAATGTAGGCCTAACTGTGACAATGTAGGCCTAACTGTGGCAATGTACACCTAACTGTGGGCAATGTAGACCTAACTGTGATAATGTAGGTCTAACTGTGACAATGTAGGCCTAACTGTGACAATGTAGGTCTAACTGTGACAATGTAGACCTAACTGTGGCAATGTAGACCTAACTGTGACAATGTAGGTCTAACTGTGACAATGTAGGCCTAACTGTGACAATGTAGGTCTAACTGTGACAATGTAGGCCTAACTGTGACAATGTAGGTCTAACTGTGGGAAATGTAGGCCTAACTGTGACAATGTAGGTCTAACTGTGGGCAATGTAGACCTAACTGTGGGCAATGTAGGCCTAACTGTGACAATGTAGGTCTAACTGTGGCAATGTAGGCCTAACTGTGACAACGTAGGTCTATTTGTGACAATGTAGGCCTAACTGTGGGCAATGTAGACCTAACTGTGGACAATGTAGACCTAACTGTGGGCAATGTAGATCTAACTGTGGCAATGTAGGCCTAACTGTGGGCAATGTAGACCTAACTGTGGCAATGTAGACCTAACTGTGGGCAATCTTGACCTGACACAATAGCAAACTCAGGGCTATTGATCATTGGGTGCGATAAGTAAAAAGTAAAGTTCCCGGGGCAGATGAAGTGTTGAATTCATCTGTTTCTATAACCTCGGCATATGAAGGGGTTGTGTGGTTAGCACAACGCCCAGCCGCCTTTACTTCCCCAACTTAAGTCAGGTACCCATTTAAAGCTGGGTGGACTTGTGGGACGACTATGAAACAAATTTCACATGGAAAATTTCCCCATGGTTCTCAACGAGGATCGAACCCAGGACTCTCAGGTCGACAGTTGAGTATGTACACCACTCGGCCATCCGTGCGATAAGTAGAGGTCTAGTTTTCCCATCTTTATAAGGACGACTCTGAACTTTGAACTTTGTTATTGATTAAATCAAACCAAGCGTATCTGTCGACAGATTGCAAAAAATACATTACCCCCTAGTTTCCCTTCTCTAAATGGTTAAGAACCATACTGATGTACATTAGATTTGGAATTTAATATAGATACACACACACACACACACACACACATATATATATATATATATATATATATATATATGTTACCGGCAAAGTGTGAAATCCGGCATTCTATAGAATGCCTAGGCAATGTATAGAATGCCTGAATTTTTCAGGCAAAGTATGAAATAAATTGCTATTTCATACATTGCCTAGGCATTCTATAGCATGCCGAGTTCCCGTTCGGCAAAGTATGTAACTATTGGCTGGTGAAACACTATGATGTCATGATGGTGGAAAAAGAAGGTGTGAGTGCCATTCAGTTTTACGTCGCGAACTCCGAGTTATTTGACATACTTCATAATGCCCATTTGGCTATTGGTCATGGAGGACGGAACATAATGTTGAAAGAACTATCACCCAAATACAAGAGCATTACACGTCATGATATTGAACCGCATGTTAACCTTTGTGAATCTTGCCAGAAAAAAACAAAAAGGCGTCAAAAAAGGCATTGCAGTTAAGCCGATGGTTTTTTCAGAATTCAACTCCCGTTGTCAGGTCGATCACATCGACTTTCAATCCCATCCTGATGGGGAATACAAGTTTATAATGGTGTATCAAGATCATCTCACCAAGTTCGTGGTTCTTAGGGCCCTGAAGACAAAGAGGGCAGAAGAAGTTGCATACCAGCTCGTAGACATATTTACCTTGCTTGGTGCTCCAACAATTCTACAGTCCGATAACGGCAGAGAATTTGCAAACAGTGTGGTAAGCAGCTTATAGGAGTACTGGCCCACCTTGAAGATCGTTCATGGTAAGCCGCACCACTCATAAAACCAGGGGAGCGTCAAAAGAGCTAACCAGGACATCAAAAATATGTTGTGTGCTTGGATGCAAGATGGAAAAACTGGCCGCTTGAGTGAGGGGTTACGGTTCGTCCAACTCATGAAGAACAGAGCTTTTCATTCTGAGATTAAAAGATCACCATACGAAGCACTCTTTGGCTGCAAAGCTAAAGTAGGCATCACAAAAAATGACGATGTTTTACAAGATGTGGAAACAGAGGAAGACCTTAAAAAAAGAATACAGAGCATACAAACAACACAAGAGCAGATAGACAGAGATGATGGAATGGCCCTGGATGTTGTACAGAACCAGGCTCTCCGGCTGATCACAGGCACTTTCCGAACGGCACCCACAGCAGCGGTGGAAATCATGGCAAATGTGCCACCTCTGGGTATCCGTAGAGAGCAGGCCGTCTTGACCGCGTATGAGCGTTTCAAGCGGCAGGAGGAGACCTCTGTCCTAAGGGAGATGGTCGATGGCTGGGTGGAAAGAAAGCGGCTCTCGATGCAGTCTTTTATGCACCATGCAGTGAGACTTGCCTCCGAGATCAAGCTGCCGACTGACCGCCTAATGCTAGAAACTGTCTCAAGGCTCCCGCCTGGCGAGGCTCTCTACGTGCCTGAGGTACGCACGACCCTGGTCGAAACCAATGCTGGGAACGCAAAGGATCGCCGAACCATCACGGATGTGGCTTTGGAGATGATTGAAAACTACTCGGGGAACGCTATACTGGCCTATACTGATGCTTCTGTATCCAGTAGAGACGGCCGGACAAGCGCCTCGTTTGGGGTTCATATCACTCTCCCACAAACTGGCTTTGTGAAAGACCATGCTGGCCTATGTGGGTCACTCTGTGCTTACGAGGCAGAGATGACAGCCATTACTGAGGCAGTGGACCACATAGGGGAGCTAATCGGTGAGGGTACTTTGCCTGCTCTGGACATTGTCATTCTCACTGACGCGCTCTCTGTTCTCCAAGCTGTAAAAGGGACAGGAGAATGGCCGCTTCTGCTGGAAGCCATGCTGATGGCAATACAGGGTCTTGTGTCCCAACATCAGGTGCATGTGACCCTTCAATGGGTTCCCGGGCATGCGGACGTGCCCGGAAATGAAAGGGCAGACGGCATTGCCAAGGCAATAGTCCAGTCGACAGATTCCCAAGTGCTGCCCGTGAGTGCAAGAAAGAGCTCATTCGAGGCAGCACGTTCCATGATCTGCCTCTTTGGACAATCGAAGTGGTTCTCGGGCTGGGCTCATGGGGTGAACGGACTTAAGATCCGGCAAGTCCTAGAGCGGCCGTCCAAAACTGACCCGTGGTGGAAGCTCAGGCGTGTCGAGCAGGCGCAAATTGCCCAGTTCCGAACTGGGCACTGTCCTATTGGCGCGTACTTTGGGAGGTTGAGGCCCAATGTCGACAACCTTTGCAGACACTGCAGGGAAGTGGAGGAAACCGTAGATCATTTGCTTTTCGAGTGCCCCGGACTGGCGGACCACAGGGTGGACCAGTCCGGAAGCCTGCTGGCCATCGGGCTCTATGGCAGTCTCCAGATGTTGAGAGACACAGCAGGTCTGATCTCACGGGCTCTAAGGGACTAAGTCTCAGCCCGCAGATAAAACTGAGAGAGTTCAGAAGAAGAAGATGGAATGCAAGAGACAGCCCTTTCTGCAGAAGACATGCATGAGGATGCAAACTATGATGGAAAAGTATGCAC
The DNA here is from genome assembly GCA_021962125.1 of Bulinus truncatus. NCBI lineage: Eukaryota > Metazoa > Mollusca > Gastropoda > Planorbidae > Bulinus > Bulinus truncatus. Next base: position 608,405 of record JAGDYQ010000036.1, on the reverse strand, counting down.
AATTTAAAAATTTTATACTTTGCCAAAACGACACTAGTCATTCTATACTGTGCCTAGGCATTGTATAGAATGACTAGGAAAAGTATACACAATTTAAAATTTTTATACTTTGCCTAAAACCACCAGGCATTCTATTCATTGCCTAGGCATTCTATAGAATTCCGGATTTTCACACTTTGCCGGCAACATACATATTTATATATCAGGGACGAGGCGTGATGCCGGTCTAACTCTTAGAGAAAAATGTATTGATGCTTTTATGCTATATACAAAGCACAAACAAAAATATGTTTATATATTTGTATAAGTTATACGACCAACAACATATACAATTTATATTTATCTGATGTTTATACATTTTGACTTGTAGTCATTTTATTATGAATGTATTTGCTAAATTTATTCGATAAACACAGGACCATTTTATAGCTATATATAGCTATATATATATAAATAAAATATATCCTGAACATAGCGGCGGAACACTCATCAAAGTAATTCGAATTAATTTTTTTTTTTTTTTTTTTTAGTTTGACAATTATTTTTAAAAAAAGAAAGAAAAAAAAAAGAAAAAAAGGAACTAGTGAATTAAAACAAATTCAATGTATTAATAAATTATCCCAGTGCACCACATTTCACAGCCCTCGACACTATAATATCATTGTCTAGCCCAGTGGTCGTCAAAGTGCGGCTCCGGAGCCGCATGTGGCTCTTTGGCTTCTTAAGTGCGGCTCTGGCATTTAGTTTTATTTGGTATACAACTTATTTAGTGTACTACTTATTTAGTGTAATAAAAGTTTACTAAACAAGCAGATTTGGCTCCCACAATTTTTTTTAAATTGTTGTAATGTTCTATTTGGCTCTTTGGCTGGTAAGTTTACCGACCACTGATATAGCTAATGTATTAACATAAGACATGTCGAAATCTGTTAAACTGTTGGCATCGTCTCATTATTATTGTCTAGAAAACACATTGAGTTGTTTACAGTTCATTTGTTTGTTAGTTCATACTCGGTTTATCGTTTTTGCTGACATTTAAACATTAATAATACAATTAACATCTCAAATCAAAATCATTGTGTATTATTAAGTCAGAAGTCATAACAAATTATAGAGCTCGATTCTTTTCATTTTCTCAAACATTCAAGAAACCGGGCACAGAAAAATTCCCTAACCTTTTGGAAATGCAAGTTCAGAAAAGCCAAATCAGGTGCACATTTAAAAAAAACAACAAAAGTTCGCAGGTGAGCTCATACGTCAACGGACGGTGTCTCCGGATGAGCGCATCTTTAGTAGCACTGGATCAAAAGATGTACAAGGGTCCCAGTAGCGGAACAGCTGCTGTTCAATGTACGAAACACTTCAAACAACTTCCGGCACAGGTTGGATCGTCTTGTGATGATGTTATTATTACCATGACCCGTCAAACGATGGGGACTGGAAGAATAAAGTGTTTGTGTTGAAGTAGAAATCAGTTTCAAACCTGTGGCTACCATTTAAAGATCTGGCTACCTTTTTTGAGCTAAAGTAAAGGGAAGGCTTCTTTATAAAGCTCACGAGGACTAGAGTTGCAGATCAGGTATATCTCACCCTTTAGTAAAACTAACAACGTTCTATGAGACTCTGGTCAACCGACTTTAGTTTCCCGCAATCTAATGTCTTGTGCATATTTAAAGCACAAATACATCGCCTGGTTCATGGTTCCGTGAGTTGAGGTAATTCAGGTAATTATGTTCGTTCAGTAAGTCTTTGAAGGTGGAGGTACAAATATATTGGAATGATTGTATTACAGAGGTGTTAGAATGGTGGTATCGCAAAGCTATTTGAAGGATGATATTAGACGATGGATTCACAGAGCTACCAGAAAGATGGTATCTAAGATATTAATAGATGGAGTCACAAATGTATTGGAAGGATGGGGTTACGAATGTATTGGAACGATGGAGTCATAAATGTTATTAGATTATAAGAGTGAAGTCAATAAGTAAAGGAAGGATTTTTTTTATTTCATCAGCTGATTTCGTCGACATCTGACCGTCCACATCCGACATTAAATCATTGAGGGCGTGGAGAGTTGTCTGTGCATAGGCGGCTGATAGTTTGTCTGAGTTATGATTTTATGAACTAATTCAGTTGACCGAATTGTGTGTGACACTAACGGAATAAAAATGTTAATTGTCCTGCAATTAGATGTCTACGACCACATCGTAGATAAAAAGTTCTGAATTTGGAGGAAGTCAAAACTGACTCTGATAGTTCGAAAATGTTATAAAATCGAATGTATCACTGAATTGAACATTTTAAAACTCACAATGTCAGAAATTTGATTGCAAAACTGAAGTGAACAATTCGAAGCCAACAATGTGAGATATTTGAATGGGGCTTTTATCCACATTTCCAAAAATCATGAGAAATTTAAAAATAGAATACAGCACAATGCTATTGTTACATCGCCTGATCCTGTCATGTCCATGTACAGACACGGTTCTCAACCGGTGATAATGGTACCCCAGGGGAATTGGGAAAGGTTATGAAGAGGTACGCAGAGACATGTAATTATCCTTAAAACACCCAATAGTTTGAAGAAGGACGCCAATCTGCTGAGTGGCTCATCACCAAACCACGTGACCAAGTCTCGTGTTAGAAAGATAAGATCATTTCTCTATGAACATAAATTAAATTATTTGCGAAATTACGTGTGACGGCTACCCGCGGACATATTTTAGCACAACTTTGGGGGACAGTCGCGAAAAAGGCCAAGGACCACTGCTGCACAGAAGAGATATTTCATTTCTTGGCTCCAGTGGCTTCGCTGATAGTTAAACTTGGCGCCAGATGTCGGGGCTAGTCATGCTTGGGACCTAGATATGTAGGAGCAGGCTAAAATATACCAGTGGAAACTAAATGTTGCTCTTATAGCCCCCACCCCACCACACCCCTTTTTTTCAGTTTTGTTTCGTTTCATTTGTGTCTTTTTTTTTCTAATTCTTCATAACTTTATTGTTTTTTTTTTTTTGTTTTACTAAAACTGGCAGTAATTAGGTAAAATGTGTGTCATAAAATATTTTTCTATCATATAAAACCTGAATGTAGCTACTAACGAGATTATTCGTGGCCTACACTTTCACTACAGCAAGGTTACTAAAACTAATCTCCAATCGCGTAACGCCCGTCCCTGCCATCCCTGCCAGAAGCTTTTCATTGCCCCTCTTCTTCGCGCCTTGCATCTTGGTCCCACACCTCAACTTGATGCGAAACTTACAAAGTACATATCTATCCAATCAAATTTCAAAGTACATATCTATCCAATCAAACTTCAAAGTACATATCTATCCAATCAAACTTACAAAGTACATATCTATCCAATCAAACTTCAAAGTACATATCTATCCAATCAAACTTACAAAGTACATATCTATCCAATCAAACTTCAAAGTACATATCTATCCAATCAAACTTCAAAGTACATATCTATCCAATCAAACTTACAAAGTACATATCTATCCAATCAAACTTCAAAGTACATATCTATCCAATCAAACTTCAAAGTACATATCTATCCAATCAAACTTCAAAGTACATATCTATCCAATCAAACTTCAAAGTACATATCTATCCAATCAAACTTACAAAGTACATATCTATCCAATCAAACTTACAAAGTACATATCTATCCAATCAAACTTCAAAGTACATATCTATCGAATCAAACTTCAAAGTACATATCTATCCAATCAAACTTCAAAGTACATATCTATCCAATCAAAATTCAAAGTACATATCTATCCAATCAAACTTACAAAGTACATATCTATCCAATCAAACTTACAAAGTACATATCTATCCAATCAAACTTCAAAGTACATATCTATCGAATCAAACTTCAAAGTACATATCTATCCAATCAAGCTTCAAAGTACATATCTATCCAATCAAACTTCAAAGTACATATCTATCCAATCAAACTTACAAAGTACATATCTATCCAATCAAACTTCAAAGTACATATCTATCCAATTAAACTTACAAATAACATATCTTTCAAATCAAACTTACAAACAACATATCCTTTAAATCAAACTTATAAATAACATATCTGTTAAATCAAACTTACAAATAATGTATCCTTTAAATCAATCTTACAAATAACATATCTTTTAAATCATATTTATAAATAACATATCTTTTAAATCAAACTTATAAATAAGATATCTTTTATATCAAACTCACAACTAACATATCTTTTAAATCAAACTCACAAATAACATATCTTTTAAATTAAACTTACAAATAACATATCTTTATAATCAAACTCACAAATAACATATCTTTCAAATCAAACTCACAAATAGCATATCTTTTAAATCAAACGTACAAATAACATATCTTTCAAATCAAACTTACAAATAACATTTCTTTGAAATCAAACTTACAAATAACATATCTTTTAAATCAAACTTATAAATAACAACTTTTAAATCAAACGTACAAACTACATATCTGGTCTATAATTTTGTTAATCCCGCATTCGATATTCCTTGTAAAAAATCTATTTTTTTTTAATTGTTCATCTATTTGTGTACAGAGTAATTATGTGCAAGGTGCAAAGAAAGATAACTCGTTACATTTTTTTCGGTCACTTTTTTTTTCCCTGTCGACATTAATAAGCTCCCTTGGAAACATTTTTTTTCTGTTGAGGTAATTAATGAATGTATCATCGTGAACAGCGGTACGGTCCACTTGGGCCTCTTCTAACCATGTCTTGCAGCCGTGATAAACCCATTAAGGAACCACGGGGGCTCTACACCCATTCTCCTTACCTCATTTCTGTTACCCCACCCCCCCATCCCCCCACGACCCTCAACACGCGCTACTTTCACATTTCAGTTCCTCCTGGCACGCGAATGAGGCCGGCAACATAACAGGTGCTCACGAGAGGCGCTCTGCGACATTGAGCGATTTTTTAATTTTTTTTTTATTTTTCATTTCGCTGTGAAGAGCGAAAGGTTATGTTCCGTAACTCTTCATGAAGGAGAAAGTCGTTTTAAAAAAAATACACTGAGTGCCCTGCCCTTGTAAAAAGATGCACCCCCCCTAATGCTGTATTGGTAAGAGGGCCTCATTAAAGATCGCTCCATTTAACTTCTCAACATCAAAGAGCGCTGTAGAGACATTCTTGCGATTCTATCGCGCATGCGCTCAGTGTGTTGCCCCGAAGAGCAGCGAGATATTTTAAAGGGATTTCCCGTTAGATTTTTTTTTTTTATTTTTTTTTTATTTTTGGGCTTAACTGAAATCTGTGTGAGAAATTTTCTGTTATTAACGTGTGATTATTTAGAAATAATTTTAATGTTCCGTTGTTAAATAAAATTCACATTATAACAGATCTTCATTCAGCATTAAAACAGAAAAACTGATTAAATCCAATGTAAAATAGATGCAGCGATAATAATTTGGGATCCCCCCCCCCCCCGAACAAAGTTTGAAGGGTGAGCCGGTGGAGCGGGGGGGGGGTGGGGGGAGGATTTTCTCCAAAAAAAAAAGTAAGGCTGGGAGAGGTCGGCTCTCACAAAACTTTTAAAAGGGGCCATCCTCAAAATATAAATCACAGAGGTACTCTGCTGGGCCCTATTTCAGAAACTAGGTACCCCATCCCTACCCCATCCCTACCCCATCCCTACCCCATCCCTACCCCATCCCTACCCCATCCCTACCCCATCCCTACCCCATCCCTACCCCATCCCACATTAAACATAAACTAAGCACCCCCCCACCCCCGCCCCATAAGGCCTAATTGGGTTTTTTGTTACGTACCATTACATAGTATACACATTAGACTGTTCAGATCAATCATCTATACAGTTTAATGCGATGACAGATCAATCATCTATACAGTTTCATGCGATGACAGATCAATCATCTATACAGTTTCATCCGATGACAGATCAATCATCTATACAGTTTCATGCGATGACAGATCAATCATCTATACAGTTTCATGCGATGACAGATCAATCATCTATACAGTTTCATCCGATGACAGATCAATCATCTATACAGTTTCATGCGATGACAGATCAATCATCTATACAGTTTCATGCGATGACAGATCAATCATCTATACAGTTTCATGCGATGACAGATCAATCATCTATACAGTTTCATGCGATGACAGATCAATCATCTATCCCGTTTCATACGATGAAAGATCAATATTAATAGAAAACATATCAACACAAACATTTTTCTAAACAGTTCAGTCAATCAATCAACCACATCGGAGAATATTTTTAATAAAAAATTGCAATCAAGAAATTAAAAAAAATTGATGATCAATGTTTAATAAAAATAATGAATAAAAAAAAACCTTGCCTTCAGTCTAGTTTCATTATTGCCTTCAGTCTAGTTTCTATCTCGCCTTCTGTCTAGTTTCATTATTGCCTTCAGTCTAGTTTCATTATTGCCTTCAGTCTAGTTTCATTCTTGCCTTCAGTCTAGTTTCATTCTTGCCTTCAGTCTATTTTCTTTCAACTTTTAGTTTTATGAATTAGAGATATGAAATAATTCAAAGTTGATCGTAAACTTCACACCCCCATCCAATTTGAGCAACTCCATTTTTTTTTTGTAATGACTTCAACTGAAGAGGTTATTTCCTCGATCTAATCAACTTTCATGGCGGTGAATTATTACACGAAACTTAAAGCACTTTTATTTAAAAATGAAGTATAACATTGTGAAGTTATTTATAAGTATTAACAATAAAAGCGTTGATGTTTCAACTCTCAGAGTAATAGCTCATTTGAAGTTAGTGTTATTTGGCTTATACGTTTATATTTATTGATGTTTGCTCTATTACCTACAGAAGGGGAACGGGCTGACTAGGGTAGGTTGGGGTCCCGAACGCAGTAGAAATCTTTGGACTACTTTCATAAAGAGACACAGGGGAAATAATGATAGACATCGGGTCTAGTTGGCGATCTGATGCCGTTGTAAAATATGCATTCGTTTTTTGTTGTTGTTTTTTTAGAGCATTTTCGAAAAAAAAATGCTCTATTGTCCCCGTTTTGTCTGTCTGTCTGTCTGTCTGTCCGTCATCACCCTAGATCTCAGCAACAATAAGTCCTAGACCCATGATGTATATATCATTTTGTAGGTCTTGGCCTGCCAAGTGTACATCAAAAGTCCATTTCGCGATCTGACCTCTCAGGGCCAAAATATGAGAGTTTCTTATGTACCGTTTTTGCTTATATTTTTAATATAAATAATAAAAGCTAATCAAAGGGGCGTAATCATTATTTATATTTGTAATAGTTATTCAACATGATTACTTCCCTCTCTAAATTTTTCAAAATTCATACGCGTGGAGCAATATTTATGGCTGTAACCCGGAAAAAAAATACGGATTTCGTCCGGCTTAACCGTAGCCACTATTTACACGAAAATGCTATAAAATGTCCTTTGTCCGAAACGGAAAAGACTTAAATTGCTTTTTTTTTTTTTTGCAGTGTGATAACTTTATATTGTCACTGGTGAACCCAGGGCCGTCTTATTTTACAGACAACACCGAGAGAGGGGCGACTTTTTCAGACAAATTTAAGATTATTTAAAAAATAACTCTTTGTAGGGCTGGCGTTTTCCAAGACCTGCACACTGTAAAGGAAGGATTCGGGCGTTTGATGCCAGGTCCCTGACAAGACCAGCACACACTGTAAAGGAAGGATTCGGGCGTTTGATTCCAGGTCCCTGACAAGACCAGCACACACTGTAAAGGAAGGATTCGGGCGTTTGATGCGAGGTCCCTGACAAGACCAGCACACACTGTAAAGGAAGGATTCGGGCGTTTGATGCCAGGTCCCTGACAAGACCAGCACACACTGTAAAGGAAGGATTCGGGCGTTTGATGCGAGGTCCCTGACAAGACCAGCACACACTGTAAAGGAAGGATTCGGGCGTTTGATGCCAGGTCCCTGACAAGACCAGCACACACTGTAAAGGAAGGATTCGGGCGTTTGATGCCAGGTTCTTGAGAAAGCTTCTCCAAAACTCATCCATGGAGCATAAAACCAACTTGTTTGTCGAGATCAAGACAACAGTGAAAAAAAGAGGAAATTGACAGAGTTTTTTGGGGTCGTTTTTCTCACTAAAATAGATTTTCTAAAGTTTATTGCCGGATACACTGTAAGGAATTTTGTCTGTGTGGCTAGCACAACGTCAACCACCTTTACTTCTCTATCTTATGCCAGGTAATGTCATCTAATGCTTTGTAATGCCATCTTATGCCATGTACCCTTTTAAAGTTGGATGGACTTGAACATTTTTCACCAGGACATGAACAAACCCCGAAATTCTCACCGAAGTTCGAACCCGGGACCGTTTATTCAACAGTTGAGTGCTAAATACATCTATTGGGTTCATTAAAACATTGAAAAAGAAATCAACAGTGATAATTGTTAAAATAAACAAGCAAAAATTAAGCCTGCAAAAACAGGACATTTTAAAGCATTTTCATGTATAAATAGAGAGGGAAGTAAGTCATGTTTAATAACTGTTACAAAAATAAATAATGATTACGCCCCTTTGTTTAGCTTATAATTTATATATAATATATAAGCCCCTTAGGAACCCTGAATCCCGGCCCTGAGAGGTCATATCGCAAAATGGACTTTTGATGTACACTTGGCAGGCCAAGACCTACAAAATGACATATACATCATGGGTCTAGGACTTATGTTTGCTGAGATCTAGGGCGCTCCTTTGTTAATATAGCGTATATAGTAAAAACGATACTTAATAAGCCCTCTTTTTCGGCCCTCAGAGGTCAGATCGCGAAATGGACTTTTGATGCACACATGGCAGGCCAAGACCTACAAAATGATATATACATCATGGGTCTTGGACTTATGATTGTTGAGATCTAGGGTGATGACGGACAGACAGACAGACAAAACGGGGACAATAGAGCATTTTTTTCGAAAATGCTCTAAAAACACGAGTGAGTGGATAAGTGGGTAGGTGGATAAGCTGATAGATGAAAATGTGGCTAGTTTGATACGTGGCTAGTTGGACATGTGGTTAATTAGGTTATGTGGTCAGACGACTAAAATGGGGCTAAGTATAGGTAGCTAGTGCATGTGTATGACGGGTGGATATGTAGCTTGGTGAGCTATGTGGATATATTGGATTGGTGGATAGGGGATTTTTTCATGTTTAGGTTGATGTGAGGATTGAGGATATATATTAAAGGATGATACTGGATAGCTGACTAGGTCTTTGAGTATATGTTGATTGGTAAATATGTGATTAGACTTTAAAACTGATATATAATATCATGTGGGTATGTGGCTAGACCTAAATACAGATAGGTCAAGTGGGTATGTGGCTAGGACTATATACAGATAGGTCAATACAACTTATTGTGACGTGCATAGTACATGTACCGGCGAAAGCAGCATTTTATTTATATTTATAGACCACTTGATCTGTTGATATATGACCTGGTCTGTTGATAGATGACCTGGTCTGTTCACAGATAACCTGGTCTGTACATAGATGACCTGGTCTGTACATAGATGACCTGGTCTGTTCGTAGACGACCTGGTCTGTACATAGATGACCACGTCTGTACATAGATGATATGGTCTGTACATAGAAGACGTGGTCTGTACATAGATGACCTGGTCTGTACATAGATGACCTGGTCCTTTCGTAGACGACCTGGTCAGTTGATAGATTAACTTATCTGTACAGAGACGTATGATTCCTGTGGGGACATCGAGTTCAAACTAAATTGTGACTGTGGATTAAGTCGTGACTTTGTCAGTCAAACGTCTCCTTCTTCACTGTCAATCGATCTCATTTTGGTGGCTTATGTTTGATTTCACTCGGTGGAATGCAGCAACCTGTTGATTAGATTCAGTCGTTTATTTTTTATAACCTTTTTTTAGACTGTACTTTATTATATCTTTGAATAGCTAGCTGCCTGTTTCCATAAATCAATTTACTTTATGAGTTCGGTTTACTTATGTTACAGACAGGTATACTCAGAGGTAAACAGCCATACATACTGACAGATGGACTAACTGTAAGGTAGATAGACAGACAGATAGATAGATAGACAGACAGACAGACAGACAGATAGATAGATAGATAGATAGATAGATAGATAGATAGATAGATAGATAGATAGATAGATAGATAGATAGATAGATAGATAGATAGATAGATAGAGAGATAGATAGATAGATAGATAGATAGATAGATAGATAGATAGATAGATAGATAGATAGATAGATAGATAGATAGATAGATAGATAGATAGATAGATAGATAGATAGATAGCACAAAAATCACTCATGTTTTAAACACTTACACATAAAAAAATGGAGTCACAGAGGTCAGAGAAAGTAAACTGTACAGAGAAAGTAAGATACACGTATGTAAAGCTTAAGTTGTACCTCTCCACTCTACAGATGTAAAGCTGTAAGATGTACCTCTCCACTCTCGCTCCTTCTCTCCCAGACACTCTCGCTCTTCGACCACTGAACATTTTCGATTACAAGTCTGTGTGAGAGAGAGAAAAAAAATTGATGAAACGTAACTCCATCCGTCCTTAGCTCTTCAAAGGCCAACCGTTTAATAGTTGTTTCCCTTTGGCTGACTGCCCCCCCCCCTCTGCACGGCTCAGTGTAGAGAGCAAGCCATGTTAATTTGGGGAAACCGTTAAAAGTCTCTTTAGTTCTTTCACATGCACAAGTGAGCATCCCGCTTGGTGAAAAGAACACTTGTGAGATGCCGTTTATCGCCCTTGACTCAAAGACTGTGAAGTGTAATTAACTCCCCCTGCCCCCCCCCCCCATCCCTTCAGCTTTGTTGCCTTTTAAACCCTTTGTAAATATTATAAAATTTAAACCAAGAAAATGAACTTCACGAAAACAAATTTATTCTTCGGCGATAGGACGAACTGCAGTGCCGGATCTAGGGATTTGGGGGCCCGGGGGCTTGGCCTCTTTAGGGGCCCCAGCATTTGGACATTCGACACCATGACATAAGATCTTGTACTTAGAATTTAGTGTAAAAAATTGTGGGGGCTCCCCTCAAGCTGGGGGCCCGGGGGTGACTTTCGAATTTGGACCCCCCCTCACCCTAGATACGCCTCTGTCGAACTGTTTAATAATCGCAGTTGTTGTTTTTTATGTTATATACACAAATATACACAATTAAATATCAATTAATTTATGTAACATACATATTTTTTTCTTCAAAATTTAAATCAATAATTGTAGTGTGGATAAAACATGCGCAGATTTGTTATTAAGTAGCCAGATAGTTAAACACCGGGGACAGCCAGATCGTTAAACACCGAGGACAGCCAGATAGTTAAACACCGGGGACAGCCAGATAGTTAAACACCGGGGACAACCAGATAGTTAAACACCAGGGGGGAGCCATATAGTTAAACACCGGGGACAGCCAGATAGTTAAACACCGGGGGACAGCCAGATAGTTAAACACCGGGGACAGCCAGATAGTTAAACACCGGGGACAACCAGATAGTTAAACACCGGGGGGAGCCAGATAGTTAAACACCGGGGACAGCCAGATAGTTAAACACTGGGGGGGGGGGGACAGCCAGATAGTTAAACACCGGGTTGGACAGTCCCAGATAGTTAAACAACGGGGAGGACAGTCCGAGATAGTTAAACAACGGGGGACAGTCCCAGATAGTTAAACAACGGGGTGGACAGTCCCAGATAGTTAAACAACGGGGTGGACAGTCCCAGATAGTTAAACAACGGGGGAACAGTCCCAGATAGTTAAACAACGGGGGGACAGTCCCAGATATTTAAACAACGGGGGGGGGGGGGGCAACCAAATAGCTAAACACCGGGGGGGGGTGACAGCCAAATAGTTAAACACGGGGGGGGGCAACAGCCAAATATTTAAACACCGGTGTACTTATGCCCCGGGCCCCCATACTCTTTCTGGAAACCTCCGATGAAACAAAGTCTAGTGTTTTAATAATAGTCAGTGACTGTTGATTATGTTTCATTAATGATAATTGATAAGTAATTAATGAACTAGTTTTGTAGTACATAAATACTACTCTCTTCAACTATGACCAGCTGAAGTTCACTTTCAATCCATCGCAATTTAGAACCCCTGGACCAGAGGACAACCTCGTAGCCAAGGGGGGGGGACTGGGGGGGGCTTGCCCCCCCGCTCGGTTTGGAGTGCCCCCTCCCGCTTAAAAAAGGAGAAAATGAGGAAAAAATAAAGTAAAAGTAACTAAAATGAGAAGGCGCCCCCCTTGCTGTGTATTGGTGCCCCCTGCTTACTTTGACCTGGCTACGGGCCTGCCAGAGGATGATGCCTTAATTTAAGACAATTATTAAGTTAAATTATATTCAATTAATTAATCCGTAGACAACAATGTAAATCAATTTCGCGGATGTTCTAGAGTCGCGGGTCCCAACCTTTTTTTTCCGCGACTGTACCCCTGTCATGGTATAGTTGTGTGTACTACGCATACAGGTGTGTGTGTATGTTTCGAGCTTGGCCAACCAGGTCAACATGAGGTCACGGGGTCAAGTTTCTAGATCTTTAGAGAATATAAATATGTTGTTTATTATAAATTGTATTGTCTAAATGAGTGAGAGAGAGAGAGAGAGAGAGCGATGTGGAAGGTTCGAGTTGGATGCAAGTAATGTATATAAAGACGATGTTTAGTTGAGAAGTCAGTCAATTGAGTCAATTGAGTCAGTAAAGTTAGTTGAGTTCAGAAGTTCAGTTCAATTGAGTACAGAGAGAGAGAAAGTATTCGAGTACAGTTCAGAAGTTTTAGTTAATCAGTTAAGTTCATTGTTAACAAGTATTATTCATTGAGTTAAGGAGATTGTCAGTCATTGTGAATCATATTGGATTTATTCTGTTTATATTTTATTGTGTCGTCAATAAATTATATGAACCATGGACATGAATTGAGTTTCTCATTATAAACCAGTTCATCGAATTAACATCCTTTACAACCCCAATGAGTGCGAAAGTAAGTCCCTCAAATTTTTCGTTGCTTTAAACGTAAGCTATATGTCCCTGCGTACCCCCGCATAGCCTTTCTCTGTACGCCTAGGGAGTACTCGTATCACCGGTTGAGAACCTAGGCTCTAGAGATACGTGAGGGTTAGATTTAAGTGAGGGATAGATTTAAGTGAGGGATAGATTTAAGTGAGGGATAGATTTAAGTGAGGGATAGATTCAGAAAATAAATTTAAAAAATAATGTTTACCCTTTTTTTATTTAAAAAAAAATCCATATTTCTTTTTAAACTTTGTTGTTTCCTGCACCAGTTAATAGCATTATTTATTACAATATAATGTTTTCATTTTGAAGAAAAGTGTGTTGGCCCAAAACAGTCTCCCCTCCCCCCCCTTTCCCCCATTTCCCACCATCCCCGCTTCCTCTAGTTTTTACGCTCTGTTTACGACGCACTTTGCCCCCCCCCCCCATCAAAATACTAAAAACTGATGACGCCAGATTACACAAAAATAAATCCAAAATAGAAACACAAAAATTATTTAGCTATAAACAATAAAATAACAAAACTCCCGTGAAGGACAATGTTTATAAAACAGGTGACGTCAGCTGATCAAGGACAATGTTTATAAAACAGGTGACGTCAGCTGATCACCTTTTTACTTTTTTCCAATTTCTGAATCCCATCCCTCGCTAATCTATGTGCGAAGTCCATGTAAGCATGAGATGAAATCTCTTAGATCCTATAAACCACAAATGGGACTATTTTTATGGTGCCATTCTTTCATCCCCACCATAGCCGATAGTGCAATGACCATGGAGGCACCACGGGAGAGACATAGCGGGGACTTTAGCCATGACCTAAAATATCCATTGGTCCTCACCGGAGATCGAACCAGTGACCCTCAGGTCGACAGTCGAGCGCTTTACAACACAACCATTCGTCCCCTTTCGCTAATCTATTGAGCATCTAATTTGACCAGTAAACAATGTCGACTTGATAATTTCACATACAGTTTGTTTTCTTTGGTTGTTGATCTTCTTAAATTAATTCAGATGATGCATGTATACAACAAACTTTTAACTAAAAAAATGTCACTTTGTTTTAAACACAGTAAATTTCACTTTGTTTTAAACACGGTAAATTTCACTTTGTTTTAAACACGATAAATTTCACTTTGTTTTAAACACGGCAAATTTCACTTTGTTTTAAACACGATAAATTTCACTTTGTTTTAAACACGGTAAATTTCACTTTGTTTTAAACACGGTAAATATACTTCTATTTCTGACACGGTAAATATCTCTATTTTTAAACACGGTAAATATCATTCTATTTTTAAACACGGCAAATATCATTATATTTTTAAACACGGTAAATATCATTCTATTTTTAAACACGGTAAATATCAATCTATTTTTAAACACATGCTCTGGTCACATTTTGTCATACACTGTCTCCCGAACCTGTTAAATGAACAATATAGTCAAGCTATTAGTCTATCAATGAACAATATTTTCAAGTTGTTGGTTTATCACTGAACAATATTTTCAAGTGTGTTCAAACAGCATCTGCTTGAATCTCACTAGAATCTTAACAGCTATGGCTACCATGACCAGACTATATAAGATTTGGAAAAGTAAGGTCATTTATCTTTGGCACCAAGTACAGACTGTACAAATCACTGGCAATCCCCATCCTGTTCTACGAGCCGATCTGCTGAGACAGAATGAAGGTTACAGACATTTTAGACTGTTTCAAATCTCACACGGAGCACAAAACCAATACATATGTGAAGGAAATGATTAGCGTCTTTAATCGAAATCACGAGACAGAGAGAATAATGGGTAGACATTTCCATGACTGTGTCCCTGAAGTCCCCCCCCCCCTTTTCCAATCCCAAAAAACAACAGGGACAAATAAAAGAATGAATGTAAGGGAAGTTACTCCTCATACTTTTCTTAAACGCGCTTATGTTCAGATCCCTTGGAACAAATACAATATTCTACAAGGGTGTTTGGAAAGCTAAGGGCACAGTGCTCATACATAGAGTGTACCTTTGAAATGATGCAGTGCTCTTCCTGCGAATGAAATTTCAAATGACATTGACTTTATACAGTACACCTATTAAGTGCTTGTGGTCCTCACATATGGTTTGCATCAGGGTGGCGGCATGAATGAATGTTGACGGTCATAGTCATATTTATAGATAATACTATATAATGGTACAGTATTTGTTGAATATAGTTAGCATAATCATATGTTTATATATATATATATATGTATATATATATATATATATATACTAGCTGCAAGTACCCGGCTTTGCCCAGGTTTAAAATAAGGTTTTCAGTTTACCTTCTGTTTTCTCCCTACCCCCCTCTCTCCCTTCCTCTCTCTTTCCCTCCCTCCCTCCCTTCCTTTCTTTTTCCTTCCCTCCCTTTCTCTCTCCCTCTCTCCCTCCATATCTCATCTCCCTCTCTCACTCACTCCTTCTCTCTCCCCCTCTCCCTCTCTCCCTTTCCCCCTCCCTCCTCCCGCCAACCATCCATTCCTCTCTTCCCCCCTACCCCCTCTCTCTCGCTTTATCTTTCTCTCCCTCCCTCTTTCTCGCTCTCTCTCTCTCTCTCTCTCTCTCTATATATATATATATATATATATATATATATATATTATTATGGCTTCACTCTTCTTCTAAAATCCCTCTTCATTCCTTTACCTTCCTCAAAATGTACCAATCGGGAAGCGTGAAAAAACATCAACAATTCTTTGCAGCACAAAGGCACGATACAGCACCAGCGCGCAAGTTCTATTCGATCATCGGGAAATGACGTCACAGAAGAGTTTTATTTATGGTGCCATCGAGATTACCCCATGTAATTATGTGTATGTGTAACAAATTTCACGTTATTTTTTTGTCTGGATCTTGAGTTATAAGGGAACAGACAGACAGACAACGAATGCGTCTTATAAGTATAGATATATATATATACTAGTTGCAAGTACCCGGCTTTGCCCGGGTTTAAAATAAGGTTTTCTGTTTACCTTTTGTTTTCTCCCTCCCCCTCTCTCCCTCCCTCCCCCTCCCTCCTTACCCCTCTCTCCCTTTCTCTTTCCCTCCCTCCCTTTCTCCCTCCCTCCCTCTCCTTCCCTCTCTAACTCTCCCATCTCCCTCTCTCTCCCTATCTCCCTCCCTTGTTCTCTCACCCCCGTCCCCCCTCTCTCCACCTTCCCCCTTCCTCCTCCCCCTCTCTCCCTCCCTGCCCCCTCTCTCTTTATCTCTCACTCCCTCCCATTTCTCCCATCCTCTCTCCCTCCCTCCCTCTCCCGTCTCCCTCTCTCCCCCTCTTCCTCTCTCTCCCTCCTCCCCCCTCCCTCCCTTTCTCCCTCCCTCTCCCACCCTCTCTTACATCTCTCTCCCCATTCATCCCTCCCTCATTCCCCCTCCCTCGCTCCCTGCCCACTCACTCTTTCTCTCTCTCTCCCTCTCTCCCACCCTCGCTTTCCCTCCATCCCCTCTATCTCCCTTCCTACCCCCTCTCTCCCACCCTTCTTTTCTCTCTCCCTCTCCCCCTGCTCCCTCTCCCCCTGCTCCCTCTCCCCTGCTCCCTCTCCAATCTCCCTATCCCCCCTGCTCCCTCTCCCATCTCCCTCTCCCCCTCCTTCTCTCCCCCTGTCCACCCACCTCCCTCCCTCTCTCCCCTCCCTCCCTCCTACCCTCCTTTCCTCTCTCCCTCCTGCCTCTCTCTCTCTCTCTTTATCTCTCTCCCTCCCTGCCCCCCTCACTCTTTATCTCTCCCTCCCTACCCCCTCTCTCCCTCCCTTCCTTTCTCTCTCCCTCTCCCCCTGCTCCCTCTCCCATCTCCCTCCCTGCTCCCTCTCACTCCTTTTCTCCCCCTGTCCATCCAACTCCTTCCTCTCTCCCCTCCCTCCCTCCTTTCCTCTCTTTCCCCCTGCCCCCCCTCTCTCTCTCTTTATCTCTCTCTCCCCTCCCCCTCTCTCTCTCTCCCTCTCTCTCTCTCTCTCTCTCTCTATATATATATATATATATATATATATATATATATATACTTATTATTATGGCTTCACACTTCTTCTAAAATCCTTCTTCATTCCTTTACCTTCCTCAAACTGTACAAATCAGAGAGCATGAAAAAACATCAACAATTCTTTGCATCACAAAGGCACAATACAGCACCAGCGCGCAAGTTCTATTCGATCATCGGGAAATGACGTCACAGAGGAATTTTATTTATGGCGCCGTCGAGATTACTTTAATATAGTAAAATACTAAAATAAAAAAAATTAATTACAATTAAACTACCCATCGATATGAAACGAAACCTGTCCTATAACCTTCCCCATGTAATTATGTGTATGTGTAACAAATTTCCATTATTTGGTTATCTGGATCTTGAGTTATAAGGGAACAGACAGACAGACAGACAGACAGACAGCAAATGCCTCTTATAGGTATAGAGATACAAGTTGCAAGTACCCGGCTTTGCCCGGGTTTAAAAGAAGGTTTTCTGTTTACCTTCTGATTTCTCCCTACCCCCTCTCTCCCTTCCTCTCTCTCTCCCTCCCTCCCTACCCCTCTCTCCCTTTCCCTCCCTCCCTCTCCCTCCCTCTCTCCCATCTCTCTCCCATCTCCCTCTCTCCCCCTCCTTCTCTCCCAACGTCCATCCTCCCTCTCTCCTTCCCTCCCCTCTCTCCCTCCCTAAACCCTCTCTCCCTCCTTTCTCCCTCCTTCCCCTTTCCACCCCTCTCTCTCCCTCCCCCTCTCTCCCCCTTCCTCCCTCCCTCATTCCCTCTCTCTCCCTCCCTGCCCCCCCTCACTCTTTATCTCCCTCCCTCTCTCCCACCCTCTCTCTCTCCCTCCCTCCCCTCTCTCTCCCTACCCGCTCTCTCCCTCCCTTCCTTTCTCTCTCCATCTCCCCCTACTCCCTCTCCCATCTCCCTCTCCCCCCTGCTCCCTCTCCCATCTCCCTCTCTCCTCTTTTCTCCCTCCCTCCCCTTTCCACCTCTCTCCCCCTTCCTCCCTCCCTCATTCCCTCTCTCTCCCTCCCTGCCCCCTCACTCTTTATCTCTCTCCCTCCCTCTCTCCCACCCTCTCTCTCTCCCTCCCTCCCCTCTCTCTCCCTCCCTACCCCCACTCTCCCTCCCTTCCTTTCTCTCTCCATCTACCCATCGAGATGAAACGAAACCTGTCCTATAACCTTCCCCATGTAATTATGTGTATGTGTAACAAATTTCACGTTATTTGTTTGTCTGGATCTTGAGTTATAAGGGAACAGACAGACAGACAGACAGACAACGAATGCGTCTTATAATTATAGAAATATATATATACTTGTTGCAAGTACCCGGCTTTGCCCGGGTTTAAAATAAGGTTTTTTGTTTACCTTCTGTTTTCTCCCTACGCCCGCTCTTCCTTCCTCTCTCTCCCTCCCCCTCCCTCCCTCTCCCTCCCTCTCTCCCATCTCACTCCGTCCCTCTCCCACCTCCCTCTCTCCCCTCTCCCCCTCCTACTCTCCCCCCGTCCATCCTCCTCCCTCCTCCTTCCCTCTCTCTCCCTCCCTGCCCCCTCTTTCTCTTTATCTCTTCCTCCCATTTCTCCCATCCTCTCCCTCTCTCCTTCCCTCCCCTCTCTCTCCCTCCCTAACCCCTCTCTCCCTCCTTTCTCCTTCCCTCTCCTTTCAAACTCTCTCTCTCGCTCCCCCTCTCTCCCCCCTCCTCCCTCCCTCATTCCCTCTCTCTCCCTCCCGGCCCCCTCACTCTATCTCTTTCCCTCCCTCTCTCCCACCCTCTCTCTCTCCCTCCCCCTCTCTCCCTCCCTTCCTTTCTCCCCCTCTCCCCCTGCTCACTCTCCCTCCTGCTCCCTCTCCCACCTCCCTCTCTCCCCCTCCTTTTCTCCCCCCTGTCCATCCCCCCTCCCTCCTCTCTCCCCCTCCCTCCCTCCCTCCTAACCTCCTTTCTTTTCTCTCCCCCCCTGCCCCTCCCCTCTCTCTCTTTATCTCTCCCTCCCCCCCCCCTCTCTCTCTCACTCTCTCTCTCTCTCTCTCTCTCTATATATATATATATATATATATATATATATATATATATACTTATTATTATGGTTTCACACTTCTTCTAAAATCCTTCTTCATTCCTTTACCTTCCTCAAACTGTACAAATCAGAGAGCATGAAAAAACATCAACAATTCTTTGCATCACAAAGGCACAATACAGCACCAGCGCGCAAGTTCTATTCGATCATAGGGAAATGACGTCACAGAGGAATTTTATTTATGGCGCCGTCGAGATTACTTTAATATAGTAAAATACTAAAATAAAAAAAAATTAATAACAATTAAACTACCCATCGATATGAAACGAAACCTGTCCTATAACCTTCCCCATGTAATTATGTGTGTGTGTAACAAATTTCCATTATTTGGTTATCTGGATCTTGAGTTATAAGGGAACAGACAGACAGACAGACAGACAGACAGACAACGAATGCGTCTTATAAGTATAGAGATATAAGTATATATATATATATATATATATATATATATATATATATATATATATTGTATATGCTTTTACCATAATTTTTTATAAATGTATGTCTGTGTTTATATATACAGCATAACTAACCAGGTTAGGCTCCAGGTTAAACAAGGTGTCAAATGCTGGACCTTGAGGCGTAACTTTAGTTTTTGTAGACATATCACTATCGTATGAAACCAATACAATGGCGGGGCATAGAGACGTAACTTTAGCCCAAGTTGCCAGCACATTAGCTTGCTATTGCTTGGGGGTCAGTCCCTCTCGAAAGAAAGATAATGAGAATGGGTCCATAGACTTACGTGGCTCACGGGCTGATTCCTGGGTTGCGGTCATGCTCTTTTATAACAGCACTCACCAAAAGAGACATACATTTACAGATTATACAAACATACATTTACAGATTATACAAACATACATTTATAGATTATACAAACATACCGTATGCAAGCCTACAAACAGATATTCCAGCTGCATTTATTTTTCACGCCATCTTCCTTGTACATTGACTTGATGTACACATGCTCCCAATCAAACGCCATTTTTTTTTTAAACCTTTAAAGTTGCTTTAGCTTATGACACTTGGCTTTTAAACTGAAATTAGAAAAATGAATAGTTCTGTGAAGACAAGTGGACTGACTAACGAACCTCGGTGGTGATGAAGGTTACAAAGAGACAACTTACATTTCAGTTGCTATGGTAAACCGTATTTGATGATCCGCGACATGAAAGTCCCTAAGTGCGCATAAGTTAAAACGAGGATGAAAGTGATGTGAAGTGTCGTGCGTCGAGCATGCGCAGATCGGTTGTCTTGATGTATTATATATAAATAGAAGGGTAGAAATCTTCCATAGACTTCTAAAACTGACTCTGGGAGAGCAGACTTTTGATGTAAGTAGCGTCAGTCAATATAACATTTTAAGAACACACACGCACAGACACACACACACACAAAACAAGATAGAAATGGGGGGGGACATACACTGTAACATAATTATCATTAAATTATGTGTCCTGTATTAGGGGCCGTTCAAATATAGGAGCTGATTAGGGTCGGTGTGGGGAAGGGGCACACGGTGCTGGAGGTACACTGGGCCCATCAATAAAGACAAAGAAATGGAATTAATGCAATATTGTAATATTCTTTTTTTTTCGGGCCTTTTGAGAATATGAGGGCCCAAGATGCACGTCAGATGAGCTACCAGTTACTTCCAAACCTCTTCACATCTAGGCCCTACCGCGTGGGAGGGAAGCGGTCAGGTTTTTGTTATAATTTGTTTTATTGGGGGTGGTTGATATCTGTTATATGGAGTGGGTGATAGTTGATGTCTTATATAGGGAGTGGGTGATGGTTGATGTCTGTTATATGGAGTGGGTGATAGTTGATGTCTGTTATAGGGAGTGGGTGATAGTTGATGTCTTATATAGGGAGTGGGTGATGGTTGATGTCTTATATATGGAGTGGGTGATGGTTGATGTCTTATATATGGAGTGGGTGATGGTTGATGTCTGTTATAGGGAGTGGGTGATAGTTGATGTCTTATATAGGGAGTGGGTGATGGTTGATGTCTTATATAGAGAGTGGGTGATAGTTGATGTTTTATATAGGGAGTGGGTGATAGTTGATGTCATATATAGGGAGTGGGTGATAGTTGATGTCTTATATAGGGAGTGGGTGATAGTTGATGTCTGTTATATGTAGTGGGTGATTGTTGATGTCTTTTATATGTAGTGGGTGATGGTTGATGTCTTATATAGAGCGTGGGTGATAAATGATGTTTTATATAGGGAGTGGGTGATTGTTGATGTCTTATATATGGAGTGGATGATGGTTGATGTCTTATATATGGAGTGGGTGATGGTTGATGTCTGTTATAGGGAGTGGGTGATAGTTGATGTCTTATATAGGGAGTGGGTGATGGTTGATGTCTTATATAGGGAGTGGGTGATGGTTGATGTCTGTTATATGGAGTGGGTGATGGTTGATGTCTGTTATAGGGAGTGGGTGATAGTTGATGTCTTATATAGGAAGTGGGTGATAGTTGATGTCTGTTATATGTAGTGGGTGATGGTTGATGTCTTATAAAGAGAGTGGGTGATAGTTGATGTTTTATATAGGGAGTGGGTGATAGTTGATGTCTTATATATGGAGTGGGTGATGGTTGATGTCTTATATATGGAGTGGGTGATGGTTGATGTCTGTTATAGGGAGTGGGTGATAGTTGATGTCTTATATAGGGAGTGGGTGATGGTTGATGTCTTATATAGAGAGTGGGTGATAGTTGATGTTTTATATAGGGAGTGGGTGATGGTTGATGTCTTATATAGAGAGTGGGTGATAGTTGATGTTTTATATAGGGAGTGGGTGATGGTTGATGTCTTATATAGGGAGTGGGTGATGGTTGATGTCTGTTATAGGGAGTGGGTGATAGTTGATGTCTTATATAGGGAGTGGGTGATGGTTGATGTCTGTTATAAAGAGTGGGTGATAGTTGATGTCTTATATAGGGAGTGGGTGATAGTTGATGTCTTATATAGGGAGTGGGTGATAGTTGATGTCTTATATAGGGAGTGGGTGATGGTTGATGTCTTATATAGGGAGTTGGTGATTGTTGATGTCTGTTATAGGGAGTGGGTGATAGTTGATGTCTTATATAGGGAGTGGGTGATAGTTGATGTCTTATATAGGGAGTGGGTGATAGTTGATGTCTTATATAGGGAGTGGGTGATAGTTGATGTCTGTTATATGTAGTGGGTGATAGTTGATGTCTGTTATATGTAGTGGGTGATGGTTGATGTCTTATATAGGGAGTGGGTGATAGTTGATGTCTTATATAGGGAGTGGGTGATAGTTGATGTCTTATATAGGGAGTGGGTGATAGTTGATGTTTTATATAGGGAGTGGGTGATAGTTGATGTCTTATATAGGGAGTGGGTGATAGTTGATGTCTTATATAGGGAGTGGATGATAGTTGATGTCTTATATAGGGAGTGGGTGATAGTTGATGTCTGTTATATGTAGTGGGTGATAGTTGATGTCTGTTATATGTAGTGGGTGATGGTTGATGTCTTATATAGGGAGTGGGTGATAGTTGATGTCTTATATAGGGAGTGGGTGATAGTTGATGTCTTATATAGGGAGTGGGTGATTGTTGATGTCTGTTATATGTAGTGGGTGATGGTTGATGTTTTATATAGAGCGTGGGTGATGGTTGATGTTTAATATAGGAAGTGGGTGATAGTTGATGTCTTATATATGGAGTGGGTGATGGTTGATGTCTTATATATGGAGTGGGTGATGGTTGATGTCTGTTATAGGGAGTGGGTGATAGTTGATGTCTTATATAGGGAGTGGGTGATGGTTGATGTCTTATATAGAGAGTGGGTGATAGTTGATGTTTTATATAGGGAGTGGGTGATGGTTGATGTCTGTTATAGGGAGTGGGTGATAGTTGATGTCTTATATAGGGAGTGGTTGATGGTTGATGTCTGTTATAAAGAGTGGGTGATAGTTGATGTCTGTTATATGTAGTGGGTGATGGTTGATGTCTTATATAGGGAGTGGGTGATAGTTGATGTCTTATATAGGGAGTGGGTGATAGTTGATGTCTTATATAGGGAGTGGGTGATAGTTGATGTCTTATATAGGGAGTGGGTGATTGTTGATGTCTGTTATATGTAGTGGGTGATGGTTGATGTCATATATAGGAAGTGGGTGATAGTTGATGTCTGTTATAAAGAGTGGGTGATAGTTGATGTCTTATATAGCGAGTGGGTGATAGTTGATGTCTTATATAGGGAGTGGGTGATAGTTGATGTCTTATATAGGGAGTGGGTGATGGTTGATGTCTTATATAGGGAGTTGGTGATTGTTGATGTCTGTTATAGGGAGTGGGTGATAGTTGATGTCTTATATAGGGAGTGGGTGATAGTTGATGTCTTATATAGGGAGTGGGTGATAGTTGATGTCTTATATAGGGAGTGGTTGATGGTTGATGTCTGTTATAAAGAGTGGGTGATAGTTGATGTCTGTTATATGTAGTGGGTGATGGTTGATGTCTTATATAGGGAGTGGGTGATAGTTGATGTCTTATATAGGGAGTGGGTGATAGATGATGTCATATATAGGGAGTGGGTGATAGTTGATGTCTTATATAGGGAGTGGGTGATAGTTGATGTCTGTTATATGTAGTGGGTGATTGTTGATGTCTGTTATATGTAGTGGGTGATGGTTGATGTCTTATATAGAGCGTGGGTGATAAATGATGTTTTATATAGGGAGTGGGTGATAGTTGATGTCTTATATAGGGAGTGGGTGATAGATGATGTCATATATAGGGAGTGGGTGATAGTTGATGTCTTATATAGGGAGAGGGTGATAGTTGATGTCTGTTATATGTAGTGGGTGATTGTTGATGTCTGTTATATGTAGTGGGTGATGGTTGATGTTTTATATAGAGCGTGGGTGATGGTTGATGTTTTATATAGGGAGTGGGTGATAGTTGATGTCTTATATATGGAGTGGGTGATGGTTGATGTCTTATATATGGAGTGGGTGATGGTTGATGTCTGTTATAGGGAGTGGGTGATAATTGATGTCTTATATAGGGAGTGGGTGATGGTTGATGTCTTATATAGAGAGTGGGTGATAGTTGATGTTTTATATAGGGAGTGGGTGATGGTTGATGTCTGTTATAGGGAGTGGGTGATAGTTGATGTCTTATATAGGGAGTGGGTGATGGTTGATGTCTGTTATAAAGAGTGGGTGATGGTTGATGTCTGTTATAAAGAGTGGGTGATAGTTGATGTCTTATATAGGGAGTGGGTGATAGTTGATGTCTGTTATATGGAGTGGGTGATGGTTGATGTCTGTTATATGGAGTGGGTGATAGTTGATGTCTGTTATATGTAGTGGGTGATGGTTGATGTCTTATATAGGGAGTGGGTGATAGTTGATGTCTCATATAGGGAGTGGGTGATAGTTGATGTCATATATAGGGAGTGGGTGATGGTTGATGTCTTATATAGGGAGTTGGTGATTGTTGATGTCTGTTATAGGGAGTGGGTGATAGTTGATGTCTTATATAGGGAGTGGGTGATAGTTGATGTCTTATATAGGGAGTGGGTGATAGTTGATGTCTTATATAGGGAGTGGGTGATAGTTGATGTCTTATATAGGGAGTGGGTGATTGTTGATGTCTGTTATATGTAGTGGGTGATGGTTGATGTTTTATATAGAGCGTGGGTGATGGTTGATGTTTTATATAGGGAGTGGGTGATAGTTGATGTCTTATATATGGAGTGGGTGATGGTTGATGTCTTATATATGGAGTGGGTGATGGTTGATGTCTGTTATATGGAGTGGGTGATGGTTGATGTCTGTTATAGGGAGTGGGTGATAGTTGATGTCTTATATAGGGAGTGGGTGATAGTTGATGTCTGTTATATGGAGTGGGTGATGGTTGATGTCTGTTATATGTAGTGGGTGATAGTTGATGTCTGTTATATGGAGTGGGTGATGGTTGATGTCTGTTATATGGAGTGGGTGATAGTTGATGTCTGTTATATGTAGTGGGTGATGGTTGATGTCTTATATAGGAAGTGGGTGATAGTTGGTGTCTTATATAGTGAGTGGGTGATAGTTGATGTCATATATAGGGAGTGGGTGATAGTTGATGTCTTATATAGGGAGTGGGTGATAGTTGATGTCTGTTATATGTAGTGGGTGATTGTTGATGTCTGTTATATGTAGTGGGTGATGGTTGATGTCTTATATAGAGCGTGGGTGATAAATGATGTTTTATATAGGGAGTGGGTGATTGTTGATGTCTTATATATGGAGTGGATGATGGTTGATGCCTTATATAGGGAGTGGGTGATGGTTGATGTCTGTTATAGGGAGTGGGTGATAGTTGATGTCTTATATAGGGAGTGGGTGATGGTTGATGTCTTATATAGGGAGTGGGTGATGGTTGATGTCTGTTATATGGAGTGGGTGATGGTTGATGTCTGTTATAGGGAGTGGGTGATAGTTGATGTCTTATATAGGAAGTGGGTGATAGTTGATGTCTGTTATATGTAGTGGGTGATGGTTGATGTCTTATATAGAGAGTGGGTGATAGTTGATGTTTTATGTAGGGGGTGGGTGATAGTTGATGTCTTATATATGGAGTGGGTGATGGTTGATGTCTTATATATGGAGTGGGTGATGGTTGATGTCTGTTATAGGGAGTGGGTGATAGTTGATGTCTTATATAGGGAGTGGGTGATGGTTGATGTCTTATATAGAGAGTGGGTGATAGTTGATGTTTTATATAGGGAGTGGGTGATGGTTGATGTCTGTTATAGGGAGTGGGTGATAGTTGATGTCTTATATAGGGAGTGGTTGATGGTTGATGTCTGTTATAAAGAGTGGGTGATAGTTGATGTCTTATATAGGGAGTGGGTGATAGTTGATGTCTTATATAGGGAGTGGGTGATAGTTGATGTCTTATATAGTGAGTGGGTGATAGTTGATGTCATATATTGGGAGTGGGTGATGGTTGATGTCTTATATAGGGAGTTGGTGATTGTTGATGTCTGTTATAGGGAGTGGGTGATAGTTGATGTCTTATATAGGGAGTGGGTGATAGTTGATGTCTTATATAGGGAGTGGGTGATAGTTGATGTCTGTTATATGTAGTGGGTGATAGTTGATGTCTGTTATATGTAGTGGGTGATGGTTGATGTCTTATATAGGGAGTGGGTGATAGTTGATGTCTTATATAGGGAGTGGGTGATAGGTGATGTCTTATATAGGGAGTGGGTGATAGTTGATGTCTTATATAGGGAGTGGGTGATAGTTGATGTCCTATATAGGGATCGGGTGATAGTTGATGTCTGTTATATGGAGTGGGTGATGGTTGATGTCTGTTATAGGGAGTGGGTGATAGTTGATGTCTTATATAGGAAGTGGGTGATAGTTGATGTCTGTTATATGTAGTGGGTGATGGTTGATGTCTTATATAGAGAGTGGGTGATAGTTGATGTTTTATATAGGGAGTGGGTGATAGTTGATGTCTTATATATGGAGTGGGTGATGGTTGATGTCTTATATATGGAGTGGGTGATGGTTGATGTCTGTTATAGGGAGTGGGTGATAGTTGATGTCTTATATAGGGAGTGGGTGATTGTTGATGTCTGTTATATGTAGTGGGTGATGGTTGATGTTTTATATAGAGCGTGGGTGATGGTTGATGTTTTATATAGGGAGTGGGTGATAGTTGATGTCTTATATATGGAGTGGGTGATGGTTGATGTCTTATATATGGAGTGGGTGATGGTTGATGTCTATTATATGGAGTGGGTGATGGTTGATGTCTGTTATAGGGAGTGGGTGATAGTTGATGTCTTATATAGGGAGTGGGTGATGGTTGATGTCTGTTATATGGAGTGGGTGATGGTTGATGTCTGTTATATGTAGTGGGAGATAGTTGATGTCTGTTATATGGAGTGGGTGATGGTTGATGTCTGTTATATGGAGTGGGTGATAGTTGATGTCTGTTATATGTAGTGGGTGATGGTTGATGTCTTATATAGAGAGTGGGTGATAGTTGATGTTTTATATAGGGAGTGGGTGATAGTTGATGTCTTATATATGGAGTGGGTGATGGTTGATGTCTTATATATGGAGTGGGTGATGGTTGATGTCTGTTATAGGGAGTGGGTGATAGTTGATGTCTTATATAGGGAGTGGGTGATAGTTGATGTTTTATATAGGGAGTGGGTGATGGTTGATGTCTTATATAGAGAGTGGGTGATAGTTGATGTTTTATATAGGGAGTGGGTGATAGTTGATGTCTTATATATGGAGTGGGTGATGGTTGATGTCTTATATATGTAGTGGGTGATGGTTGATGTCTGTTATAGGGAGTGGGTGATAGTTGATGTCTTATATAGGGAGTGGGTGATGGTTGATGTCTTATATAGGGAGTGGGTGATAGTTGATGTTTTATATAGGGAGTGGGTGATGGTTGATGTCTTATATAGAGAGTGGGTGATAGTTGATGTTTTATATAGGGAGTGGGTGATGGTTGATGTCTTATATAGGGAGTGGGTGATGGTTGATGTCTGTTATAGGGAGTGGGTGATAGTTGATGTCTTATATAGGGAGTGGGTGATGGTTGATGTCTTATATAGAGAGTGGGTGATAGTTGATGTTTTATATAGGGAGTGGGTGATGGTTGATGTCTTATATAGAGAGTGGGTGATAGTTGATGTTTTATATAGGGAGTGGGTGATGGTTGATGTCTTATATATGTAGTGGGTGATGGTTGATGTCTGTTATAGGGAGTGGGTGATGGTTGATGTCTTATATAGAGAGTGGGTGATAGTTGATGTTTTATATAGGGAGTGGGTGATGGTTGATGTCTTATATAGAGAGTGGGTGATAGTTGATGTTTTATATAGGGAGTGGGTGATGGTTGATGTCTTATATAGGGAGTGGGTGATGGTTGATGTCTGTTATAGGGAGTGGGTGATAGTTGATGTCTGTTATATGGAGTGGGTAATGGTTGATGTCTGTTATAGGGAGTGGGTGATAGTTGATGTCTTATATAGGGAGTGGGTGATAGTTGATGTCTTATATAGGGAGTGGGTGATAGTTGATGTCTTATATAGGGAGTGGGTGATAGTTGATGTCATATATAGGGAGTGGGTGATGGTTGATGTCTTATATAGGGAGTTGGTGATTGTTGATGTCTGTTATAGGGAGTGGGTGATAGTTGATGTCTTATATAGGGAGTGGGTGATAGTTGATGTCTTATATAGGGAGTGGGTGATAGTTGATGTCTTATATAGGGAGTGGGTGATAGTTGATGTCTGTTATATGTAGTGGGTGATAGTTGATGTCTGTTATAGGGAGTGGGTGATAGTTGATGTCTTATATAGGAAGTGGGTGATAGTTGATGTCTGTTATATGTAGTGGGTGATGGTTGATGTCTTATATAGAGAGTGGGTGATAGTTGATGTTTTATATAGGGGGTGGGTGATGGTTGATGTCTTATATATGGAGTGGGTGATGGTTGATGTCTTATATATGGAGTGGGTGATGGTTGATGTCTGTTATAGGGAGTGGGTGATAGTTGATGTCTTATATAGGGAGTGGGTGATGGTTGATGTCTTATATAGAGAGTGGGTGATAGTTGATGTTTTATATAGGGAGTGGGTGATGGTTGATGTCTGTTATAGGGAGTGGGTGATGGTTGATGTCTTATATAGGGAGTGGTTGATGGTTGATGTCTGTTATAAAGAGTGGGTGATAGTTGATGTCTTATATAGGGAGTGGGTGATAGTTGATGTCTTATATAGGGAGTGGGTGATAGTTGATGTCTTATATAGTGAGTGGGTGATAGTTGATGTCATATATAGGGAGTGGGTGATGGTTGATGTCTTATATAGGGAGTTGGTGATTGTTGATGTCTGTTATAGGGAGTGGGTGATGGTTGATGTCTTATATAGAGAGTGGGTGATAGTTGATGTTTTATATAGGGAGTGGGTGATGGTTGATGTCTGTTATAGGGAGTGGGTGATAGTTGATGTCTTATATAGGGAGTGGTTGATGGTTGATGTCTGTTATAAAGAGTGGGTGATAGTTGATGTCTTATATAGGGAGTGGGTGATAGTTGATGTCTTATATAGGGAGTGGGTGATAGTTGATGTCTTATATAGTGAGTGGGTGATAGTTGATGTCATATATAGGGAGTGGGTGATGGTTGATGTCTTATATAGGGAGTTGGTGATTGTTGATGTCTGTTATAGGGAGTGGGTGATAGTTGATGTCTTATATAGGGAGTGGGTGATAGTTGATGTCTTATATAGGGAGTGGGTGATAGTTGATGTCTGTTATATGTAGTGGGTGATAGTTGATGTCTGTTATATGTAGTGGGTGATGGTTGATGTCTTATATAGGGAGTGGGTGATAGTTGATGTCTTATATAGGGAGTGGGTGATAGGTGATGTCTTATATAGGGAGTGGGTGATAGTTGATGTCTTATATAGGGAGTGGGTGATAGTTGATGTCTTATATAGGGATCGGGTGATAGTTGATGTCTGTTATATGGAGTGGGTGATGGTTGATGTCTGTTATAGGGAGTGGGTGATAGTTGATGTCTTATATAGGAAGTGGGTGATAGTTGATGTCTGTTATATGTAGTGGGTGATGGTTGATGTCTTATATAGAGAGTGGGTGATAGTTGATGTTTTATATAGGGAGTGGGTGATAGTTGATGTCTTATATATGGAGTGGGTGATGGTTGATGTCTTATATATGGAGTGGGTGATGGTTGATGTCTGTTATAGGGAGTGGGTGATAGTTGATGTCTTATATAGGGAGTGGGTGATTGTTGATGTCTGTTATATGTAGTGGGTGATGGTTGATGTTTTATATAGAGCGTGGGTGATGGTTGATGTTTTATATAGGGAGTGGGTGATAGTTGATGTCTTATATATGGAGTGGGTGATGGTTGATGTCTTATATATGGAGTGGGTGATGGTTGATGTCT
The DNA here is from genome assembly GCA_021962125.1 of Bulinus truncatus. Classification (NCBI taxonomy): domain Eukaryota; kingdom Metazoa; phylum Mollusca; class Gastropoda; family Planorbidae; genus Bulinus; species Bulinus truncatus. The sequence continues at coordinate 578,279 of JAGDYQ010000036.1, read as the reverse complement.
ATTATATGGAGTGGGTGATGGTTGATGTCTGTTATAGGGAGTGGGTGATAGTTGATGTCTTATATAGGGAGTGGGTGATGGTTGATGTCTGTTATATGGAGTGGGTGATGGTTGATGTCTGTTATATGTAGTGGGTGATAGTTGATGTCTGTTATATGGAGTGGGTGATGGTTGATGTCTGTTATATGGAGTGGGTGATAGTTGATGTCTGTTATATGTAGTGGGTGATGGTTGATGTCTTATATAGAGAGTGGGTGATAGTTGATGTTTTATATAGGGAGTGGGTGATAGTTGATGTCTTATATATGGAGTGGGTGATGGTTGATGTCTTATATATGGAGTGGGTGATGGTTGATGTCTGTTATAGGGAGTGGGTGATAGTTGATGTCTTATATAGGGAGTGGGTGATAGTTGATGTTTTATATAGGGAGTGGGTGATGGTTGATGTCTTATATAGAGAGTGGGTGATAGTTGATGTTTTATATAGGGAGTGGGTGATAGTTGATGTCTTATATATGGAGTGGGTGATGGTTGATGTCTTATATATGTAGTGGGTGATGGTTGATGTCTGTTATAGGGAGTGGGTGATAGTTGATGTCTTATATAGGGAGTGGGTGATGGTTGATGTCTTATATGGGAGTGGGTGATAGTTGATGTTTTATATAGGGAGTGGGTGATGGTTGATGTCTTATATAGAGAGTGGGTGATAGTTGATGTTTTATATAGGGAGTGGGTGATGGTTGATGTCTTATATAGGGAGTGGGTGATGGTTGATGTCTGTTATAGGGAGTGGGTGATAGTTGATGTCTTATATAGGGAGTGGGTGATGGTTGATGTCTTATATAGAGAGTGGGTGATAGTTGATGTTTTATATAGGGAGTGGGTGATGGTTGATGTCTTATATAGAGAGTGGGTGATAGTTGATGTTTTATATAGGGAGTGGGTGATGGTTGATGTCTTATATATGTAGTGGGTGATGGTTGATGTCTGTTATAGGGAGTGGGTGATGGTTGATGTCTTATATAGAGAGTGGGTGATAGTTGATGTTTTATATAGGGAGTGGGTGATGGTTGATGTCTTATATAGAGAGTGGGTGATAGTTGATGTTTTATATAGGGAGTGGGTGATGGTTGATGTCTTATATAGGGAGTGGGTGATGGTTGATGTCTGTTATAGGGAGTGGGTGATAGTTGATGTCTTATATATGGAGTGGGTGATGGTTGATGTCTGTTATAGGGAGTGGGTGATAGTTGATGTCTTATATAGGGAGTGGGTGATAGTTGATGTCTTATATAGGGAGTGGGTGATAGTTGATGTCTTATATAGGGAGTGGGTGATAGTTGATGTCATATATAGGGAGTGGGTGATGGTTGATGTCTTATATAGGGAGTTGGTGATTGTTGATGTCTGTTATAGGGAGTGGGTGATAGTTGATGTCTTATATAGGGAGTGGGTGATAGTTGATGTCTTATATAGGGAGTGGGTGATAGTTGATGTCTTATATAGGGAGTGGGTGATAGTTGATGTCTGTTATATGTAGTGGGTGATAGTTGATGTCTGTTATAGGGAGTGGGTGATAGTTGATGTCTTATATAGGAAGTGGGTGATAGTTGATGTCTGTTATATGTAGTGGGTGATGGTTGATGTCTTATATAGAGAGTGGGTGATAGTTGATGTTTTATATAGGGGGTGGGTGATAGTTGATGTCTTATATATGGAGTGGGTGATGGTTGATGTCTTATATATGGAGTGGGTGATGGTTGATGTCTGTTATAGGGAGTGGGTGATAGTTGATGTCTTATATAGGGAGTGGGTGATGGTTGATGTCTTATATAGAGAGTGGGTGATAGTTGATGTTTTATATAGGGAGTGGGTGATGGTTGATGTCTGTTATAGGGAGTGGGTGATGGTTGATGTCTTATATAGGGAGTGGTTGATGGTTGATGTCTGTTATAAAGAGTGGGTGATAGTTGATGTCTTATATAGGGAGTGGGTGATAGTTGATGTCTTATATAGGGAGTGGGTGATAGTTGATGTCTTATATAGTGAGTGGGTGATAGTTGATGTCATATATAGGGAGTGGGTGATGGTTGATGTCTTATATAGGGAGTTGGTGATTGTTGATGTCTGTTATAGGGAGTGGGTGATAGTTGATGTCTTATATAGGGAGTGGGTGATAGTTGATGTCTTATATAGGGAGTGGGTGATAGTTGATGTCTGTTATATGTAGTGGGTGATAGTTGATGTCTGTTATATGTAGTGGGTGATGGTTGATGTCTTATATAGGGAGTGGGTGATAGTTGATGTCTTATATAGGGAGTGGGTGATAGGTGATGTCTTATATAGGGAGTGGGTGATAGTTGATGTCTTATATAGGGAGTGGGTGATAGTTGATGTCTTATATAGGGATCGGGTGATAGTTGATGTCTGTTATATGGAGTGGGTGATGGTTGATGTCTGTTATAGGGAGTGGGTGATAGTTGATGTCATATATAGGGAGTGGGTGATGGTTGATGTCTTATATAGGGAGTTGGTGATTGTTGATGTCTGTTATAGGGAGTGGGTGATAGTTGATGTCTTATATAGGGAGTGGGTGATAGTTGATGTCTTATATAGGGAGTGGGTGATAGTTGATGTCTGTTATATGTAGTGGGTGATAGTTGATGTCTGTTATATGTAGTGGGTGATGGTTGATGTCTTATATAGGGAGTGGGTGATAGTTGATGTCTTATATAGGGAGTGGGTGATAGGTGATGTCTTATATAGGGAGTGGGTGATAGTTGATGTCTTATATAGGGAGTGGGTGATAGTTGATGTTTTATATAGGAAGTGGGTGATAGTTGATGTCTGTTATATGTAGTGGGTGATGGTTGATGTCTTATATAGAGAGTGGGTGATAGTTGATGTTTTATATAGGGAGTGGGTGCTAGTTGATGTCTTATATATGGAGTGGGTGATGGTTGATGTCTTATATATGGAGTGGGTGATGGTTGATGTCTGTTATAGGGAGTGGGTGATAGTTGATGTCTTATATAGGGAGTGGGTGATTGTTGATGTCTGTTATATGTAGTGGGTGATGGTTGATGTTTTATATAGAGCGTGGGTGATGGTTGATGTTTTATATAGGGAGTGGGTGATAGTTGATGTCTTATATATGGAGTGGGTGATGGTTGATGTCTTATATATGGAGTGGGTGATGGTTGATGTCTGTTATATGGAGTGGGTGATGGTTGATGTCTGTTATAGGGAGTGGGTGATAGTTGATGTCTTATATAGGGAGTGGGTGATGGTTGATGTCTGTTATATGGAGTGGGTGATGGTTGATGTCTGTTATATGTAGTGGGTGATAGTTGATGTCTGTTATATGGAGTGGGTGATGGTTGATGTCTGTTATATGGAGTGGGTGATAGTTGATGTCTGTTATATGTAGTGGGTGATGGTTGATGTCTTATATAGAGAGTGGGTGAAAGTTGATGTTTTATATAGGGAGTGGGTGATAGTTGATGTCTTATATATGGAGTGGGTGATGGTTGATGTCTTATATATGGAGTGGGTGATGGTTGATGTCTGTTATAGGGAGTGGGTGATAGTTGATGTCTTATATAGGGAGTGGGTGATAGTTGATGTTTTATATAGGGAGTGGGTGATGGTTGATGTCTTATATAGAGAGTGGGTGATAGTTGATGTTTTATATAGGGGAGTGGGTGATAGTTGATGTCTTATATATGGAGTGGGTGATGGTTGATGTCTTATATATGTAGTGGGTGATGGTTGATGTCTGTTATAGGGAGTGGGTGATAGTTGATGTCTTATATAGGGAGTGGGTGATGGTTGATGTCTTATATAGGGAGTAGGTGATAGTTGATGTTTTATATAGGGAGTGGGTGATGGTTGATGTCTTATATAGAGAGTGGGTGATAGTTGATGTTTTATATAGGGAGTGGGTGATGGTTGATGTCTTATATAGGGAGTGGGTGATGGTTGATGTCTGTTATAGGGAGTGGGTGATAGTTGATGTCTTATATAGGGAGTGGGTGATGGTTGATGTCTTATATAGAGAGTGGGTGATAGTTGATGTTTTATATAGGGAGTGGGTGATGGTTGATGTCTTATATAGAGAGTGGGTGATAGTTGATGTTTTATATAGGGAGTGGGTGATGGTTGATGTCTTATATATGTAGTGGGTGATGGTTGATGTCTGTTATAGGGAGTGGGTGATGGTTGATGTCTTATATAAAGAGTGGGTGATAGTTGATGTTTTATATAGGGAGTGGGTGATGGTTGATGTCTTATATAGAGAGTGGGTGATAGTTGATGTTTTATATAGGGAGTGGGTGATGGTTGATGTCTTATATAGGGAGTGGGTGATGGTTGATGTCTGTTATAGGGAGTGGGTGATAGTTGATGTCTTATATATGGAGTGGGTGATGGTTGATGTCTGTTATAGGGAGTGGGTGATAGTTGATGTCTTATATAGGGAGTGGGTGATAGTTGATGTCTTATATAGAGAGTGGGTGATAGTTGATGTCTTATATAGGGAGTGGGTGATAGTTGATGTCATATATAGGGAGTGGGTGATGGTTGATGTCTTATATAGGGAGTTGGTGATTGTTGATGTCTGTTATAGGGAGTGGGTGATAGTTGATGTCTTATATAGGGAGTGGGTGATAGTTGATGTCTTATATAGGGAGTGGGTGATAGTTGATGTCTTATATAGGGAGTGGGTGATAGTTGATGTCTGTTATATGTAGTGGGTGATAGTTGATGTCTGTTATATGTAGTGGGTGATGGTTGATGTCTCATATAGGGAGTGGGTGATAGTTGATGTCTTATATAGGGAGTGGGTGATAGTTGATGTCTTATATAGGGAGTGGGTGATAGTTGATGTCTTATATAGGGAGTGGGTGATAGTTGATGTCTTATATAGGGAGTGGGTAATAGTTGATGTCTTATATAGGGAGTGGGTGATAGTTGATGTCTGTTATATGTAGTGGGTGATGGTTGATGTCTGTTATATGGAGTGGGTGATAGTTGATGTCTTATATAGGGAGTGGGTGATAGTTAATGTCATATATAGGGAGTGGGTTATGGTTGATGTCTTATATAGGGAGTGGGTGATGGTTGATGTCTGTTATAGGGAGTGGGTGGTGGTTGATGTCTTATATAGAGAGTGGGTGATGGTTGATGTCATATATAGGGAGTGGGTGATGGTTGATGTCTGTTATAGGGAGTGGGTGATGGTTGATGTCTGTTATAGGGAGTGGGTGATGGTTGATGTATGTTATTGGGAGTGGGTGATTGTTGATGTCTTATATAGGGAGTGGGTGATAGTTGATGTCTTATATAGGGAGTGGGTGATAGTTGATGTTTTATATAGGGAGTGGGTGATGTTTTTTTTCTTCCTTTTTTTAAGTTTGTAATTTTAGTGAATGAGACTCGTTGATTGGTCGAATTATTTCCATAATTACAATAAGGGGACAGAGTTTAAAGTTTGTTATTTAACGTTATATTTGACAGAAAGGGATTTTATGTTGTTTTTCTTTTTCTTTTTTTTTCGTTTCTTTAAGTTTTTATTTATGGGAGGGGGTGTGCCTCTAATGTGCTAAAATTGTTTGTAATTTTAATGGACGAGCCCTCAATAATTTTATACAAATTTAAATAAATATACCTCTTCGTGTAAAAACATCCTTAAAAGAAACTTTTAGCATTCAGTCCTCTCAGACACATCCATTCAAAATGGCAAACACACACACACTCGCAAACACACATACACGCCTACACATATACACACGCCTACTCACACACACACACACGCCTACACATACCTCGTTCAAACAATCCCACTACAGTGTAATGTTCGATGTTCACCTGCTACCAGGACAAACACCTTTAAAAAACACGATGTTTTCCTCATTAAACGGCTCAGAGAACGTCTGCTATGGCCAGGCTCCATTAGACAAACTCCACTCGACATTTTCAAAACTGAAGTCGTTGAGTTGTATACAGGCAAGTGAGATAACTTTTTGTATACAGGCAACTTTTTCAGAAATTATTATTTTTTTTTTTTATTTTTAAAAGTTTAAAGAAAAATATTTTTTTTATTATTCGTTTCATTTTTTTTTTTGTAACTTTAAAATTTCAAGAATCACCATCAATATTTCTCTGACCACTGTTTCTTCAGCTTTAAAGCCCAGGACGCAATGAATGTGGAGGCTTCGCCCACGTTACAGGTATCTGGGACTTTAACGGCTCAAGTGTCTGAAAAGTCAATGCTGCCTTTGTCTGATGAGACATGTACATGAAAAGGCCTTTCGTATTTTGTTTTTTTTTTGGTAAGCGCAAGGCAGTAACATTCTATGGAATTTGGAGGCACAAGGCAGTAAATTTCTATGATATTTAGAGGCAGCAGAGCAGTAACATTCTATGAAATTTGGAGGCACAAGGCAGTAAATTTCTATGATATTTGGAGGCAGCAGTGCAGTAACATTCTATGAAATTTGGAGGCACAAGGCAGTACCTTTCTATGATATTTGGAGGCAGCAGTGCAGTACCTTTCTATGATATTTGGAGGCAGCAGTGCAGTACCTTTCTATGATATTTGGAGGCAGCAGTGCAGTACCTTCCTATGATATTTGGAGGCAGCAGTGCAGTAACATTCTATGATATTTGGAGGCAGCAGTGCAGTACCTTTCTATGATATTTGGAGGCAGCAATGCAGTACCTTTCTATGATATTTGGAGGCAGCAATGCAGTACCTTTCTATGATATTTGGAGGCAGCAATGCAGTACCTTTCTATGATATTTGGAGGCAGCAGTGCAGTAACTTTCTATGATATTTGGAGGCAGCAGTGCAGTGCCTTTCTATGATATTTGGAGGCAGTAGTGCAGTACCTTTCCATGGTATTTGGAGGCAGCAGTGCAGTACCTTTCTATGATATTTGGAGGCAGCAGTGCAGTACCTTTCTATGATATTTGGAGGCAGCAGTGCAGTACCTTTCTATGATATTTGGAGGCAGCAGTGCAGTAACATTCTATGAAATTTGGAGGCACAAGGCAGTAAATTTCTATGATATTTGGAGGCAGCAGTGCAGTACCTTTCTATGATATTTGGAGGCAGCAGTGCAGTACCTTTCTATGATATTTGGAGGCAGCAGTGCAGTACCTTTCTTTGAAATTTGGAGTCACAAGGCAGTAAATTTCTATGATATTTGGAGGCAGTAGTGCAGTACCTTTCCATGATATTTGCAGGCAGCAGTGCAGTACCTTTCTATGATATTTGGAGGCAGCAGTGCAGTACCTTTCAAGCTTAACTATTTGCTATTTTCTGATTTGATAGGAATTTGTACTCGTGATGGTCGTAGGTAGACCAACAGGTTTTGAGTACAGGCAATGCCAGGTTATTATCAGTGATGCCCTCAGCACCAACACCCTCTCTTGTCTGAGTCTTTTGAGCGTCAGTATCTAGATGCCATTGAATTGGTTGTTACGTAATACCCTACATGTCTAGTCCAGCAATAATTGAGTTGCCCACAGCTTCTCAAAGAAATGGTAAATATCTGGCTTTGTCCTTTAAAGAATGCAAAATTGATCCACTTCAATCTCCACTCAACCAAAATTACAGGAAATGTCAATTTTAACAATACACTGATACCCATTACTAACACCCAGCATTATTCATTGTATATGACAGCATGTGTGTGTTGTTCGAGTTATTCACAGTATATGTATGTAATTGAGTTATTCACAGTATATGTATGTAATTGAGTTATTCACAGTAAATGTGTGTTGACGAGTTATTCACAGATTATTTATGTGTTCACCTGTGCAATAAAACTGCTTCAAATCTGGCCAGTTAATGTCCAGGAAATTAGACATTTTTTTTCAACCATCATTAAAATCTACTAACATCAAAAAAAAAATGTGAACAAAGATTTGGAAAAAAAACTTGTTATATTTTATTTCCTGTTCATCTCATTGAGAAAAACAAAATGTCCATGAGTGACATTATCTGTACTAAATAAAAATGTCTATCCAGATGTGTCCGTGTGAAGTGTAGCTAAGAGAAAGATGCAATCCTTTCATTCACTTGCTATGTCTCATTTAGCTGCACTATTTTCAACATACAACTGGCGTGAACATTTTTTTGTGAAAATTTTTGGATGTCTACAGCGCCTGTAACTACTTCCACACTACTTAAGAATTGACATAGGTGGGAGGAGGGGGGGGGGCTAATTGAATTAAATTCTACTGAATAACCACAATAAAAGAATTTATTTTAACTTTACCCTTTTAAAGTACATTAATATTTTAATCTGTCAAGTATAAGAAATCTGGACACAGTATCAGTAAAAAAAAAAAGCCTCATGTTGCCAGTTAAGATCAACAATTTGTGTATTTACAATCAACTTTATTTTTTTAGTCACATTGCTGCTTGTACAGCTAAAAAAAGAACAAACGTCTTTAACATTTCTATAAGATAAAAAAAAGGTGTAAATTAAAAAAAAATTTATACAATTCAAATGGTTCTCTAGAATAGTCAATGACAACCGGCACAGGTTTATCAGCTGATGAAAAAATTAATTTGAATCTGTTTCCATCTGTTCACATGCTTTGAGAAACACCGTCATTATAAACTGTATATAGTTGGTTTGTTCTCTCTTCAATTTTTTATTTAACAGTTCGTTTTTTTTTTTATACAGAAAATTTTTTTTAACTAAACATCCTTTTCTTAAAAAAAAAAAAAATTTAAGTTGTTTTGAGAAAAAAAATAAATAAAAACCTTACATGGTGAAACCAGCCACAAAAACAAAATCTATAAATAGATATTCATCACAATCAGGTCAATAACAAATCATGTAAAAAAAAATAAAAACTCAATCAATTATTTTGATGATAAAATAAAAAAGAGATTGTAAAAAAAAGAAGGTAATTCAACGAGATGGCTACGTTAAGTGTGGACAATAACAAAGGAGCATCCAGGAAATTTCAACAATCATGAGTGGACACTCCCGACACGCGTGCACCTGTCATTATCAATATGTAACAACATGTAACAAATTATATTTTAATTATTTTATTTTTTTTACTATTTACAGCCACCATTGAAGTAAAATTTAGGGGAGGTAATACAGACACATATACACATATTTTATACATTTTCTAGAAAGAAAAAAATATTTTGAACTATCATAGAAAAAAAAAAAAATATTGCTAAACACTGCAGCTTGTTCATGCACACAAAATGATAATGTCTGTTTAATCTTTAAAGAAAATATATTAAAAAGATACAAAAAAAAAAAATTTCGGCTGATAATTAAGTCCACTCATTCCTTCAAAAGTCAGATTGCAGTGACTGTGTATGTAAAATCTCCCCGGATTTATTTTTTAAAAAGAAACCAAGTAATGTAAACACACACACACATACATATAAAATAATAGTTTTATTTTTTTTAAAGGGTAAATTAGTCAACGCTGTTCAATCTGCTTAGAATAAATACTACAGTTTAGATGATGAGATAGCACATACACCATGAGAATGTTCTTGATATATATATATATATATATATATATAAATATATTACATTACAAAGTCAACATCAGTTTATTTTAATCAGAAATATTTAATAATAAAAATTGAAAGAAAAAAAAAGCCAGCAAAGTTAAATTTCTCTTTCCTGTTTTTTTTTTGCAGAAAGTTTATCACAATTTCAGGGATGAGTACAAAAGACTCCAGTGCATATTATTTGTTTCCCAGAATTCCTTTGACTGAAAGAATCCAACAAGCCTGAGAAAAACGTGTTGCTTACTGATGAAAGGCATTCACCTAGGTTATTAAAATGCTGACATTTGTAAAACATGAAAAAAGCAAAAAATAAAAGAAGTTTTTATTGTTGCTTCACGACGAATAATTTTGTTATGAAAATAAAATAATTTGGCGTTATTAAACTGTATAAAAGAGCTAACAATGAGGCAATATAAACCCAGTATTTTTTAAAAATCTTTTACAGAGACGACCCCCCCACACCATCCAAAGATAGTAGGGTTAGTTTTTCACATTATTTACTTTCTGCTGTTAATGTTGATGACTAGAATCCCAAGGCCTAAAGTGCACTATACTTTTTTGTTACAAAAAACAATCTAAGTGAGTCTCCATGACAACCTTTAAACAAATTTATTTACAAATGAATTTATAAAAGGAGAGTTCTCCAGACAAGACTTAAAAAAACAACAACCTATAAATGTAATAAAAAGTTCTAGGATTATATGTTTGTTAAGTTTGTACTATCTCATTCAAATAGGTAGTTAAAGAAACATGTCAAATTCAGTCCAACCTCGGTTTACTAGTATAATTCTTTCCAGTAATCCAAACCAGAAAACTAAAACTACTCTTGTGCATAGTAATGAATACATTTTTTTTTCTTAATTTAATATTAAGTGTTCTGGTTAAATTGTTACGACGAACCTCTTTTTCTGTTACTAATGGAAACCAAGCTGTCTGTCTGCTTACTGTCGTCTGTTTGTTTGGAACCCATCAAGTGACACTTGAATTTACCTTCATTGTAAGGACTTCATAGAAATTTTACATATCATTGTGCTGAACAGGATACATCGATTGTAGTGCTATTAATTACTCGTTCCCTACATTTTGCACACCTACCTTAATGTCACTTGAAGTAAGGGTATTTCTCAGGACTATTTTTTCTTGGGAGGGCTTCTGCTGTTGCAGTTACAACACAGTCACAACACTTTGGTTAACAATATACGCTCACAAATATGTTGACTATACAAGCGAAGCACTCTGAACATATGATCAATTCACTAGTTAACACATAAAGCTCAGCAGAAAATATATGCATGTGAATCCAACACATGCCAAGTTAGAATTTCGTTTTAAAATACTTTAATTGTTTTGCAAGGCATTGCTCAGTTGTCAAGGCAAATTACGTCATTAAAAAAAATTGGCCTGTCTTGTAAAACACTCATAAACCAAACTACTTGTGAACCGAGGTTTGACTGGGTAATAAAACTGAATAGCTAAATTCACATCGAGTGATTTTGTTTTGTTAAATCGGAGAAGAAATAAAAAAAAAACAATTCTATTTCAAACAACATGTTTTGGTGATTCTATTTCTAGCTGTTTTCTAACCCAGGACTTTAAAAAAAAAACACAACAGTCCACTTAGTTTCAAGATGGAGAATCCTTTTGAGATTTCAGAAGCTGGTACTGAAATCAAACCATGACTTTCAGCTCATCTTATCAGACTAAAAAAAAAATTTACATGATGAAAATAACCAGGACATTATTTTTTCACATCTGAAACATTGCTAAATCCTGTCACATTAAAAAAAAAAAATTTTTTGCATTTATATCACATTTTTTCCATCTAATTAAACCGTGCACTGATAGGCCAGATGTACAACAAGGATGATGATGACACATTTTGCATTGAATTCAGGCCCACCTAAGGCAGATGTAGAACATGTCCCCGAGAAAATTTTACTCCTGTCCAAAGCCTTCTGTTTCTTCAATGGCGTAATTCAGTTTTTCAACCAACTGCTCATAACTGCGATATGGGGGTAGATCTAACCGGTTGAAGCAGGTGTGCGAACGGGGCAGCCATGTGTCTTTCCCTACTTTTTCTATACAAAATCTCTGTGCACCATTGCTTCCTGTAAAATAAATTGATGTTTCAGATATAATTTTTTCTTTTTAGAAACTTTTTTTAAAATACATCTAACAGATAAGAAAACTAATTAGCAAATGGTGGTACACAAGAAGCTCTGCTACCCTCTCCACCAGGTCAATGGTTAAAAAAAATGCATTAACTATATTTTTTTAACTGTAGGGTGGTTCCGAGAAGTAAATTATTTTTCTCTTTTTTCTCCACTGTTAAATTTAAGGCAACAATAAGGTTTATTCAATGAATGTTGATTATATAATACTCAAGACACAAATGAAGCTTTTTTATTGACCATTTTAAGATTCAATTACTATCCTTGAAGTTTTAACATTAACAAAAGTTTGACTTACCCATAAGCTCTGCGAAACCTCCTACAGGTAAACGGCAAGTGCCAGTGACAAACTGTAACAATCTGGTTCTTTTCTCATTGTCTATTTCTCTCACCATCTGAGGAATAAATTTTGTATCATAAATTATTCTCGGGTTAAAGGCTAAATAAGAAAGAGGGGAAATTATTTATTAGAAAAATTTATTTTTAACATCTTCCTTTGGCACTACAGCCCAGTTAGGGCCCTGCACTGCCACACTACTCTCTACAGCCCAGTTAGGGCCCTGGCTTGCCACACTACTCTCTACAGCCCAGTTAGGGCCCTGGCTTGCCACACTACTCTCTACAGCCCAGTTAGGGCCCTGGCTTGCCACACTACTCTCTACAGCCCATTTAGGGCCCTGCACTGCCATACTACTCTCTACAGCCCAGTTAGGGCCCTGGCTTGCCATACTACTCCTCTCCACTCTTCCCGATCCATGGTCTTCTTTCTCCACCCTCTCACCCCTATGGCTTTAAGGTCTTTCTCCACCTCATCTAACCATCTGCTTCTTGGTCTGCCCTTAGGCTTTTTCTCATGGGGTGTTGCCTTATATATTGCCTTTGGACCTCTGTTGTTTTCCATTCTTTCTAAATGCCCTACCCACCTCAATCTATTAATTTTTTATCATATACAAAAGTATTATGTACTTTATTAATGCTGCCTTTGTCATGATGCTTTAGCAGATAAATCTTTACAGTTTCTTTACTTCACTATACATTTCAGAATTCAAAAAAATTATAATTAAGATTACGATTTAAAAAATTACTTGACAAATACTATGTGCAATGGTGACATTTTCACCTGCGAAGCCTCCATCATGAAATTTGTCTCACCTAAAGCCAGAAAGAAAAGCTACCATTAAAATTGTAAAAAAAAAAAAAAAAGGATGTTCTTTCAATGTGTTTTTAATACCTTCCAAAACCAAACTACTTGTTTGCTGTTGCGCTGATAGTGACGATAGATTGTATTTCTCTCCCAGTCATCAACATCAATT
>JAGDYQ010000036.1:464509-564733 GCA_021962125.1 Bulinus truncatus | reverse complement strand
CCACTCCTATAACAGACATCAACTTATCACCCACTCCCTATATAAGACATCAACTATCACCCACTCCCTATAACAGACATCAACTTTCACCCACTCCCTATATAAGACATCAACTATCACCCACTCCCTATATAAGACATCAACCATCACCCACTTCCTATAACATACATCAAGCATAGCCCACTCCCTATATAAGACATCAACTATCACCCACTCCCTATAACAGACATCAACTATCACCCACTCCCTATATAAGACATCAACCATCACCCACTCCCTATATAAGACATCAACCATCACCCACTCCCTATATAAGACATCAACCATCACCCACTCCCTATATAAGACATCAACCATCACCCACTCCCTATATAAGACATCAACCATCACCCACTCCCTATATAAGACATCAACCATCACCCACTCCCTATAACAGACATCAACCATCACCCACTCCCTATATAAGACATCAACCATCACCCACTCCCTATAACAGACATCAACTTTCACCCACTCCCTATATAAGACATCAACCATCACCCACTCCCTATAACAGACATCAACCATCACCCACTCCCTATATAAGACATCAACCATCACCCACTTCCTATAACAGACATCAACCATCACCCACTCCCTATATAAGACATCAACCATCACCCACTCCCTATATAAGACATCAACCATCACCCACTCCCTATATAAGACATCAACCATCACCCACTTCCTATAACAGACATCAACCATCACCCACTCCCTATAAAAGACATCAACCATCACCCACTTCCTATAACAGACATCAACCATCACCCACTCCCTATATAAGACATCAACTATCACCCACTCCCTATATAAGACATCAACCATCACCCACTCCCTATATAAGACATCAACCATCACCCACTCCCTATAACAGACATCAACCATCACCCACTCCCTATATAAGACATCAATTATCACCCACTCCCTATATAAGACATCAACCATCAACCACTTCCTATAACAGACAGCAACCATCACCCACTCCCTATATAGGACATCAACCATCACCCACTCCCTATATAAGACATCAACCATCACCCACTCCCTATATAAGACATCAACCATCACCCACTCCCTATATAAGACATCAACCATCACCCACTCCCTATATAAGACATCAACCATCACCCACTCCCTATATAAGACATCAACCATCACCCACTCCCTATATAAGACATCAACCATCACCCACTCCCTATAAAAGACATCAACCATCACCCACTCCCTATATAAGACATCAACCATCACCCACTCCCTATATAAGACATCAACCATCACCCACTCCCTATATAAGACATCAACCATCACCCACTTCCTATAACAGACATCAACCATCACCCACTCCCTATAACAGACATCAACCATCACCCACTCCCTATAACAGACATCAACCATCACCCACTCCCTATATAAGACATCAACCATCACCCACTCCCTATAACAGACATCAACCATCACCCATTCCCTATATAAGACATCAACCATCATCCACTCCCTATATAAGACATCAATCATCACCCACTCCCTATAACAGACATCAACCATCACCCACTCCCTATATAAGACATCAACCATCACCCACTCCCTATATAAGACATCAACCATCACCCACTCCCTATAACAGACATCAACCATCACCCACTCCCTATAACAGACATCAACCATCACCCACTCCCTATATAAGACATCAACCATCACCCACTCCCTATATAAGACATCAACCATCACCCACTCCCTATATAAGACATCAACCATCACCCACTCCCTATATAAGACATCAACCATCACCCACTCCCTATATATGACATCAACCATCACCCACTCCCTATATAAGACATCAACCATCACCCACTCCCTATATAAGACATCAACCATCACCCACTCCCTATATAAGACATCAACCATCACCCACTCCCTATATAAGACATCAACCATCACCCACTTCCTATATAAGACATTAACCATCACCCACTTCCTATAACAGACATCAACCATCACCCACTCCCTATATAAGACATCAACTATCACCCACTCCCTATATAAGACATCAACCATCACCCACTCCCTATATATGACATCAACCATCACCCACTTCCTATAGCAGACATCAACCATCACCCACTCCCTATATAAGACATCAACCATCACCCACTCCCTATAACAGACATCAACCATCACCCACTCCCTATATCAGACATCAACCATCACCCACTTCCTATAACAGACATCAACCATCACCCACTCCCTATATAAGACATCAACCATCACCCACTCCCTATAACAGACATCAACCATCACCCACTCCCTATATAAGACATCAACTATCACCCACTCCCTATATAAGACATCAACCATCACCCACTCCCTATAACAGACATCAACTATCACCCACTCCCTATATAAGACATCAACCATCACCCACTCCCTATAACAGACATCAACCATCACCCACTCCCTATATAAGACATCAACCATCACCCACTCCCTATAAAAGACATCAACAATCACCCACTCCCTATATAAGACATCAACCATCACCCACTTCCTATATCAGACATCAACCATCACCCACTCCCTATATAAGACATCAACTATCACCCACTCCCTATAACAGACATCAACTTTCACCCACTCCCTATATAAGACATCAACTATCACCCACTCCCTATAACAGACATCAACTATCACCCACTCCCTATATAAGACATCAACCATCACCCACTCCCTATATAAGACATCAACCATCACCCACTCCCTATATAAGACATCAACCATCACCCACTCCCTATAAAAGACATCAACCATCACCCACTCCCTATAACAGACATCAACCATCACCCACTCCCTATAACAGACATCAACCATCACCCACTCCCTGTAACAGACATCAACCATCACCCACTCCCTATAACAGACATCAACCATCACCCACTCCCTATATAAGACATCAACCATCACCCACTCCCTATATAAGACATCAACCATCACCCACTTCCTATAACAGACATCAACCATCACCCACTCCCTATAACAGACATCAACTATCACCCACACCCTATAACTGACATCAACCATCACCCACTCGCTATATAAGACATCAACAATCACCCACTCCCTATATAAGACATCAACTATCACCCACTCCCTATATAAGACATCAACCATCACCCACTCCCTATAACAGACATCAACCATCACCCACTCCCTATATAAGACATCAACTATCACCCACTCCCTATATAAGACATCAACCATCACCCACTCCCTATATAAGACATCAACCATCACCCACTCCCTATATAAGACATCAACCATCACCCACTCCCTATATAAGACATCAACCATCACCCACTCCCTATAACAGACATCAACAATCACCCACTCCCTATAACAGACATCAACCATCACCCACTCCCTATAACAGACATCAACCATCACCCACTCCCTATATAAGACATCAACCATCACCCACTCCCTATAACAGACATCAACCATCACCCACTCCCTATATAAGACATCAACTATCACCCACTCCCTATATAAGACATCAACCATCACCCACTCCCTATAACAGACATCAACCATCACCCATTCCCTATATAAGACATCAACCATCATCCACTCACTATATAAGACATCAATCATCACCCACTACCTATATAAGACATCAACCATCACCCACTCCCTATATAAGACATCAACTATCACCCACTCCCTATAACAGACATCAACCATCACCCACTCGCTATATAAGACATCAACAATCACCCACTCCCTATGACAGACATCAACTATCACCCACTCCCTATATAAGACATCAACCATCACCCACTCCCTATAACAGACATCAACCATCACCCACTCCCTATATAAGACATCAACTATCACCCACTCCCTATATCAGACATCAACCATCACCCACTCCCTATATAAGACATCAACCATCACCCACTCCCTATATAAGACATCAACCATCACCCACTCCCTATATAAGACATCAACCATTACCCACTTCCTATAACAGACATCAACCATCACCCACTCCCTATAACAGAAAAAAACCATCACCCACTCCCTATAACAGACATCAACCAGCACCCACTCCCTATATAAGACATCAACCATCACCCACTCCCTATATAAGACATCAACCATAACCCACTCCCTATAACAGACATCAACCATCACCCACTCCCTATAACAGACATCAACCATCACCCACTCCCTATAACAGACATCAACCATCACCCACTCCCTATAACAGACATCAACCATCACCCACTCCCTGTAACAGACATCAACCATCACCCACTCCCTATATAAGACATCAACTATCACCCACTCCCTATAACAGACATCAACTATCACCCACTCCCTATATAACACATCAACTATCATCCACTGCCTATATAAGATATCAACCATCACCCACTCCCTATAACAGACATCAACCATCACCCACTCCCTATAACAGGCATCAACCATCACCCACTCCCTATAACAGACATCAATTATCACCCACTCCCTATATAAGACATCAACCATCAACCACTTCCTATAAGAGACATCAACCATCACCCACTCCCTATATAAGACATTAACCATCACCCACTTACTATAACAGACATCAACTTTCACCCACTCCCTATATAAGACATCAACCATCACCCACTCCCTATATAAGACATCAACCATCACCCACTCCCTATAACAGACATCAACCATCACCCACTCCCTATATAAGACATCAACCATCACCCACTCCCTATATAAGACATCAACCATCACCCACTCCCTATATAAGACATCAACCATCACCCACTCCCTATATAAGACATCAACCATCACCCACTCCCTATATAAGACATCAACCATCACCCACTCCCTATATAAGACATCAACCATCACCCACTTCCTATAACAGACATCAACCATCACCCACTCCCTATAACAGACATCAACCATCACCCACTCCCTATAACAGACATCAACCATCACCCACTCCCTATAACAGACATCAACCATCACCCACTCCCTATAACAGACATCAACCATCACCCACTCCCTATATAAGACATCAACCATCACCCACTCCCTATATAAGACATCAACCATCACCCCCTCCCTATATAAGACATCAACCATCACCCAATCCCTATATAAGACATCAACCATCACCCACTTCCTAAATATGGCATCAACCATCACCCACTTCCTGTAACAGACATCAACTATCACCCACTCCCTATATAAGACATCAACTATCACCCACTCCCTATAACAGACATCAACTATCACCCACTCCCTATATAAGACATCAACTATCACCCACTCCCTATATAAGACATTAACCATCACCCACTTCCTATAACAGACATCAACTATCACCCACTCCCTATATAAGACATCAACCATCACCCACTCCCTATATAAGACATCAACCATCACCCACTCCCTATATAAGACATCAACCATCACCCACTCCCTATAAAAGACATCAACCATCACCCACTCCCTATATAAGACATCAACCATCACCCACTCCCTATATAAGACATCAACCATCACCCATTCTCTATAACAGACATCAACCATCACCCACTCCCTATATAAGACATCAACTATCACCCACCCCCTATATCAGACATCAACCATCACCCTCTCCCTATATAAGACATCAACCAACACCCAATCCCTATATAAGACATCAACCATCACCCACTCCCTATATAAGACATCAACCATTACCCACTCCCTATAACAGACATCCACCATCACCCACTCCCTATAACAGACATCAACCATCACCCACTCCCTATAACAGACATCAACTAGCACCCACTCCCTATATAAGACATCAACCATCACCCACTCCCTATATAAGACATCAACCATCACCCACTCCCTATAACAGACATCAACCATCACCCACTCCCTATAACAGACATCAACCATCACCCACTCCCTATAACAGACATCAACCATCACCCACTCCCTATAACAGACATCAACCATCACCCACTCCCTGAAAAAGACATCAACCATCACCCACTCCCTATATAAGACATCAACCATCACCCACTCCCTATAACAGACATCAACTATTACCCACTCCCTATATAACACATCAACTATCATCCACTGCCTATATAAGACATCAACCATCACCCACTCCCTATAACAGACATCAACCATCACCCACTCCCTATAACAGGCATCAACCATCACCCACTCCCTATTACAGACATCAATTATCATCCACTCCCTATATAAGACATCAACCATCACCCATTCTCTATAAGAGACATCAACCATCACCCACTCCCTATATAAGACATTAACCATCACCCACTTACTATAACAGACATCAACTTTCACCCACTCCCTATATAAGACATCAACCATCACCCACTCCCTATAACAGACATCAACCATCACCCACTCCCTATATAAGACATCAACCATCACCCACTCCCTATATAAGACATCAACCATCACCCACTTCCTATATAAGACATCAACCATCACCCACTCCCTATATAAGACATCAACCATCACCCACTCCCTATATAAGACATCAACCATCACCCACTCCCTATATAAGACATCAACCATCACCCACTTCCTATAACAGACATCAACCATCACCCACTCCCTATAACAGACATCAACCATCACCCACTCCCTATAACAGACATCAACCATCACCCACTCCCTATAACAGACATCAACCATCACCCACTTCCTATAACAGACATCAATTATCACCCACTCCCTATATAAGACATCAACCATCACCCACTCCCTATATAAGACATCAACCATTACCCCCTCCCTATATAAGACATCAACCATCACCCAATCCCTATATAAGACATCAACCATCACCCACTTCCTAAATATGGCATCAACCATCACCCACTTCCTATAACAGACATCAACCATCACCCACTCCCTGTAACAGACATCAACTATCACCCACTCCCTATAACAGACATCAACTTTCACCCACTCCCTATATAAGACATCAACTATCACCCACTCCCTATAACAGACATCAACTATCACCCACTCCCTATATAAGACATCAACTATCACCCACTCCCTATATAAGACATTAACCATCACCCACTTCCTATAACAGACATCAACCATCACCCACTCCCTATATAAGACATCAACCATCACCCACTCCCTATATAAGACATCAACCATCACCCACTCCCTATATAAGACATCAACCATCACCCACTCCCTATAAAAGACATCAACCATCACCCACTCCCTATATAAGACATCAACCATCACCCACTCCCTATATAAGACATCAACCATCACCCATTCTCTATAACAGACATCAACTTTCACCCACTCCCTATATAAGACATCAACCATCACCCACTCCCTATATAAGACATCAACTATCACCCACTTCCTATAACAGACATGAATTATCTACCACTCCCTATATAAGACATCAACCATCACCCACTCCCTATATAAGACATCAACCATCACCCACTCCCTATAACAGACATCAACCATCACCCACTCCCTATATAAGACATCAACCATCACCCACTTCCTAAATATAACATCAACCATAACCCACTTCCTATAACAGACATCAACCATCACCCACTCCCTATAACAGACATCAACTTTCACCCACTCCCTATATAAGACATCAACTATCACCCACTCCCTATAACAGACATCAACTTTCACCCACTCCCTATATAAGACATCAACTATCACCCACTCCCTATATAAGACATCAACCATCACCCACTTCCTATAACACACATCAAGCATAGCCCACTCCCTATATAAGACATCAACTATCACCCACTCCCTATAACAGACATCAACTATCACCCACTCCCTATATAAGACATCAACTATCACCCACTCCCTATATAAGACATCAACCATCACCCACTCCCTATATAAGACATCAACCATCACCCACTCCCTATATAAGACATCAACCATCACCCACTCCCTATATAAGACATCAACCATCACCCACTCCCTATATAAGACATCAACCATCACCCACTCCCTATAACAGACATCAACCATCACCCACTCCCTATATAAGACATCAACCATCACCCACTCCCTATAACAGACATCAACTTTCACCCACTCCCTATATAAGACATCAACCATCACCCACTCCCTATAACAGACATCAACCATCACCCACTCCCTATATAAGACATCAACCATCACCCACTCCCTATAACAGACATCAACCATCACCCACTCCCTATATAAGACATCAACCATCACCCACTCCCTATATAAGACATCAACCATCACCCACTCCCTATATAAGACATCAACCATCACCCACTTCCTATAACAGACATCAACCATCACCCACTCCCTATATAAGACATCAACCATCACCCACTTCCTATAACAGACATCAACCATCACCCACTCCCTATGTAAGACATCAACTATCACCCACTTCCTATATAAGACATCAACCATCACCCACTTCCTATATATGACATCAACCATCACCCACTTCTTATAGCAGACATCAACCATCACCCACTCCCTATATATGACATCAACCATCACCCACTTCTTATAGCAGACATCAACCATCAACCACTTCCTATAACAGACAGCAACCATCACCCACTCCCTATATAAGACATCAACCATCACCCACTCCCTATATAAGACATCAACCATCACCCACTTCCTATATAAGACATCAACCATCACCCACTCCCTATATAAGACATCAACCATCACCCACTCCCTATATAAGACATCAACCATCACCCAATCCCTATATAAGACATCAACCATCACCCACTCCCTATATAAGACATCAACCATCACCCACTTCCTAAATAAGACATCAACCATCACCCACTCCCTATATAAGACATCAACCATCACCCACTCCCTATATAAGACATCAACCATCACCCACTCCCTATATAAAACATCAACCATCACCCACTCCCTATATAAGACATCAACCATCACCCACTCCCTATATAAGACATCAACCATCACCCACTTCCTATAACAGACATCAACCATCACCCACTCCCTATAACAGACATCAACCATCACCCACTCCCTATAACAGACATCAACCATCACCCACTCCCTATATAAGACATCAACCATCACCCACTCCCTATAACAGACATCAACCATCACCCATTCCCTATATAAGACATCAACCATCATCCACTTCCTATATAAGACATCAATCATCACCCACTCCCTATAACAGACATCAACCATCACCTACTCCCTATATAAGACATCAACTATCACCCACTCCCTATAACAGACATCAACAATCACCCTCTCCCTATATAAGACATCAACCATCACCCACTTCCTATAACAGACATCAACCATCACCCACTCCCTATATAAGACATCAACTATCACCCACTCCCTATAACAGACATCAACTTTCACCCACTCCCTATATAAGACATCAACTATCACCCACTCCCTATAACAGACATCAACTTTCACCCACTCCCTATATAAGACATCAACTATCACCCACTCCCTATATAAGACATCAACCATCACCCACTCCCTATATAAGACATTAACCATCACCCACTCCCTATAACAGACATCAACCATCACCCACTCCCTATAACAGACATCAACCATCACCCACTCCCTATAACAGACATCAACCATCACCCACTCTATATAACAGACATCAACTATCACCCACTCCCTATATAAGACATCAACCATCACCCACTCCCTATATAAGACATCAACCATCACCCACTCCCTATAACAGACATCAACCATCACCCACTCCCTATAACAGACATCAACCATCACCCACTTCCTATATAAGACATCAACCATCACCCACTCCCTATATAAGACATCAACCATCACCCAATCCCTATATAAGACATCAACCATCACCCACTCCCTATAACAGACATCAACCATCACCCACTTCCTATATATGACATCAACCATCACCCACTCCCTATATAAGACATCAACCATCACCCAATCCCTATATAAGACATCAACCATCACCCACTCCCTATATAAAACATCAACCATCACCCACTATCTATATAAGACATCAACCATCACCCACTTCCTATATAAGACATTAACCATCACCCACTTCCTATAACAGACATCAACCATCACCCACTCCCTATATAAGACATCAACTATCACACACTCCCTATATATGACATCAACCATCACCCACTCCCTATATATGACATCAACCATCACCCACTTCCTATAGCAGACATCAACCATCACCCACTCCCTATATAAGACATCAACCATCACCCACTCCCTATAACAGACATCAACCATCACCCACTCCCTATAACAGACATCAACCATCACCCACTTCCTATAACAGACATCAACCATCACCCACTCCCTATATAAGACATCAACCATCACCCACTCCCTATAACAGACATCAACCTTCACCCACTCCCTATATAAGACATCAACTATCACCCACTCCCTATATAAGACATCAACCATCACCCACTCCCTATAACAGACATCAACCATCACCCATTCCCTATATAAGACATCAATCATCACCCACTCCCTATAACAGACATCAACCATCACCCACTCCCTATATAAGACATCAACTATCACCCACTCCCTATAAAAGACATCAACCATCACCCTTTCCCTATATAAGACATCAACCATCACCCACTTCCTATAACAGACATCAACCATCACCCACTCCCTATATAAGACATCAACTATCACCCACTCCCTATAACAGACATCAACCATCACCCACTCCCTATATAAGACATCAACTATCACCCACTCCCTATAACAGACATCAACCATCACCCACTCCCTATATAAGACATCAACTATCACCCACTCCCTATATAAGACATCAACCATCACCCACTCCCTATATAAGACATCAACCATCACCCACTCCCTATAACAGACATCAACCATCACCCACTCCCTATAACAGACATCAACCATCACCCACTCCCTATAACAGACATCAACCATCACCCACTCCCTATAACAGACATCAACCATCACCCACTCTATATAACAGGCATCAACTATCACCCACTCCCTATATAAGACATCAACCATCACCCACTCCCTATATAAGACATCAACCATCACCCACTCCCTATATAAGACATCAACCATCACCCACTCCCTATAACAGACATCAACCATCACCCACTCCCTATAACAGACATCAACCATCACCCACTCCCTATATAAGACATCAACCATCACCCACTCCCTATATAAGACATCAACCATCACCCACTCCCTATATAAGACATCAACCATCACCCACTCCCTATAACAGACATCAACCATCACCCACTCCCTATATAAGACATCAACCATCACCCACTCCCTATATAAGACATCAACCATCACCCAATCCCTATATAAGACATCAACCATCACCCACTCCCTATATAAGACATCAACCATCACCCACTACCTATATAAGACATCAACCATCACCCACTCCCTATATAAGACATCAACCATCACCCACTCCCTATAACAGACATCAACCATCACCCACTCCCTATATAAGACATCAACTATCACACACTCCCTATATATGACATCAACCATCACCCACTCCCTATATATGACATCAACCATCACCCACTTCCTATAGCAGACATCAACCATCACCCACTCCCTATATAAGACATCAACCATCACCCACTCCCTATAACAGACATCAACCATCACCCACTCCCTATAACAGACATCAACCATCACCCACTTCCTATAACAGACATCAACCATCACCCACTCCCTATATAAGACATCAACCATCACCCACTCCCTATAACAGACATCAACCTTCACCCACTCCCTATATAAGACATCAACTATCACCCACTCCCTATATAAGACATCAACCATCACCCACTCCCTATAACAGACATCAACCATCACCCACTCCCTATATAAGACATCAACCATCACCCACTCCCTATATAAGACATCAACCATCACCCACTCCCTATATAAGACATCAACCATCACCCACTCCCTATATAAGACATCAACCATCACCCACTCCCTATAACAGACATCAACCATCACCCACTCCCTATATAAGACATCAACCATCACCCACTCCCTATATAAGACATCAACCATCACCCACTCCCTATATAAGACATCAACCATCACCCACTTCCTATAACAGACATCAACCATCACCCACTCCCTATATAAGACATCAACCATCACCCACTCCCTATATCAGACATCAACCATCACCCACTCCCTATAACAGACATCAACCATCACCCACTCCCTATAACAGACATCAACCATCACCCACTCCCTATATAAGACATCAACCATCACCCACTCCCTATAACAGACATCAACCTTCACCCACTCCCTATATAAGACATCAACTATCACCCACTCCCTATATAAGACATCAACCATCACCCACTCCCTATAACAGACATCAACCATCACCCATTCCCTATATAAGACATCAACCATCACCCACTCCCTATAACAGACATCAACCATCACCCACTCCCTATATAAGACATCAACTATCACCCACTCCCTATAAAAGACATCAACCATCACCCACTCCCTATATAAGACATCAACCATCACCCACTTCCTATAACAGACATCAACCATCACCCACTCCCTATATAAGACATCAACTATCACCCACTCCCTATAACAGACATCAACTATCACCCACTCCCTATATAAGACATCAACTATCACCCACTCCCTATAACAGACATCAACCTTCACCCACTCCCTATATAAGACATCAACTATCACCCACTCCCTATATAAGACATCAACCATCACCCACTCCCTATATAAGACATCAACCATCACCCACTCCCTATAACAGACATCAACCATCACCCACTCCCTATAACAGACATCAACCATCACCCACTCCCTATAACAGACATCAACCACCACCCACTCCCTGTAACAGACATCAACCATCACCCACTCTATATAACAGGCATCAACTATCACCCACTCCCTATATAAGACATCAACCATCACCCACTCCCTATATAAGACATCAACCATCACCCACTCCCTATATAAGATATCAACCATCACCCACTCCCTATAACAGACATCAACCATCACCCACTCCCTATAACAGACATC
Organism: Bulinus truncatus; assembly: GCA_021962125.1. Taxonomy (NCBI): domain Eukaryota; kingdom Metazoa; phylum Mollusca; class Gastropoda; family Planorbidae; genus Bulinus; species Bulinus truncatus. Next base: position 551,482 of record JAGDYQ010000036.1, on the reverse strand, counting down.
AACCATCACCCACTCCCTATATAAGACATCAACCATCACCCACTCCCTATATAAGACATCAACCATCACCCAATCCCTATATAAGACATCAACCATCACCCACTCCCTATAACAGACATCAACCATCACCCACTTCCTATATATGACATCAACCATCACCCACTCCCTATATAAGACATCAACCATCACCCAATCCCTATATAAGACATCAACCATCACCCACTCCCTATATAAAACATCAACCATCACCCACTAACTATATAAGACATCAACCATCACCCACTTCCTATATAAGACATCAACCATCACCCACTTCCTATAACAGACATCAACCATCACCCACTCCCTATATAAGACATCAACCATCACACACTCCCTATATAAGACATCAACCATCACCCACTCCCTATATATGACATCAACCATCACCCACTTCCTATAGCAGACATCAACCATCACCCACTCCCTATATAAGACATCAACCATCACCCATTCCCTATAACAGACATCAACCATCACCCACTCCCTATAACAGACATCAACCATCACCCACTTCCTATAACAGACATCAACCATCACCCACTCCCTATATAAGACATCAACCATCACCCACTCCCTATAACAGACATCAACCATCACCCACTCCCTATATAAGACATCAACTATCACCCACTCCCTATATAAGACATCAACCATCACCCACTCCCTATAACAGACATCAACCATCACCCACTCCCTATATAAGACATCAACCATCATCCACTCACTATATAAGACATCAATCATCACCCACTACCTATATAAGACATCAACCATCACCCACTCCCTATATAAGACATCAACTATCACCCACTCCCTATAACAGACATCAACCACCACCCACTCCCTGTAACAGACATCAACCATCACCCACTCTATATAACAGACATCAACTATCACCCACTCCCTATATAAGACATCAACCATCACCCACTCCCTATATAAGACATCAACCATCACCCACTCCCTATATAAGACATCAACCATCACCCACTCCCTATAACAGACATCAACCATCACCCACTCCCTATAACAGACATCAACCATCACCCACTTCCTATATAAGACATCAACCATCACCCACTCCCTATATAAGACATCAACCATCACCCAATCCCTATATAAGACATCAACCATCACCCACTCCCTATAACAGACATCAACCATCACCCACTTCCTATATATGACATCAACCATCACCCACTCCCTATATAAGACATCAACCATCACCCAATCCCTATATAAGACATCAACCATCACCCACTCCCTATATAAAACATCAACCATCACCCACTATCTATATAAGACATCAACCATCACCCACTTCCTATATAGGACATTAACCATCACCCACTTCCTATAACAGACATCAACCATCACCCACTCCCTATATATGACATCAACCATCACCCACTTCCTATAGCAGACATCAACCATCACCCACTCCCTATATAAGACATCAACCATCACCCACTCCCTATAACAGACATCAACCATCACCCACTCCCTATAACAGACATCAACCATCACCCACTTCCTATAACAGACATCAACCATCACCCTTTCCCTATATAAGACATCAACCATCACCCACTTCCTATAACAGACATCAACCATCACCCACTCCCTATATAAGACATCAACTATCACCCACTCCCTATAACAGACATCAACTTTCACCCACTCCCTATATAAGACATCAACTATCACCCACTCCCTATAAAAGACATCAACCATCACCCACTCCCTATATAAGACATCAACCATCACCCACTCCCTATATAAGACATCAACCATCACCCACTCCCTATATAAGACATCAACCATCACCCACTCCCTATATAAGACATCAACCATCACCCACTTCCTATAACAGACATCAACCATCACCCACTCCCTATAACAGACATCAACCATCACCCTATCCCTATAACAGACATCAACCATCACCCACTCCCTATATAAGACATCAACCATCACCCACTCCCTATAACAGACATCAACCATCACCCATTCCCTATATAAGACATCAACCATCATCCACTCCCTATATAAGACATCAATCATCACCCACTCCCTATAAAAGACATCAACCATCACCCACTCCCTATATAAGACATCAACCATCACCCACTCCCTATAAAAGACATCAACCATCACCCACTCCCTATATAAGACATCAACCATCACCCACTCCCTATAACAGACATCAACCATCACCCACTCCCTATATAAGACATCAACCATCACCCACTCCCTATAACAGACATCAACTTTCACCCACTCCCTATATAAGACATCAACCATCACCCACTCCCTATAACAGACATCAACTATCACCCACTCCCTATATAAGACATCAACTATCACCCACTCCCTATATAAGACATCAACCATCACCCACTCCCTATATAAGACATTAACCATCACCCACTCCCTATAACAGACATCAACCATCACCCACTCCCTATAACAGACATCAACCATCACCCACTCCCTATAACAGACATCAACCATCACCCACTCTATATAACAGACATCAACTATCACCCACTCCCTATATAAGACATCAACCATCACCCACTCCCTATATAAGACATCAACCATCACCCACTCCCTATAACAGACATCAACCATCACCCACTCCCTATAACAGACATCAACCATCACCCACTTCCTATATAAGACATCAACCATCACCCACTCCCTATATAAGACATCAACCATCACCCAATCCCTATATAAGACATCAACCATCACCCACTCCCTATAACAGACATCAACCATCACCCACTTCCTATATATGACATCAACCATCACCCACTCCCTATATAAGACATCAACCATCACCCAATCCCTATATAAGACATCAACCATCACCCACTCCCTATATAAAACATCAACCATCACCCACTATCTATATAAGACATCAACCATCACCCACTTCCTATATAAGACATTAACCATCACCCACTTCCTATAACAGACATCAACCATCACCCACTCCCTATATAAGACATCAACTATCACACACTCCCTATATAAGACATCAACCATCACCCACTCCCTATATATGACATCAACCATCACCCACTTCCTATAGCAGACATCAACCATCACCCACTCCCTATATAAGACATCAACCATCACCCACTCCCTATAACAGACATCAACCATCACCCACTCCCTATAACAGACATCAACCATCACCCACTTCCTATAACAGACATCAACCATCACCCACTCCCTATATAAGACATCAACCATCACCCACTCCCTATAACAGACATCAACCATCACCCACTCCCTATATAAGACATCAACTATCACCCACTCCCTATATAAGACATCAACCATCACCCACTCCCTATAACAGACATCAACCATCACCCATTCCCTATATAAGACATCAATCATCACCCACTCCCTATAACAGACATCAACCATCACCCACTCCCTATATAAGACATCAACTATCACCCACTCCCTATAAAAGACATCAACCATCACCCTTTCCCTATATAAGACATCAACCATCACCCACTTCCTATAACAGACATCAACCATCACCCACTCCCTATATAAGACATCAACTATCACCCACTCCCTATAACAGACATCAACTTTCACCCACTCCCTATATAAGACATCAACTATCACCCACTCCCTATAACAGACATCAACTTTCACCCACTCCCTATATAAGACATCAACTATCACCCACTCCCTATATAAGACATCAACCATCACCCACTCCCTATATAAGACATTAACCATCACCCACTCCCTATAACAGACATCAACCATCACCCACTCCCTATAACAGACATCAACCATCACCCACTCCCTATAACAGACATCAACCACCACCCACTCCCTGTAACAGACATCAACCATCACCCACTCTATATAACAGGCATCAACTATCACCCACTCCCTATATAAGACATCAACCATCACCCACTCCCTATATAAGACATCAACCATCACCCACTCCCTATATAAGACATCAACCATCACCCACTCCCTATAACAGACATCAACCATCACCCACTCCCTATAACAGACATCAACCATCACCCACTTCCTATATAAGACATCAACCATCACCCACTCCCTATATAAGACATCAACCATCACCCACTCCCTATATAAGACATCAACCATCACCCACTCCCTATAACAGACATCAACCATCACCCACTTCCTATATAAGACATCAACCATCACCCACTCCCTATATAAGACATCAACCATCACCCAATCCCTATATAAGACATCAACCATCACCCACTCCCTATATAAAACATCAACCATCACCCACTATCTATATAAGACATCAACCATCACCCACTTCCTATATAAGACATTAACCATCACCCACTTCCTATAACAGACATCAACCATCACCCACTCCCTATATAAGACATCAACTATCACACACTCCCTATATATGACATCAACCATCACCCACTCCCTATATATGACATCAACCATCACCCACTTCCTATAGCAGACATCAACCATCACCCACTCCCTATATAAGACATCAACCATCACCCACTCCCTATAACAGACATCAACCATCACCCACTCCCTATAACAGACATCAACCATCACCCACTTCCTATAACAGACATCAACCATCACCCACTCCCTATATAAGACATCAACCATCACCCACTCCCTATAACAGACATCAACCATCACCCACTCCCTATATAAGACATCAACCATCACCCACTCCCTATATAAGACATCAACCATCACCCACTCCCTATAACAGACATCAACCATCACCCATTCCCTATATAAGACATCAACCATCATCCACTCACTATATAAGACATCAATCATCACCCACTACCTATATAAGACATCAACCATCACCCACTCCCTATAACAGACATCAACCAGCACCCACTCCCTATAACAGACATCAACCACCACCCACTCCCTATAAAAGACATCAACCATCACCCACTCTATATAACAGACATCAACTATCACCCACTCCCTATATAAGACATCAACCATCACCCACTCCCTATATAAGACATCAACCATCACCCACTCCCTATATAAGACATCAACCATCACCCACTCCCTATAACAGACATCAACCATCACCCACTCCCTATAACAGACATCAACCATCACCCACTTCCTATATAAGACATCAACCATCACCCACTCCCTATATAAGACATCAACCATCACCCAATCCCTATATAAGACATCAACCATCACCCACTCCCTATAACAGACATCAACCATCACCCACTTCCTATATATGACATCAACCATCACCCACTCCCTATATAAGACATCAACCATCACCCAATCCCTATATAAGACATCAACCATCACCCACTCCCTATATAAAACATCAACCATCACCCACTATCTATATAAGACATCAACCATCACCCACTTCCTATATAGGACATCAACCATCACCCACTTCCTATAACAGACATCAACCATCACCCACTCCCTATATATGACATCAACCATCACCCACTTCCTATAGCAGACATCAACCATCACCCACTCCCTATATAAGACATCAACCATCACCCACTCCCTATAACAGACATCAACCATCACCCACTCCCTATAACAGACATCAACCATCACCCACTCCCTATAACAGACATCAACCATCACCCACTCCCTATATAAGACATCAACCATCACCCACTCCCTATAACAGACATCAACCATCACCCACTCCCTATATAAGACATCAACTATCACCCACTCCCTATAACAGACATCAACTATCACCCACTCCCTATATAAGACATCAACTATCACCCACTCCCTATAACAGACATCAACTTTCACCCACTCCCTATATAAGACATCAACTATCACCCACTCCCTATATAAGACATCAACCATCACCCACTCCCTATATAAGACATTAACCATCACCCACTCCCTATAACAGACATCAACCATCACCCACTCCCTATAACAGACATCAACCATCACCCACTCCCTATAACAGACATCAACCATCACCCACTCCCTATAAAAGACATCAACCATCACCCACTCCTATATAACAGGCATCAACTATCACCCACTCCCTATATAAGACATCAACCATCACCCACTCCCTATATAAGACATCAACCATCACCCACTCCCTATATAAGACATCAACCATCACCCACTCCCTATAACAGACATCAACCATCACCCACTCCCTATAACAGACATCAACCATCACCCACTTCCCTATATAAGACATCAACCATCACCCACTCCCTATATAAGACATCAACCATCACCCAATACCTATATAAGACATCAACCATCACCCACTCCCTATAACAGACATCAACCATCACCCACTTCCTATATATGACATCAACCATCACCCACTCCCTATATAAGACATCAACCATCACCCAATCCCTATATAAGACATCAACCATCACCCACTCCCTATATAAAACATCAACCATCACCCACTATCTATATAAGACATCAACCATCACCCACTTCCTATATAAGACATTAACCATCACCCACTTCCTATTACAGACATCAACCATCACCCACTCCCTATATAAGACATCAACTATCACACACTCCCTATATATGACATCAACCATCACCCACTCCCTATATATGACATCAACCATCACCCACTTCCTATAGCAGACATCAACCATCACCCACTCCCTATATAAGACATCAACCATCACCCACTCCCTATAACAGACATCAACCATCACCCACTCCCTATAACAGACATCAACCATCACCCACTTCCTATAACAGACATCAACCATCACCCACTCCCTATATAAGACATCAACCATCACCCACTCCCTATAACAGACATCAACCTTCACCCACTCCCTATATAAGACATCAACTATCACCCACTCCCTATATAAGACATCAACCATCACCCACTCCCTATAACAGACATCAACCATCACCCATTCCCTATATAAGACATCAACCATCATCCACTCACTATATAAGACATCAATCATCACCCACTACCTATATAAGACATCAACCATCACCCACTCCCTATATAAGACATCAACTATCACCCACTCCCTATAACTGACATCAACCATCACCCACTCGCTATATAAGACATCAACAATCACCCACTCCCTATAACAGACATCAACTATCACCCACTCCCTATATAAGACATCAACCATCACCCACTCCCTATAACAGACATCAACCATCACCCACTCCCTATATAAGACATCAACTATCACCCACTCCCTATATCAGACATCAACCATCACCCTCTCCCTATATAAGACATCAACCATCACCCAATCCCTATATAAGACATCAACCATCACCCACTCCCTATATAAGACATCAACCATTACCCACTCCCTATAACAGACATCCACCATCACCCACTCCCTATAACAGACATCAACCATCACCCACTCCCTATAACAGACATCAACCAGCACCCACTCCCTATATAAGACATCAACCATCACCCACTCCCTATATAAGACATCAACCATCACCCACTCCCTATAACAGACATCAACCATCACCCACTCCCTATAACAGACATCAACCATCACCCACTCCCTATAACAGACATCAACCATCACCCACTCCCTATAACAGACATCAACCATCACCCACTCCCTGTAACAGACATCAACCATCACCCACTCCCTATATAAGACATCAACTATCACCCACTCCCTATAACAGACATCAACTATCACCCACTCCCTATATAACACATCAACTATCATCCACTGCCTATATAAGACATCAACCATCACCCACTCCCTATAACAGACATCAACCATCACCCACTCCCTATAACAGGCATCAACCATCACCCACTCCCTATAACAGACATCAATTATCACCCACTCCCTATATAAGACATCAACCATCAACCACTTCCTATAACAGACAGCAACCATCACCCACTCCCTATATAAGACATTAACCATCACCCACTTCCTATAACAGACATTAACTATCACCCACTCCATATAACAGACATCAACCATCACCCACTCCCTATATAAGACATCAACCATCACCCACCCCCTATAACAGACATCAACCATCACCCACTCCCTATATAAGACATGAACCATCACCTACTCCATATAACAGACATCAACTTTTACCCACTCCCTATATAAGACATCAACTATCACCCACTTCCTATAACAGACCTCAACCATCACCCACTCCCTATATAAGACATCAACCATCACCCACTCCCTATATAAGACATCAACCATCACCCACTCCCTATAACAGACATCAACCATCACCCACTCCCTATAACAGACATCAACCATCACCCACTCCCTATAACAGACATCAACCAGCACCCACTCCCTATATAAGACATCAACCATCACCCACTCCCTATATAAGACATCAACCATCACCCACTCCCTATATAAGACATCAACCATCACCCACTCCCTATAACAGACATCAACCATCACCCACTCCCTATAACAGACATCAACCATCACCCACTCCCTATATAAGACATCAACCATCACCCAATCCCTATATAAGACATCAACCATCACCCACTCCCTATAACAGACATCAACCATCACCCACTCCATATAACAGACATCAACCATCACCCACTCCCTATATAAGACATCAACTTTCACTCTCTCCATATAACATATATCAACTACCCCCAATAAAACAAATTATAACAAAAACCTGACCGCTTCCATCCCTCGCGGTAGGGCCTAGATTTGAAGAGGTTTGGTAGTAACTGGTGGCTCATCTGACGTGCATTTTGGGCCCCCATATTCTCAATAGGCCCGGAAAAAAACAATATTACAATTGTTGCATTAATTCCGTTTCTTTGTCTTTATTGATGGGCCCAGTGTACCTCCAGCACCGTGTGCCCCCTCCCCACACCGACCCTAATCAGTTCCTATATGTGAACGGCCCCTAATAGAGTACACATAATTTAATGATAATTATGTTACAGTGGATTTCTCCCCCCCCCTTCCCCTAATTTCTATCTTGTTTTGTGTGTGTGTGTGTTCTTAAAATGTTATTTTGACTGACGCTTTTTACATCAAAAGTCTGCTCTCCCAAAGTCAGTTTTAGAAGTCTATGGAAGATTTCTACCCTTCTATTTATATATCATACATCAAGACAGCCGATCTGCGCATGCTCGACACACGACACTTCACATCACTTTCATCCTCGTTTTAACTTATGCGCACTTAGGGACTTTCATGTCGCGGATAATCAAATACGGTTTACCATAGCAACTGAAATGTAAGTTGTCTCTTTGTAACCTTCATCACCACCGAGGGTTCGTTAGTCAGTCCACTTGTCTTCACAGAAATATTCATTTTTCTAATTTCAGTTTAAAAGCCAAGTGTCATAAGCTAAAGCAACTTTAAAGGTTTAAAAAAAAATGGCGTTTGATTGGGAGCATGTGTACATCAAGTCAATGTACAAGGGAGATGGCGTGAAAAATAAATGCAGTCTGTTTGTAGGCATACGGTATGTTTGTATAATCTGTAAATGTATGTTTGTATAATCTGTAAATGTATGTTTGTATAATCTGTAAATGTATGTTTGTATAATCTGTAAATGTATGTTTGTATAATCTGTAAATGTATGTTTGTATAATCTGTAAATGTATGTTTGTATTATCTGTAAATGTATGTTTGTATAATCTGTAAATGTATGTTTGTATAATCTGTAAATGTATGTTTGCATAATCTGTAAATGCATGTTTCTTTTGGTGAGTGCTGTTATGAAAGAGCATGACCGCAACCCAGGCATCCGCCCGGGAGCCACATAAGTCTATGGACCCATTCTCATTATCTTTCTTTCGAGAGGTACTGACATAAAGACCCCCCAAGCAGTAGTGAGCTAATGTGCTGGCAACTTGGGCTAAAGTTACGTCTCTATGCCTCGCCATTGAATTTGGTTTCATTCGATAGTGATATCACCCACTAAAGTTAACGTCTCAAGGTCCAGCATTTGACACCATGTTTAACCTGGAGCCTAACCTGGCTATTTATGCTGTATACATAAACACAAACAGACATACATTTACAAATAATTATGGTAAAAACATATACAATATATATATATATATATATATATATATATATATATATATATATATACAGATGATTACGCTAACCATATTCAACAAATACAGTACCATAAAATAGTATTATCTATGACTATGACTATGACCGTCGACATTCATGCCGCCACCCTGATGCATACCATATGTTAGGACCACTAGCACTTAATAGGTGCACTGTATAAAGTCAATGTCATATGAAATTTCATTCGCAGGAAGAGCAGCACTGAATCATTTCAAAGGTACACTCTATGTATGAGCACTGCATCATTTCAAAGGTACACTCTATGTATGAGCACTGCATCAGTTCAAAGGTACACTCTATGTATGAGCACTGCATCAGTTCAAAGGTACACTCTATGTATGAGCACTGCATCATTTCAAAGGTACACTCTATGTATGAGCACTGTGCCCTTATCTTTCCAAACTCCCCAGTAGAATATTGTATTGGTTCCAAGGGATCTAAACAAAAGCGCGTTTAAGAAAAGTATGAAGAGTAACTTCCCTTACATTCACTCATTTATTTGTCCCTTAACAAGCTCTGTTGTTTTTTTTTGGGATTGGAGGGGGAGGGGGGGGAAGACTTCAGGGACACAGTCATGGAAATGTCTACCCATTATTCTCTCTGTCTCGTGATTTCGATTAAAGACGCTAATCATTTCCTTCACATATGTATTGGTTTTGTGCTCCGTGTGAGATTTGAAACAGTCTAAAATGTCTGTAACCTTCATTCTGTCTCAGCAGATCGGCTCCATTATTCGCATTTGTCGTAGAACAGGATGGGGATTGCCAGTGATTTGTACAGTCTGTACTTTTCCAAATCTTATATAGTCTGGTCATGGTAGCCATAGCTGTTATGATTCTAGTGAGATTCACGCAGATGCTGTTTGAACACACTTGGAAATATTGTTCAGTGGTAAACCAACAACTTGAAACTATTGTTCATTGATAGACTAATAACTTGACTATATCGTTCATTTAACAGGTTCGGGAGACAGTGTATGACAAAATGTGACCAGAGCATGAATTTAAAAATAGATTGATATTTACCGTGTTTAAAAATATAATGATATTTACCGTGTTTAAAAATAGAGAGATATTTACCGTGTCAGAAATAGAAGTATATTTACCGTGTTTAAAACAAAGTGATATTTACCGTGTTTAAAACAAAGGGAAATTTACCGTGTTTAAAACAAAGTGAAATTTACCGTGTTTAAAACAAAATGAAATTTACCGTGTTTAAAAATAGAGAGATATTTACCGTGTCAGAAATAGAAGTATATTTACCGTGTTTAAAACAAAGTGAAATTTACCGTGTTTAAAACAAAGTGAAATTTACCGTGTTTAAAACAAAGTGAAATTTACAGTGTTTAAAACAAAGTGAAATTTACCATGTTTAAAACAAAAATGAAATTTACCGTGTTTAAAACAAAGTGAAATTAACCGTGTTTAAAACAAAGTGAAATTTACCGTGTTTAAAACAAAGTGAAATTTACCGTGTTTAAAAAAAAAACCAACTTTCGAGGACTTGTGACACCTACAAACTCAACAAACTGACAGTCACTTTAAGTGAGTTCAAAAATTCTAAATTTGGATATCACACCATACTAGAACATATTAACTTGGGGACATTTATGTCATTTATGTCATCCAGTTTAAAAAAGTATCTCACCTAGTAAGTTCATATTTCAGGCATTGGGCGACCATTGAGTAAATTTCATTTATTTATCTATTTTAATTTATTTCAATATTTTGTACAAAAACATCAACATAAATCGCAAAACTGTGTAGTCTAAAACGTACAGTGCTTTACTGTTTAGTAGAGAGCGACCGATAACACTGGTAAACAGTGAATTCATTGCCAGTGATATTTGAATCATTTTATACAAAGTCAACTATGCTGATTTAGAATATGTAAGTGCTTTTGCTAGATTTGCTCTATTTTACGAGATAATTAAAATTAATTAAATAATGTATGCACCGTGTTTGAAAATTGTCAAGAATTGCATGAAGTAAAATAGTATACTAACAAATAGTAGTGAAACTGTTAATGGTCATGCAGAAATTTGTTCAAAAATATGTGTAATAGTGTTATAGAGAAAAACATTTTCATTTGAAAAACTAATTATGTCTACTTAATTAAATAATTAATTAATATGTTTATTGTCTGTGGTAATGCATTAGCAAATCGCTGTTTGCTCGACTTCCTTTTGTGTGTGTCGTTGGGTCAATTGCGCTGGAGGCTCCAACAGTTGTCAGCCATCATATGTATGTCCCATTTTCCTTGATATCTCACCTCCATCACCCTCAAATCCTGATGAAACCTCTCACATTGCTCCTCACTGAAGTCCCCAAGGTTACCTGGAAATTTGTCTAAATGACAGTCCAGGTAATGTACCTTGATGTTCATATTTGTTCCAATGTTTCTGAAGTTAGCGAGCATATCTTGCACCAGTTCTTCGTAATTCTCTGATCTGTTATTACCTAAAAAGTTCCTGACAACTGAAACAAAACTGTTCCATGAAGAAGCTTCAAGGTGATCCATGAAATTAGTAAAATTTCGATCGTTGATGAGTTTCCGAATCTGAGGACCGTAAAAAATCCCAGCTTTCAGCTTCTCCAGGCTCAATCCGGGAAATGATCTGCAAATATACTTGAACCAATTGCCACATGTGTCCAAAGCCTTAACAAATTGTTTCATTAAACATAATTTGATATGAAGCGGTCCGAGAATTATCTTATTTTTGTCAACCAGTGCCTTGTTGATGATATTTTCTTTACCTACAGTCATGGTTTCCCTTGCAGACCATGTCCAATGTCACTCTTGTCCAATGATCTTGCCTTGCCCTGCTATCCCAAAGGCACATGCAGCATGGGTATTTAGTGTATCCTGACTGCTGCCCAAGCAAGAAGTTTACCATTTTTAGATCAACACCAATTGACCACTGATGCTCATAATAACGGACTTTCTGCTATAGTATTTTGATATTCTCATACTCTTCGTTAAGTTTTGTTGAGTGGGCAATGGGAAGAGATGCATAACGGTTACCATTGTGTAACAGAACACATTTCAAGCTTGTAGTCCCATTTGAAGCAGAAGTCCAGGGATGTCATTACAGTAAACAAGATCTTTCTCTTGGCTGAATTATGGGAGAAAAGCTCTTCTCTTTTCCGATAAAATGTTATTTTAACTTCTGGTTTGAGAAAATTTCTTTCATTGAGCCTGGACGCTTTAAAGCTCAGATGCTTGCTTGGACAGATTTCGGTTGAGGTGTTGAAGAACTTCCTTCATAATCGCTTCCACTATTTTCACCTGCCAAAAACTCCAGATCTTGCCCCCCGTCGGAGTCTGATGGTGAAAACTCTAATAATCCAGTAAACACTGGTATAGGAACTTCACTGCTATGTGGAATTGGTCTCCTTGCAGATTCAAGATCAGGATAATCCCACTTAGATTTCTTGTGGTGATTGAAGCCTTTAACATTCACAATACAAAAATAGCAATCACCAAAATGGTCTTTCGGCTCTCGCCATACCATTGGTACACCGAAACTTAGACTTTTCTTCTCACCATTTGTCCACTGCCGTAGGATCTCCACACAGTTTTTGCAGACCTTATGGGAAGCCCAAGACTTGTCTTGGTCTCCCAGCTTCACACCGAAATAAGCCAAATATGCCTGCTGCACAAAGTCGGTTATATTTCTTCTTTGCTTTTCAATTATGTATTCTCCACAGATGTAACAGAATACATTCGGATTATTTTTGCAGCATCTTCGTGATGAACTCATGATGTCTTGCTTAACTTGGTATAGTTAAATTAAACAAAAGACACCAAACTTATTGCATTTGTTTTACACAAAGGGTATAATCATATTTTGAAGGATGCCCAATATCTCAGAGACTTGAGCCAATTTAGCAAAAGCAGTGGCAGTTTTGAAATCAGCACCCATGAATTGTTATAAATTCATTCAAACATTCTTGGCGATTCGCAAAAAAATTTTTTTTTGAGCTGTGTAATCGGATCGCTATCGGTATCGGACCGATATTGGCACTATCGGTTAATATCGGACCAGCCGTTTTATGGCTGCCGATACATTTTTTTTTCACAACAGAGTTGCAGAAAAAAAAATCTGTAAACAACCAGATTAGTGTTGTTTTAGTCCCAGGTCATATTTTAGTTTCAGTTTTTATTTCGTTTTTTCTGTAATAATTTTAGTTTTCGTCTAGTTTTAGTCTTGCTTCTAATTTTAGTTTTAGTTTTAGTTCTCGTTGACGAAAAGTCAACATTTTCGTTAACGAAGGTTTTAGTTTTAGTTTTCGTCAACGAAAACAAGACTAAACCAGATCAGACAAGATTTAAAAAAAAAAGGAAAAAAAAAACCCGTACACAGAAATTGTCACGTCCACAAAAATTGCATCAGCGATATGACCTTAAAACAATAGCATTGGCATTTCTTAATTCTAATGTATGACCTTGAATGTTACAATTAGTGAACATCTGTGTGTATTTTTGTTTGGGATGGGAAGTTGGGGGGGGGGGGAAAGACTTACGTGTGGGCGAAGTGTTACGAAATATGACAGGGAAGGGGTGAGCATGGGTTGACATACGTCACTAGCTGTAGCACGAAAAAAACACGTGTTTGGCATTATTGTTGATTAAAAAAAATATCGGTTACGGTATCGGTAATAATGCTGGGGAAAAATATCGGTATCGGACTATCGGTAAAAAGGCATATCGGTCGCTCCTTACTGTTTAGTCTAAAACGGGGCTCTTAAACTATGGGTCGCGACCCCAAAAATGGGGTCGCGTAGCAAAATTCTGGGGTCGCGAGAGAATAAAATGTTTTTTAACTTGTAAAATATTAATTTATTTTTCTTTTATATTTGTATGAGGTCGTCAAGAAACTCGCAATCATAAATGGGGTCGTGAATTACAAAAGTTTAAGAAGCCCTGGTCTAAAATGTACAGTGCTTTACTAAATCTTCTTTGAAGACTTGCGAGACAGACTAACTTATCACACGGAGAATACTGTGTAATTCATTTTAGTGACATATAATGTATTTGTACTTAAAATAGAAGTCACAAATGACCGTTAATATATTATACAGAGATGGGGTACTTGGTGCTTGTACTGCGCGAGAACATTTTTGGAGTAGGCTACTTGCACTAGTACTTGCACCTTGGGTACCTGTACTCGTACTAGTAATTTAAAAACCGGATGTACTTGTACTTGCTAATATGGTACTTGTATTCGTACTTGGATTTGCATAATCGGTACTTGGAAAAGGCTTGCGGAGCCGGAGCCGAGGAGCCGGGAGCCGCTACATTTTGCTGGAGCCGGAGCCGAAAAAATCTGGCGGCTCCACGGCTCCCAAATGTTTTTTTTACAGCAGAATTTTTTTTTTTAGATTTAAAAATTCCCAATTTGTTTGATTGTTTGCCTCCTACAATTTGAAATGTTGTCATTTTTACGAACAGTAACAGCGTTTAAATGATAGCGTGCACGCACATCACCACAAGAAATCTTTAATGGGGAATCGTTTTGTGTTCGTTTTAAATCTTGTTTACCCTCCGAAATGTTTTTAATGGCATGTTATTTTGTTATATATAAAGTTAAAACAGTTTTATTTCATAGAATAATTGTATCAATCATTTAAAAATAAATTTTTACTACGACGACAAATAGAACGCGTCATTTCGTTTATTATTTGACCGCGAATTTGTAATAGACTAAAAACAAAATGGTCGCTTTCTGTATTTAACAATTTTATTATAAACAGAATATCTGAAATAGAGTAGATAAATTTATAAGGCTGTGGCTATACGGACCCGGGTCCCAATAAAATCCGATTGTTATTCGGACCCGTGGCAAATATGCGCTTAGCTATATTTAAACTTTATTAGACGGAGCCCGAAAAAATAATAATACAGAGTCCGCTTAGTGGAACCCTAGACACTGAGTAACGATTAAATCATACAATTCAAACAATTATAAAAAAAAAAAAACAATAATAAAGTTTATGTATAGCTAAGCTAAGTGCATATTTGCCACGGGTCCGAATAACAATCAGACTTTATTGGGACGGGGTCCGAAAAAAATCGGAGTTTATTGGTACTAGGGTCCGAATAGTCACTTCGAATTTATAAATAATAAATATAAATACTGAAGTCTTTAAAATATTTTAAATAATGTATCATTTTACTATTTGCTAATTTGATCATTGAAATAACTTTTTATTACTTATGAAAATGGCGACTAGTGAAACCTCGGTCGAAAATAATGATATGATGCTGGATGCACTGCCGGAACCGGAGCCGGAGCCGGAAAAAAATTAGGCGGCTCCGCAAGACTGACCTGGAACATGGGCGTCCTGTTTGAAGAAGAATCACACCTACGACATCTACCAAAGTTTTTAAAAAGTTTTTTTTATATCTCGGTAATCGCCGTGCAACATTTTTTAGTTAAAAGTTTGTTGTATAGATGTATCATTTGAATTAATTTAAGAAGATCAACAACCAAAGAAAACAAACTGTATGTGAAATTATCAAGTGGACATTGTTTACTGGTAAAATTGGATGCTCAATGGATTAGCGAAAGGGGACGAATGGTTGTGTGGTAAAGCGCTCGACTGTCGACCTGAGGTTCACTGGTTCGATCTCCGGTGAAGACCAATGGATATTTCAGGTCATGGCTCAAGTCCCCGCTTTATCTCCCGTGGTGCCTCCATATGGTCATTGCACTATCGGCTATGGTGGGGATGAAAGAATGGCACCATAAAAATAGTCCCATTTGTGGTTTATAGGATCTAGGAGATTCCATCTCATGCTTACATGGACTTCGCACATAGATTAGCGAGGGATGGGATTCAGAAATTGGAAAAAAGTAAAAACACGTCTTTGAAAAAAAGAAAAAGGTGATCAGCTGACGTCACCTGTTTTATAAACATTGTCCTTGATCAGCTGACGTCACCTGTTTTATAAACATTGTCCTTGATCAGCTGACGTCACCTGCTTTATAAACATTGTCCTTGATCAGCTGACGTCACCTGCTTTATAAACATTGTCCTTGATCAGCTGACGTCACCTGCTTTATAAACATTGTCCTTGATCAGCTGACGTCACCTGCTTTATAAACATTGTCCTTCACGGGAGTCTGGTCATTTCTTGTTTATAGCTAAATAATTTTTGTGTTTCTATTCTGTATTAATTTTTGTGTAATCTGGCGTCATCAGTTTTTAGTAATTTGTTGGGGCCAAAATGCGTGGTAAACAGAGCGTAAAAACTAGAGGAAACGGGGATGGTGGGAAATGGGGAAGGGGGGGGGAGGGGGAGACTGCTTTGGGCCAGCACACTTTATCTTCAAAATGAGAACATTATATTGTAATAAAAAAATGATATTAACTGGTGCAGGAAAGAACAAAGTTTAAAAAGAAATATGGATTTTTTTTTTAAATAAAAAAAGAGCAAACATATTTTTAAACTTATTTTCTGAATCCATCCCTCACGTATCTCTGGGAGCCAAGGCTCTCAAACCGACGTTACGCGTACCCCAAAGGTTGCGAGAAAGGCTATGCGGTAGTACGCAGGGACATATAATTTACGTTTAAAGCAACGAAAATTTTGAGGAACTTACTTTCGCACCCATTGGGGGGTACAGTCGCGACAAAAAAAAAGGTTGGGACCCGCGACTCTAGAACATCAGCGAAATTTATTTACATTGTTGTCTACAGATTGATTAATTGAATATAATTTAACTTAATAATTTTACTTAAATTAAGGCATCATCCTCTGGCAGGCCCGTAGCCAGGTCAAAGTAAGCAGGGGGGCACCAATACACAGCAAGGGGGGCGCCTTCTCATTTTAGTTACTTTTACTTTATTTATTCCTCATTTTCTTCTTTTTTAAGTGGGGGGGGGCACTCCACACAGAGCTACGAGGCTGTCCTCTGGTCCAGGAGTTCTAAATTGCGGTGGATTGAAAGTGAACTTCAGCTGGTCATAGTTGAAGAGAGTAGTATTTATGTACGACAAAATATAGTTCATTAATTACTTATCAATTATCATTAATGAAACATAATCAGCAGTCACTGACTATTATTAAAACACTAGACTTTGTTTCATCGGAGGTTTCCAGAAAGAGTATGGGGGCCCGGGGCATAAGTACACCGGTGTTTAACTATCTGGCTGTTGCCCCCCCCCCGCGTGTTTAACTATTTGGCTGTCACCCCCCCGGTGTTTAACTATCTGGGGCTGTCCCCCCGTTGTTTAACTATCTGGGGCTGTCCACCCCGGTGTTTAACTATCTGGAGCTGTCCAACCCGATGTTTACCTATCTGGCTGTCCCCCCCCCCAGTGTTTAACTATCTGGCTCCCTCCCCCGGTGTTTAACTATCTAGTTGTCCCCGGTGTTTAACTATCTGGCTGTCCCCGGTGTTTAACTATCTTGCTGTCCCCGGTGTTTAACTATCTGGCTGCCCCCGGTGTTTAACTATCTGGCTGTCCCCGGTGTTTAACTATCTGGTTGTCCCCGGTGTTTAACTATATGGCTACTTAATAACAAATCTGCGCATGTTTTATCCACACTACAATTATTGATTTAAATTTTGAAGAAAAAAATATGTATGTTACATAAATTAATTGATATTTAATTGTGTATATTTGTGTATATAACATAAAAAACAACAACTGTGATTATTAAACAGTTCGACAGAGGCGTATCTAGAGTGAGGGGGGGTCCAAATTCGAAAGTCCCCCCGGGCCCCAGCTTGAGGGGAGCCCCCACAATTTTTTTACGCTAAATTCTAAGTAGGGCCTACATGATCTTATGTCATAGTGTCGAATGTCCAAATGCTGGGGCCCTCAAATAGGCCAAGCCCCCGGGCCCCCAAATCCCTAGATCCGGCACTGCAGTTCGTCCTATCGCCGAAGAATAAATTTGTTTTCGTGAAGTTCATTTTCTTGGTTTAAATTTTATAATATTTACAAAGAGTTTAAAAGGCAACAACGCTGAAGGGATGGGGGGGGGGGGGGCAGGGGGAGTTAATTACACTTCACAGTCTTTGAGTCAAGGGCGATAAACGGCATCTCACAAGTGTTCTTTTCACCAAGCGGGATGCTCACTTGTGCATGTGAAAGAACTAAAGAGACTTTTAACGGTTTCCCCAAATTAACATGGCTCGCTCTCTACACTGAGCCGTGCAGAAGGGGGGGGGGCGGTAAGTCAGCCAAAGGGAAACAACTATTAAACGGTTGGCCTTTGAAGAGCTAAGGACGGATGGAGTTACGTTTCATCAATTTTTTTTTCTCTCTCACACAGACTTGTAATCGAAAATGTTCAGTGGTCGAGGAGCGAAAGTGTCTGGGAGAGAAGGAGCGAGAGAGTGGAGAGGTACATCTTACAGCTTTACATCTGTAGAGTGGAGAGGTACAACTTACAGCTTTACATATGTGTATCTCACTTTCTCTGTACAGTTTACTTTCTCTGACCTCTGTGACTCCCATTTTTTTTTTGTTGTAAGTGTTTAAAACATGAGTGATTTTTTGTGTTACCTATCTATCTATCTATCTATCTATCTATCTATCTATCTATCTATCTATCTATCTATCTATCTATCTATCTATCGATCTATCTATTGATCTATCTATCGATCTATATCTATCTGTCTGTCTATCTATCTTACAGTTAGTCCATCTGTCAGTATGTAATGGCTGTTTACCTCTGAGTATACCTCTCTATGACGTTAGTAAACCGAACTCATAAAGTAAATTGATTTATAGAAACAGGCTGCTATTCAAAGATATAATAATAAAGTATAGTCTAAAAAAAAAGATTATAAAAAATAAACGGCTGAATCTAATCAACAGGTTGCTGCATTCCACCGGGTGAAATCAAACATAAGCCACCAAAATGAGATCGATTGATAGTGAAGAGGGAGACGTTTGACTGACAAAGTCACGACTTAATCCACAGTCACAATTTAGTTCGAACTCGATGTCCCCACAGGAATCTTACGTCTCTGTACAGATCAGGTCATCTATGTACAGACCAGGTCATCTATGTACAGACCAGGTCGTCTATGTACAGACCAGGTCATCTATGTACAGACCAGGTCATCTATCAACAGATCAAGTGGTCTATAAATATAAATAAAATGCCGCTTCCGCCAGTACATGTACTATGCACGTCACAATAAGTTGTATTGACCTATCTGTATACAGTCCTAGCCACATACCCACTTGATCTATCTGTATTTAGGCTTAGACACATACCCACACGATATTATATATCAGTTTTAAAGCCTAATCACATATTTACCAATCCACATATAGTCAAAGACCTAGTCACCTACCAAGTATCAGCCTTTAATATATATCCTCAATCTTCATATCATCCTAAACATGTATCCCCTATCCACCAATCCAATATATTCATCCACATTGCTTACCAAGCTACATATCCACCCGTCATACACATGCACTAGCTACCTATACTAGCCCCATTTTAGTCGTCTGACCCCATAGCCTAATTAACCACATGTCCAACTAGCCACGTATCAAACTAGCCACATATCCAACTAGCCACGTATCAAACTAGCCACGTATCAAATTAGCCACGTATCAAATTAGCCACATATCCAACTAGCCACGTATCAAACTAGCCACGTATCAAACTAGCCACGTATCAAACTAGCCACGTATCAAACTAGCCACGTATCAAACTAGCCACATTTCCATTTATCAGCTTATCCACCTGCCCACTTATCCACTCACACGTTTTTTTTTTTTTTGTTTTAACAATTATCACTGTTGATTTCTTTTTCAATGTTTTAATGAACCCAATAGATGTATAGAGCACTCAATTGTTGAATAAACGGTCCCGGGTTCGAACTTCGGTGAGAATTTCGGGATTTGTTCAGGTCCTGGTGAAAAATTTTTCAAGTCCATCCAACTTTAAAAGGGCACCTGGCATAAGATGGCATTAGAAAGCATTAGATGGCATTACCTGGCATAAGATGGCATTAGAAAGCATTAGATGGCATTACCTGTCATAAGATGGCATTAGAAAGCATTAGATGGCATTACCTGGCATAAGATGGCATTAGAAAGCATTAGATGGCATTACCTGGCATAAGATGGCATTAGAAAGCATTAGATGGCATTACCTGGCATAAGATGGCATTAGAAAGCATTAGATGGCATTACCTGGCATAAGATAAAGAAGTAAAGGTGGTTGACGTTGTGCTAGCCACACAGACACAATTCCTTACAGTGTATCCGGCAATAAACTTTAGAGAATCGAATTTTAGTGAGAAAAACGACCAAAAAACCACTGTCAATTTCCCGCTTTTTTTCAACGTGGCCATCAGTGGTTTCTAAGAAGCCCACCAGGTCGTTAATCCTTTTCTCGACAAACAAGTTGGTTTTATGCTCCATGGATGAATTTTGGAGAAGCTTTCTCAGGGACCTGTTATCAAACGCCCGAATCCTTCCTTCACAGTGTGTACTGGTCTTCTCAGGGATCTGGTATCAAACGCCCGAATCCTTCCTTCACAGTGTGTGCTGGTCTTCTCAGGGATCTGGTATCAAACGCCCGAATCCTTCCTTTACAGTGTGTGCTGGTCTTCTCAGGGATCTGGAAACAAACGCCTGAATCTTTCCTTCACAGTGTGCGCTGGTCTTCTCAGGGATCTAGTAACAAATGCCTGAATTTTTCCTTCACAGTGTGTGCTGGTCTTCTCAGGGATCTGGTAACAAACGCCTGAATCTTTCCTTCACAGTGTGTGCTGGTCTTCTCAGGGATCTGGTATCAAACGCCTGAATCTTTCCTTTACAGTGTGTGCTGGTCTTCTCAGGGATCTGGTATCAAACGCCTGAATCTTTCCTTTACAGTGTGTGCTGGTCTTCTCAGGGATCTGGTAACAAACGCCTGAATCTTTCCTTCACAGTGTGTGCTGGTCTTCTCAGGGATCTGGTAACAAACGCCTGAATCTTTCCTTCACAGTGTGTGCTGGTCTTCTCAGGGATCTGGTAACAAACGCCTGAATCTTTCCTTCACAGTGTGTGCTGGTCTTCTCAGGGATCTGGTATCAAACGCCTGAATCTCTCCTTTACAGTGTGTGCTGGTCTTATCAGGGATCTGGTAACAAACGCCTGAATCTTTCCTTCACAGTGTGTGCTGGTCTTGTCACGGACCTGGCATCAAACGTCTGAATCTTTCCTTTACAGTGTGTGCTGGTCTTCTCAGGGATCTGGTATCAAACGTCTGAATCCTTCCTTTACAGTGTGCTGGTCTTGTCACGGACCTGGCATCAAACGCCAGAATCCTTCCTTTACAGTGTGTGCTGGTCTTGTCACGGACCTGGCATCAAACGCCAGAATCCTTCCTTTACAGTGTGTGCTGGTCTTGTCACGGACCTGGCATCAAACGCCAGAATCCTTCCTTTACAGTGTGTGCTGGTCTTGTCACGGACCTGGCATCAAACGCCAGAATCCTTCCTTTACAGTGTGCTGGTCTTGGAAAACGCCAGCCCTACAAAGAGTTATTTTTTAAATAATCTTAAATTTGTCTGAAAAAGTCGCCCCACTCTCGGTGTTGTCTGTAAACTAACACGGCCTTGGGGTCACCAGTGACAATGTAAAGTTATCACACTGCAAAAAAAAAAAAAAACAACAACAAAAAACGAATGCATATTTCACAACGGCATCAGATCGCCAACTAGACCCGATGTCTATCATTATTTCCCCTGTGTCTCTTTATGAAAGTGGTCCAAAGCTTTCTCCTGCGTTCGGGACCCCAACCTACCCTAATCAGCCCGTTCCCCTTCTGTAGGTGATAGAGCAAACATCAATAAATATAAACGTATAAGCCAAATAACACTAACTTCAAATGAGCTATTACTCTGTGAGTTGAAACATCAACGCTTTTATTGTTAATACTTATAAATAACTTCACAATGTTATATACTTCATTTAAAAAAAAAGAGCTTTAAGTTTCTTGTAATAATTCACCGCCATGAAAGTTGATTAGATCGAGGAAATAACCTCTTCAGTTGAAGTCATTACAAAAAAATAGAGTTGCTCAAATTGAATGGGAGGGGGGGGTGTGAAGTTTACGATCAACTTTGAATTATTTCATATTTCTAATTCATAAAACTAAAAGTTGAAAGAAAATAGACTGAAGGCAAGAATGAAACTAGACTGAAGGCAAGATAGAAACTAGACTGAAGGCAAGATAGAAACTAGACTGAAGGCAAGATAGAAACTAGACTGAAGGTAAGAAAGATACTAGACTGAAGGCAAGATAGAAACTAGACTGAAGGCAAGATAGAAACTAGACTGAAGGCAAGATAGAAACTAGACTGAAGGCAAGATAGAAACTAGACTGAAGGTAAGAAAGATACTAGACTGAAGGCAAGATAGAAACTAGACTGAAGGTAAGATAGAAACTAGACCGAAGGCAAGATAGAAACTAGACCGAAGGCAAGATAGAAACTAGACTAAAGGCAAGATAGAAACTAGACTGAAGGCAAGATAGAAACTAGACTAATTGCAAGATAGAAACTAGACTGAAGGCAAGATAGAAACTAGACTGAAGGCAAGATAGAAACTAGACTGAAGGCAAGATAGAAACTAGACTGAAGGCAAGGTTTTCTTGAAATAACAAACATGATAATCGTCTTAATTTAAGTGTTAGTGTTTTTTCCACTTTGTGTTTATTTGTTTCTGATTTTTTTTACTGTTATTGATTTTTTTTTTTCATTTAATTTTTTTTATTATACATTGATCATCATTTTTTTTATTTCTTGATTGCCATTCTTTATTTAACATATTCTCGTATGTAATTGATTGAATGATTGAACTGTTTAGAAAAATGTGTGTGTTGATTTGTTTGGTTTTTCAATATTGATCTGTCATCGTATGAAACTGTATAGATGATTGATTTGAATACGTCTAATGTGTATAATATGTAATGGTACTTAAAAAAAAAATAGTCCATAGGGGGCGGGGGTGGTGGGGGCTACTTAAGTTTAATGTGGGGATGGGGTGGGGTACCTAGTTTCTGAATTAGGGCCCAGCAGAGTAGCCCTGAGATTTATATTTGGAGGGTGACCCCTTTTAAAAGTTTTGTGAGCCCCCCCCCCTCCCCGCCTTACTTTTTTTTGGAGAAAACCCTCCCCCCCCCACCGCTCCCCCGGCCCACCCTTCAAACTTTATTCCGGGGGAGGGGGGATCCCAGATTATTATCCCTGTATCTATTTTACATTGGATTTGATCAGTTATTCTGTTTTCTTTTCATTGCGGAATGAAGATCTATCATTATAATGTCATTTTTATTAAATAACGAAACAAAATGAACACCCCAGCATCATTTCTAAATAATCACACATTAATAACGAAAATTCTCAAACAGATTTGAGCTAAGCCCAATAATAAAAAATAAAAAAAATGAACGGGAAATCCCTTTAAAATATCTCGCTGCTCGTCGGGGCAACACACTGAGCGCATGCGCGATAGAATCGCAAGAATGTCTCTACTGCGCTCTTTGATGTTGAGAAGTTAAATGGAGCGATCTTTAATGAGGCCCACTTACCAATACAGCATTAGGGGGAGTGCATCTTTTTACAAGGGCAGGGCACTCAGTGTGCTCTTTTTTAAAACGACTTTCTCCTTCATGAAGAGTTACGGAACATAACCTTTCGCTCTTCACAGCGAAATGAAAAATAAAAAAAAATTTAAAAAATCGCTCAATGTCGCAGAGCCCCTCTCGTGAGCACCTGTTATGTTGCCGGCCTCATTCGCGTGCCAGGAGGAACTGAAATGTGAAAGTAGCGCGTGTAGAGGGTCGTGGGGGGGGGAAGAGAAATGAGGTAAGGAGAATGGGTGTAGTGCCCCCGTGGTTCCTTAATGGGTTTATCACGGCTGCAAGACATGGTTAGAAGACTCCCAAGTGGACCGTACCGCTGTTCACGATGATACATTCATTAATTACCTCAACAGAAGAAAAATGTTTCCAAGGGAGCTTATTAATGTCGACAGGAAAAAAAAAGTGACTGAAAAAAATGTAACGAGTTATCTTTCTTTGCACCTTGCACATAATTATTTGGTTCATAAATAGAATAACAATAAAAAAATATTTTTTTCAAGGAATGTCGAATGACTGATTAACAAAATTATGGACCAGATATGCAGTTTGTAAGTTTAATTTAAAATATATGTTATGTGTAAGTTTGATTTGAAAGATATGTTATTTGTAAGTTTGATTTGAAAGATGTTATTTGTAAGATTGATTTAAAAGATATGTTATTTGTAGGTTTGAGTTAAAAGATATGTTATTTGTAAGTTTGATTTGAAAGATATGTTATTTGTAAGTTTGATTTGAAAGATGTTATTTGTAAGATTGATTTAAAAGATATGTACTTTGCAGGGGGGGGGGATCTAGACAACTTTGACCGGGGGGAGGGGCCAAAACTGTTTCCATTGTTGAAAATTGGTCTTAGAACAAAAAATATTTCGATAATCTTACCTAAACTTGCGGCATCGGGGGGGGGGGGGGGGAGAAGCATGACTAGCCCCCGCATCTGGCGCCAAGCTAAACTATCAGCGAAGCCACTGGAGCCAAGAAATGAAATATCTCTTCTGTGCAGCAGCGGTCCTTGGACTTTCTCGCGACTTGTCCCCCAAAGTTGTGCGAAAATATGTCCGCGGGTACCCTCAGCGGGTAGCCTCAGCGGGTACTCTCAGCGGGTACCCTTTCACACGTAATTTCGCAAATAAATTAATTTATGTTCATAGAGAAATGATCTTATCTTTCTAACACGAGACTTGGTCACGTGGTTTGGTGATGAGCCACTCAGCAGATTGGCGTCCTTCTTCAAACTATTGTGTTTTTTAAAGATAATTACATGTCGCTGCGTACCCCTTCATAAACTTTCCCTATTCCCTTAGGGTATTCTTAACATCGGCTGAGAACCGTGTCTGTACATGGACATGACAGGATCAGGCGATGTAACAATAACATTGTGCTGTATTCTATTTTTTAAATTTCTCATGATTTTTGGAAATGGGGATAAAAGCCCCATTCAAATATCTCACATTGTTGGCTTCGAATTGTTCACTTCAGTTTTGCAATCAAATTTCTGACATTGTGAGTTTCAAAATGTTCAATTCAGTGATACATTCGATTTTATAACATTTTCGAACTATCAGATTCAGTTTTGACTTCCTCCAAATTCAGAACTTTTTATCTACGATGTTGTCGTAGACATCTAGTTGTAGACATCTAGTTGTAGACATCTAGTTGTAGACATCTAGTTGTTGACAATTAACATTTTTATTCCGTTAGTGTCACACATGATACGGTCAACTGAATCAGTTCATAAAATCATAACTCAGCCGAACTATCAGCCGCCTGTGCACAGACAACTCTCCACGCCTTCAATGATTTAATGTCGGATGTAGACCGGTCAGGTGTCGACGAAATCAGCTGATGAAATAAAAAAAATCCTTCTTTTACTTATTGACTTCACTCTTATAATCTAATACCATTTATGACTCCATCGTTCCAATACATTTGTAACTCCATCCTTCCAATACATTTGTGATTCCATCTATTAATATCTTTGATATCATCTTTCTGGTAGCTCTGTGAATCCATCTTCTAATATCATCCTTCTAATAGCTTTGCGATACCATCATTCTAACAGTTCTGTAATACAATCATTCCAATATATTTGTACCTCCACCTTCAAAGACTTACCGAACGAACATATTTACCTGAATTACCGCAACTCACGGAACCATGAACCAGGCGATGTATTTGTGCTTTAAATATGCACATGACATTAGATTGCGGGAAACCAAAGTCGGTTGACCAGAGTCTCATAGAACGTTGTTAGTTTTACTAAAGGGTGAGCTATACTTCATCTGCAACTCTAGTCCTCGTGAGCTTTATAAAGAAGCCTTCCCTTTACTTTAGCTCAAAAAAGGTAGCCAGAACTTTGAATGGTAGCCACAGCTTTGAAATTGATTTCCACTTCAACACAAACACTTTATTCTTCCAGTCCCCATCGTTTGATGGTTCATGGCAATAATATCATCACAAGACGATCCAACCTGTGCCGGAAGTTGTTTGAAGTGTTTCATACATTGAACAGCAGCTGTTCCGCTACTGGGACCCTTGTACATCTTTTGATCCAGTGCTACTAAAGATGCGCTCATCCGGAGACACCGTCCGTTGACGTATGAGCTCACCTGCGAACTTTTGTTTTTTTTTTAAATGTGCACCTGATTTGACTTTTCTGAACTTGCATTTTCAAAAAGTTAGGGAATTTTTCTGTGCCCGGTTTCTTGAATGTTTGAGAAATTGAAAAGAATCGAACTCGATAATTTGTTATGACTTCTGACTTAGTAATAAACAATGACTTTGATTTGAGAGGTTAATTGTATTATTAATGTTTAAATGTCAAGTGATAAATTAAACAGCACAAAACGATAAACCGAATATAAAGTAACAAACAAATAAACTGTAAACAACTCAATGTGTTTTCTAGACAATAATAATGAGACGATGCCAACAGTTTAACATATTTCGACATGTCTTATGTTAATACATTAACTAGACCAGTGGTCGGCAAACTTACCAGCCAAAGAGTCAAATAGAACATTACAACAATTTAAAAAAAAATTGTGGGAGCCAAATCTGCTTGTTTAGTAAACTTTTATTACACTGAATAAATAGTACACTAAATAAGTTGTATACCAAATAAAACTTAATGCCAGAGCCGCACTTAAGGAGCCAAAGAGCCACATGCGGCTCCGGAGCCGCACTTTGACGACCACTGAGCTAGACAATGACATTACAGTGTCTAGGGCAGAGATGAGCGGACAGCGGACGCGTCCGCTTGCGGGCGCAGATCGGCAGACTTTTCCGAATCCGCGGACTGACAGCGGACGCTTCGTATGGTTAAGTTGCGGACTCGCGGACTGACGCGGATCTTCTTTAGCGTTACCATAAAAAATTTCAAGTCATTTAAACAGCTAAATTTCAGCAATGCGGACGCGCGGACTGACTGCAAAACAATGTTGTAAGATTCTGCGGACGCGGATCATTGATAGAAATCCATGGACGTTCGCGGACGATAAATTTCAAGATCCACACACCTCTGGTCTAGGACTGTGAAATGTGCGCATTGGGATAATTCAATAGAATAACCTTTTAGTAAGACACGTCGTAACTCTTTCCTGAATATGTTTTATTTATATATATAGCTATATATAGCTATAAAATGGTATAGTGTTTATCGAATAAATTTTGCATATACATTCATAATAAAATGATTACAAGTCTAAATATATAAAACATCAGATAAATATAAATATTAAATGTTGTTAGTCTATGACTTATACAAATATATAAACATATTTTCGTTTGTGTTTTGTATATATCATAAAAGCATCAATACATTTTTCTCTAAGAGTTAGACCGGCAACACGCCTCGTCCCTGATATATATATATATATATATATATATATATATATATATATATATATATATATATATATACATATATGTGTGTGTGTGCGTGTGTGTGTGTTTGTGTGTGTGTGTGTTTATATCTATATTAAATTCCAAATCTAATGTACATCAGTAAAGTTCTTAACCATTTAGAGAAGGGAAAGTAGGGGGTAATGTATTTTTTTGCAATCTGTCGACAGATGCACTTGGTTTGGTTCAATCAATAACAAAGTTCAAAGTTCAGAGTCTTCCATATAAAGATGGGAAAACTAGACCTCTACTTATGGCACCCGATGTTCAATAGCCCTGAGTTTGTTATTGTGTCAGGTTAACATTGCCCAAAGTTAGACCTACATTACCCACAGTTAGGTTTATATTACCCACAGTTAGGCCTACATTGCCCAAAGTTAGACCTACATTACCCAAAGTTAGACCTACATTACCCACAGTTAGGTCTATATTACCCACACTTAGGCCTACATTGCCCAAAGTTAGACCTACATTACCCACAGTTAGGTTTATATTACCCACAGTTAGACCTACATTGCCCAAAGTTAGACCTACATTACCCAAAGTTAGACCTACATTACCCACAGTTAGGTCTATATTACCCACAGTTAGACCTACATTACCCACAGTTAGACCTAGATTACCCAAAGTTAGACCTACATTACCCACAGTTAGGCCTACATTGCCCAAAGTTAGACCTACATTACCCACAGTTAGGCTTACATTACCCACAGTTAGACCTACATTGCCCAAAGTTAGACCTACGTTACCCACAGTTAGGCTTACATTACCCACAGTTAGACCTACATTGCCCAAAGCTAGAACTACATTACCCACAGTTAGGTTTACATTACCCTAAGTTAGGTTTACATTACCCACCGTTAGGCCTACATTATTCACAGTTAGACCTACATTGCCCAAAGTTAGATCTACATTACCCACAGTTAGGTTTACATTACCCACAGTTAGACCTACATTTCCCAAAGTTAGACCTACATTACCCACAGTTAGGTTTACATTACCCACAGTTAGACCTACATTGCCCAAAGTTAGACCTACATTGCCCAAAGTTAGACCTACATTACCCCCAGTTAGACCTACATTGCCCACAGTTAGGTTTACATTACCCACAGTTAGGCTTACATTGCCCACAGTTAGGTTTACATTATCCACAATTAGGTTTACATTACCCACAGTTAGACCACATTGCCCAAAGTTAGACCTACATTACCCACAGTTAGGCTTACATTGCCCACAGTTAGGTTTACATTACCCACAGTTAGGTTTACATTACCCACAGTTAGGTTTACATTACCCACAGTTTGACCTACATTTCCCAAAGTTAGACCTACATTACCCACAGTTAGGCTTACATTGCCCACAGTTAGGTTTACATTATCCACAATTAGGTTTACATTACCCACAGTTAGGCCTACATTGCCCAAAGTTAGAGCTACATTACCCACAGTTAGGCTTACATTGCCCACAGTTAGATTTACATTACCAACAGTTAGGTTTACATTACCCACAGTTAGACCTACATTGCCCACAGTTAGACCTACATTGCCCAAAGTTAGACCTACATTTCCCAAAGTTAGACCTACATTGCCCAAAGTTAGACCTACATTGCCCACAGTTAGACCTACATTGCCCAAAGTTAGACCTACATTACCCACAGTTAGGCTTACATTGCCCACAGTTAGACCTACATTGCCCAAAGTTAGACCTACATTACCACAGTTAGGCTTACATTACCCACAGTTAGACCTACATTGCCCAAAGTTAGACCTACATTACCCACATTTAGGCTTACATTACCCACAGTTTGACCTACATTACCCACAGTTAGGTTTACATTACCCACAGTTAGGTTTACATTTCCCAAAGTTAGACCTACATTACCCACAGTTAGGTTTACATTACCCACAGTTAGGTTTAAATTGCCCAAAGTTAGACCTACATTACCCACAGTTAGGTCTATATTACCCACAGTTAGACCTACATTACCCACAGTTAGACCTAGATTACCCAAAGTTAGACCTACATTACCCACAGTTAGGTCTATATTACCCACACTTAGGCCTACATTGCCCAAAGTTAGACCTACATTACCCACAGTTAGGCTTACATTACCCACAGTTAGACCTACATTGCCCAAAGTTAGATCTACGTTACCCACAGTTGGGCTTACATTACCCACAGTTAGACCTACATTGCCCAAAGCTAGACCTACATTACCCACAGTTAGGTTTACATTACCCTAAGTTAGGTTTACATTACCCACCGTTAGGCCTACATTATTCACAGTTAGACCTACATTGCCCAAAGTTAGACCTACATTACCCACAGTTAGGTTTACATTGCCCAAAGTTAGACCTACATTGCCCAAAGTTAGACCTACATTACCCACAGTTAGACCTACATTGCCCACAGTTAGGTTTACATTACCCACAGTTAGGATTACATTACCCACAGTTAGACCTACATTGCCCAAAGGTAGACCTACATTACCCTCAGTTAGGCTTACATTGCCTACAGTTAGGTTTACATTATCCACAATTAGGTTTACATTACCCACAGTTAGACCACATTGCCCAAAGTTAGACCTACATTACCCACAGTTAGGCTTACATTGCCCACAGTTAGGTTTACATTACCCACAGTTAGGTTTACATTACCCACAGTTAGGTTTACATTACCCACAGTTTGACCTACATTTCCCAAGGTTAGACCTACATTACCCACAGTTAGGCTTACATTGCCCACAGTTAGGTTTATATTATCCACAATTAGGTTTACATTACCCACAGTTAGGCCTACATTGCCCACAGTTAGGCTTACATTGCCCACAGTTAGGTTTACATTACCCACAGTTAGGTTTACATTACCCACAGTTAGGTTTACATTACCCACAGTTTGACCTACATTTCCCAAAGTTAGACCTACATTACCCACAGTTAGGCTTACATTGCCCACAGTTAGGTTTACATTACCCACAGTTAGGTTTACATTACCCACAGTTAGACCTACATTGCCCAAAGTTAGACCTACATTACCCACAGTTAGGCTTACATTGCCCACAGTTAGATTTACATTACCCACAGTTAGGTTTACATTGCCCACAGTTAGACCTACATTGCCCAAAGTTAGACCTACATTACCACAGTTAGGCTTACATTACCCACAGTTAGACCTACATTGCCCAAAGTTAGACCTACATTACCCACATTTAGGCTTACATTACCCACAGTTTGACCTACATTACCCACAGTTAGGTTTACATTACCCACAGTTAGGTTTACATTACCCACAGTTAGGTTTACATTGCCCAAAGTTAGACCTACATTACCCACAGTTAGGTTTACATTAGCCACAGTTAGACCTACATTGCCCAAAGCTAGACCTACATTACCCACAGTTAGGCTTACATTGCCCACAGTTAGGTTTACATTATCCACAATTAGGTTTACATTACCCACAGTTAGACCACATTGCCCAAAGTTAGACCTACATTACCCACAGTTAGGCTTACATTGCCCACAGTTAGGTTTACATTACCCACAGTTAGGTTTACATTACCCACAGTTAGGTTTACATTACCCACAGTTTGACCTACATTTCCCAAAGTTAGACCTACATTACCCACAGTTAGGCTTACATTGCCCACAGTTAGATTTACATTACCCACAGTTAGGTTTACATTACCCACAGTTTGACCTACATTGCCCAAAGCTAGACCTACATTACCCACAGTTAGGCTTACATTGCCCACAGTTAGATTTACATTACCAACAGTTAGGTTTACATTACCCACAGTTAGACCTACATTGCCCACAGTTAGACCTACATTGCCCAAAGTTAGACCTACATTTCCCAAAGTTAGACCTACATTGCCCAAAGTTAGACCTACATTGCCCACAGTTAGACCTACATTGCCCAAAGTTAGACCTACATTACCCACAGTTAGGCTTACATTGCCCACAGTTAGACCTACATTGCCCAAAGTTAGACCTACATTACCACAGTTAGGCTTACATTACCCACAGTTAGACCTACATTGCCCAAAGTTAGACCTACATTACCCACATTTAGGCTTACATTACCCACAGTTTGACCTACATTACCCACAGTTAGGTTTACATTACCCACAGTTAGGTTTACATTTCCCAAAGTTAGACCTACATTACCCACAGTTAGGTTTACATTACCCACAGTTAGGTTTAAATTGCCCAAAGTTAGACCTACATTACCCACAGTTAGGTCTATATTACCCACAGTTAGACCTACATTACCCACAGTTAGACCTAGATTACCCAAAGTTAGACCTACATTACCCACAGTTAGGTCTATATTACCCACACTTAGGCCTACATTGCCCAAAGTTAGACCTACATTACCCACAGTTAGGCTTACATTACCCACAGTTAGACCTACATTGCCCAAAGTTAGATCTACGTTACCCACAGTTGGGCTTACATTACCCACAGTTAGACCTACATTGCCCAAAGCTAGACCTACATTACCCACAGTTAGGTTTACATTACCCTAAGTTAGGTTTACATTACCCACCGTTAGGCCTACATTATTCACAGTTAGACCTACATTGCCCAAAGTTAGACCTACATTACCCACAGTTAGGTTTACATTGCCCAAAGTTAGACCTACATTTCCCAAAGTTAGACCTACATTACCCACAGTTAGACCTACATTGCCCACAGTTAGGTTTACATTACCCACAGTTAGGATTACATTACCCACAGTTAGACCTACATTGCCCAAAGGTAGACCTACATTACCCTCAGTTAGGCTTACATTGCCTACAGTTAGGTTTACATTATCCACAATTAGGTTTACATTACCCACAGTTAGACCACATTGCCCAAAGTTAGACCTACATTACCCACAGTTAGGCTTACATTGCCCACAGTTAGGTTTACATTACCCACAGTTAGGTTTACATTACCCACAGTTAGGTTTACATTACCCACAGTTTGACCTACATTTCCCAAGGTTAGACCTACATTACCCACAGTTAGGCTTACATTGCCCACAGTTAGGTTTATATTATCCACAATTAGGTTTACATTACCCACAGTTAGGCCTACATTGCCCACAGTTAGGCTTACATTGCCCACAGTTAGGTTTACATTACCCACAGTTAGGTTTACATTACCCACAGTTAGGTTTACATTACCCACAGTTTGACCTACATTTCCCAAAGTTAGACCTACATTACCCACAGTTAGGTCTATATTACCCACACTTAGGCCTACATTGCCCAAAGTTAGACCTACATTACCCACAGTTAGGCTTACATTGCCCACAGTTAGGTTTACATTACCCACAGTTAGGTTTACATTACCCACAGTTAGGTTTACATTACCCACAGTTTGACCTACATTTCCCAAAGTTAGACCTACATTATCCACAATTAGGTTTACATTACCCACAGTTAGGCCTACATTGCCCAAAGTTAGACCTACATTACCCACAGTTAGGCTTACATTGCCCAAAGTTAGACCTACATTACCCACAGTTAGGCTTACATTGCCCACAGTTAGATTTACATTACCAACAGTTAGGTTTACATTACCCACAGTTAGACCTACATTGCCCACAGTTAGACCTACATTGCCCAAAGTTAGACCTACATTTCCCAAAGTTAGACCTACATTGCCCAAAGTTAGACCTACATTACCCACAGTTAGACCTACATGCCCAAAGTTAGACCTACATTACCCACAGTTAGGCTTACATTGCCCACAGTTAGACCTACATTGCCCAAAGTTAGACCTACATTACCCACATTTAGGCTTACATTACCCACAGTTTGACCTACATTACCCACAGTTAGGTTTACATTACCCACAGTTAGGCCTACATTGCCCACAGTTAGGCCTACATTACCCACAGTTAGGCCTACATTGCCCACAGTTAGGCCTACATTACCCACACTTAGGCCTACTTTGCCCACAGTTAGGTTTACATTACCCACAGTTAGGCCTACATTGCCCACAGTTAGGCCT
This sequence comes from Bulinus truncatus, assembly GCA_021962125.1. Lineage (NCBI taxonomy): Eukaryota > Metazoa > Mollusca > Gastropoda > Planorbidae > Bulinus > Bulinus truncatus. The sequence continues at coordinate 516,765 of JAGDYQ010000036.1, read as the reverse complement.
ACATTACCCACAGTTAGGCCTACATTACCCACAGTTAGGCCTACATTGCCCACAGTTAGGCCTACATTGGCCACAGTTAGGCCTACATTACCCACAGTTAGGCCTACATTACCCACAGTTAGGCCTACATTACCCACACTTAGGCCTACATTGCCCACAGTTAGGCCTACATTGCCCACAGTTAGGCATACATTGCCCACAGTTAGGCCTACATTGCCCACAGTTAGGCCTACATTACCCACAGTTAGGCCTACATTACCCACACTTAGGCCTACATTACCCACACTTAGGCCTACATTGCCCACAGTTAGGCGTACATTGCCCACAGTTAGGCCTACATTGCCCACAGTTAGGCCTACATTGCCCACAGTTAGGCCTACATTACCCACAGTTAGGCCTACATTACCCACACTTAGGCCTACATTGCCCACAGTTAGGCCTACATTGCCCACAGTTAGGCATACATTGCCCACAGTTAGGCCTACATTGCCCACAGTTAGGCCTACATTACCCACAGTTAGGCCTACATTACCCACACTTAGGCCTACATTACCCACACTTAGGCCTACATTGCCCACAGTTAGGCCTACATTGCCCACAGTTAGGCCTACATTGCCCACAGTTAGGCCTACATTGCCCACAGTTAGGCCTACATTGCCCACAGTTAGGCCTACATAGCCCACAGTTAGGCCTACATTTCCCACAGTTAGGCCTACATTGCCCACAGTTAGGCCTACATTGCCCACAGTTAGGCCTACATTGCCCACAGTTAGACCTACATTACCCACATTTAGGCCTACATTACCCACAGTTTGACCTACATTACCCACAGTTAGGTTTACATTACCCACAGTTAGGTTTACATTTCCCAAAGTTAGACCTACATTACCCACAGTTAGGTTTACATTACCCACAGTTAGGTTTACATTGCCCAAAGTTAGACCTACATTACCCACAGTTAGGTTTACATTACCCACAGTTAGACCTACATTGCCCAAAGTTAGACCTATATTTCCCAAATTTAGACCTACATTGCCCAAAGTTAGACCTACATTACCCACAGTTAGGTTTACATTACCCACAGTTAGACCTACATTGCCCAAAGTTAGACCTACATTACCCACAGTTAGGTTTACATTACCCACAGTTAGACCTACATTGCCCAAAGTTAGACCTACATTGCCCAAAGTTAGACCTACATTACCCTCAGTTAGGCTTACATTGCCCACAGTTAGGCCTACATTACCCACAGTTAGGCCTACATTTCCCACAGTTAGGCCTACATTACCCACACTTAGGCCTACTTTGCCCACAGTTAGGTTTACATTACCCACAGTTAGGCCTACATTGCCCACAGTTAGGCCTACATTACCCACAGTTAGGCCTACATTACCCACAGTTAGGCCTACATTGCCCACAGTTAGGCCTACATTGCCCACAGTTAGGCCTACATTGCCCACAGTTAGGCTTACATTACCCACAGTTAGGCCTACATTACCCACACTTAGGCCTACATTGCCCACAGTTAGGCCTACATTGCCCACAGTTAGGCCTACATTGCCCACAGTTAGGCCTACATTGCCCACAGTTAGGCCTACATTGCCCACAGTTAGGCCTACATTACCCACAGTTAGGCCTACATTACCCACACTTAGGCCTACATTACCCACACTTAGGCCTACATTGCCCACAGTTAGGCCTACATTGCCCACAGTTAGGCCTACATTGCCCACAGTTAGGCCTACATTGCCCACAGTTAGGTTTACATTACCCACACTTAGGCCTACATTGCCCACAGTTAGGTTTACATTACCCACACTTAAGTCTACATTGCCCACAGTTAGGCCTACATTGCCCACACTTAGGCCTACATTACCCACACTTAGGCCTACATTGCCCACAGTTAGGCCTACATTGCCCACAGTTAGGCCTACATTGCCCACAGTTAGGCCTACATTGCCCACAGTTAGGCCTACATTGCCCACAGTTAGGCCTACATTGCCCACAGTTAGGCCTACATTTCCCACAGTTAGGCCTACATTGCCTACAGTTAGGCCTACATTTCCCACAGTTAGGCCTACATTGCCCACAGTTAGGCCTACATTGCCCACAGTTAGGCCTACATTGCCCACAGTTAGGCCTACATTTCCCACAGTTAGGCCTACATTGCCCACAGTTAGGCCTACATTGCCCACAGTTAGGCCTACATTGCCCACAGTTAGGCCTACATCGCCTACAGTTAGGCCTACATTGCCTACAGTTAGGCCTACATTGCCTACAGTTAGGCCTACATTGCCCACAGTTAGGCCTACATTGCCTACAGTTAGGCCTACATTGCCCACAGTTAGGCCTACATTGCCCACAGTTAGGCCTACATTGCCCACAGTTAGGCCTACATTGCCCACAGTTAGGCCTACATTGCCTACAGTTAGGCTTACATAACTCATCCCCCACCCACCCCCTCCTTTCTTATTTAAAGTCACCTACCTACCGATATTCAACGTGACCTTCTCATTTCTATAACTAAGTTTGAACTGTTCAATGTTACAGCCTGTAGGGGCCGTGAACATTAACAGCGATATGCCTATTCTTGTTTGTTCATCACCATATAAATTAAACAGAAAGCGCATTGCTATTTTAAAGGCCGGTTAACAATGACTAAAAAATGAAACGATTTTTGTTATTTTTCTCTTTGGGAGTGTACGTCCAAATATTGACAAACATCAGAATAATACACAAACAAAGCGGCTTTCGGAAAAAATCAGTTTAATTTGACAATGCGCACTTTTTTTTTTCCTGTGCTAATAAGGTGCAACAAAGATTTCATTGCTAAGTATTCTTGTCTTCATGTTTCGTTTCAAATCTCCTTCACACTTTAGTGCTACAATAGAACCTGAATCTACTCAGATGCACGGGCTATTATCTTCATCTTTTTTTTATTTTTATTAGTACAACAGGCGCTGCAACAGTTTACAGAGATGTTACATGAGAGATAACTGTTTTAAAGCGCTTGAAGGATTTCACAGAGTTATTATGATCTTTCCCCTAACCCCTTCCCCCCCCCCCACCTTCTAGACTCCGTGAAGAATGTAGGCGGTGCCAAACATCGTCACGAGGTCTGGAAGCGATTCAAGGTTCTGTGATTGACAGGTGTATAAACTGGTATCTGATTGGATGAAAACGGTAAAAAGCACAGCGCGAGCGTATTTACTTAGCCTCTTTTTCGTCATTGATATCTGCTAGTGAGTAATTTAGCAGTTACAGGTAGGGTAGAGGGAAGGGGGGTGGCCCGGGGGGGGGGAGTGAAGCGCGTCGCCACGGGTGCTCACCCTTGGACCGGAAGTAATCTACGCCATCATCTGATAATTTACGAGCGGGCCGAGGGGGAGGGGCGAGACGGACGTGTAAAAAGGAAGTAGGGCTTGAAGTTGTGTAGATGGGGTGCAACAGAGCAGATAACAGGCAGATATTGCTCGCGGAGAAATCACTTTCTTCAAGACTTGTGTTAGGGGTAATCTACCCTGATAAAATTTCATTCGTTTTATTAGCGCGGTCGGCCAATGCATTTTATTGCCTAAATAGCCAACGATAAGTCTATAGTTCTTTCTGGAAGTGTTGGATTACCTGATACTAAAGTCATACTTGACCCACTTTGATGGTTTGTTCCGTTTCATTCACAATACCCGATGAGTATTTGATTGTAAGTTATTGTTTTTTTTACTTTATATAGTAATTACTGGCAATGCAAACGAATTGTAATTGAGATGTGGTACTTGGGCCATACAAAGAATGTTGCTGCAGATTATAATAGCGGACTGGGTTAAATCGAAAGTAAAGACTTAATACAACAGTATTCCAGTTTAAAAATCATCAAACGTAAACAATAGTAATAAAAATCATGAAAATATCGGATCTGTCCGAAACGAAAAATAACCTAGCCTGCTGATCGAACATAAGGGAATATAACTCTATGCAAAGGTTTTGCAGGGTACAGCTGGTCAACAATAATTCAGATTCTGTTAAGTATCGCTCAGTGTCTCTCAAACTTCAGGCCGCTGCAAGATGTCGGGCCGCTGCAAGATGTTGGGCCGCTGCAAGATGTCGGGCCGCTGCAAGATGTCGGGCCGCGGACAATTAGACCGTAGATTGGCGTCGAGAAGAACAACATTGTAATCTTAATTTCCTCGAATCCCCCCCCCTTTTTTTTTTCCCTTTCCAATCTCCCCAACGAGAAAACTTTTTGTTGAAGTCTAAACGATGATTATAATTAATCTGTATTAAGAACGCATTGAATTTACCTGATAAATTATTGACTAGTATTGACACACTTTGCTAACCATCCAGTAGCGTACCTGGGGGGATGGGGGGCGGTGGGTGTGGTCCGCACTTGGCGGAACTTTTTATTAATTTTTAAAGGGGGGGGGGCGGCAAAAATGTATAGATTAAATTGAAATACCTAAATGAGAGGGCGGCAAAATCGTCTTCCGCCCTGGGCGGCCGATACCCACGCTACGCCGCTGTAACCATCGAAAATGCTCGAAATATTAGACAAAAAGATTGATGGTACACACATTTTCTCAAATTTTTCTGGTCTGGTAAAAGTACTAAAAGTGATATTCTTGAGTTGACTTTTAGCTTTAAATAATCAATTCATGAAAGATAGTCAGCAGTCAATGTTCCCTCTAAGGTGTGGTATGAAGTGAGCAAAAAATTTTGTCTCTCAGCGACATTTTGTTTGAGGCCAAAATTTGTGAGCGATTTAAGCGATGTCGTCCGTCGGAGTGAGCGATCGTAGTGCAGTATGAGCGACGATCTGAATTCGTGTGAGCGATCGCTCACGCTTAGAGGGAACATTGGTCAGCAGTGCACGATCAGAAAGAAGTATGTAATTAAATACCCCTTTTTTGTACAGCCACTGAAATAATGATGTGTTGTTTATCTCTCATATGTAATACCAATGGGGTGGCAGCTGTATTGCCCTTATTACATCTCCGCCATATTCGTCGGTGCGACGTCTATAGAGGCACCACGGAATTGATGAGTTTGCCGCGGGTGTAATAGTCGATTGGTTGGTCTGCAAGAGGGTTTCCTGGTTTACACCATGGGTCACCAGCAGGTCTTCGGGATCCAAGCGATAGACTTTAGAGAGGTTAAAGGCCCTCGACATAGGCCTTAGAGATGTTGAAGGCTCTAAGGATAGACTTTAGGCCGTAGGGATAGACTTAAGTGATGTTGAAGGCCCTAGGGATATACTTAAGAGAAGTTAAAAGCCCCAAGGATAGACTTTAGGCGGATAGACTTTAGGCCCTAGAGATGTAAATGTCCTAGGATAGATATTAGTGATGATGAAGGCCCTAGGGGTACACTTTAGAGATGTTAAAGGTTCTACAAGATAGGCCTTTGAGATTTTGAAGACCCTTGAGATAGACTTTAGGCCCTAAGGATTGACTTAAATGATGTTGAAGGCCCTTGGGATAGACTTCAGGCCCCAGGGATATACTTAAATGATGTTGAAGGCCCTTGAGATAGACTTTAGGCCCTAAGGATAGACTTAAATGATGTTGAAGACCCTTGAGATAGACTTTAGGCCCTAAGGATAGACTTAAATGATGTTGAAGGCCCTTGGGATAGACTTTAGGCCCTAGGGATAGACATTATTGTAAGTCCACAGAACAAGGTGCTGGTTGTGCTGAAAATATTTGACCCACACGGGTTATCTAAATACGTGTGTAGATTTCCAGTTAATATTGTAAGTCATGTGTAGGCTGTTATGCTCGTACTGGCTTGTATTATTGATATGTTTGTTAAACAGTGTCGGATTAACCCCCCCCCCATTGATGTCCTAAGGGCAAACTTATGTTAATCGTCCACCGCCCAATCAAGCATACAAGTTTCACCAGTTTTCACATGTATGGTTTATTTATAGAACTAGAATATAAATATCTCCTTGTTTATTCTATTGGTATTTTTAATGTTATATATAATGAAAATAAATAAATAAATTGTGGAGTTTTTTTTTTTGCTAAAAACCCCAAATATTTTTTTTCTATGTATTTTAGGGATGGTCAGACTCAATTGAAATAGGAAACCTAATATCATTGATATCATCTATATCAATAATAGCGGTGTGGGTTCTGCGTTAAATCGAAAGTAAAGAATTAATACAACAGTATTCCAGTTTAAAATATTATCATGGCTCAATCCCGGTCTCGTTTTGATATTTCTTTTTTTTTTTTTAAATCTACACTTTTAAATAGTTTCTGTGGTTTTTATTATGAAACGTAAAATTCCCAATTATTAAAAAGTTAAAAATAACATAATATCATTCAAATTATTGTTGTTTTTCTTACATTTTAAAATCGTCAAACGTAAACAATAGTAATAATCGGAAAATTCTCCGACGATGAGAATAGCGAGCGCGTTAGTCGTAACTAATTTCGTAAAGAAAGTTCTTTTAAAAAGACAACTAATTAGATCACTTTGACAAACATTTTTTTTTTAATTGAAATAATTTATCTTGTAGGTTACATCATGGAAAAGAAACAACTAATTAGATTTTTAATTTCGTTCTTAACTTTAAAAAAAAAAATATTTTGAAAATACGTTACAGTTATGTATCAAAGCTGAACAATAGTCTTTCTCTATGCATGGGCGTATTCATGGGGGGGGGGGACAAGGGGGTATTTGCTCCCCCCCACTACATTTTGAAAAAATGTCATATAAGAGGGGGGCATTTGCTCCCCCCCCCTTACATTTAAAAAAAAATGTCATAAAGTTGTTATTTGCCCCCCCTGGAAAATGTTTGCCCCCCCCTCCTGAAAAAATTCCTAGCGACGCCCATGTCTCTATGCAAAGGCTTTGCAGGGTATAGCTAATAATATACTTAAAAGAGTATAGATTTCCGATCAGTTAGCACATTGGCGACAAAAGAATTTGTTCATTTTATACAAAAATCTTGAAAAAGAAAATACATAACACATACTTAAAATTAGTAAAAGACAAAATTTTAAATATAAATTCAAACAAGACAATTTTCTGGGGTGCCCCCTCCACCCTTCCTTGATGCCCTAATCACTACTATGTTTATAGATTAATCCACTACTGATGTCAATCACTACTATGTTTATAGATTAATCCACTACTGATGTCAATCACTACTATGTTTATAGATTAATCCACTACTGATGTCAATCACTACTATGTTTATAGATTAATCCACTACTGATGTCAATCACTACTATGTTTATAGATTAATCCACTACTGATGTCAATCACTACTATGTTTATAGATTAATCCACTACTGATGTCAATCACTTTTATGTTTATAGATTAATCCACTACTGGTGTCAATCACTACTATGTTTATAGATTAATCCACTACTGATGTCAATCACTACTATGTTTATAGATTAATCCACTACTGATGTCAATCACTTTTATGTTTATAGATTAATCCACTACTGATGTCAATCACTTTTATGTTTATAGATTAATCCACTACTGATGTCAATCACTTTTATGTTTATAGATTAATCCACTACTGATGTCAATCACTACTATGTTTATAGATTAATCCACTACTGATGTCAATCACTACTATGTTTAAAGATTAATCCACTACTGATGTCAATCACTACTATGTTTATAGATTAATCCACTACTGATGTCAATCACTACTATGTTTATAGATTAAACCACTACTGATCTATCTATCTATCTATCTATCTATCTATTTATTTATCTATCCAATGTTATGGTGGCATAATCAATGCATGACTGTATGACAGCGAATGAAAATGTTGCGGGATTTTTCTCGGGTCAGAGAGATGTCCCTAAGTCTATTCTGCTTAAAATGGACTTCAGACTACAGTTCTGTAAAGTAAACGTGGTCTAGTGCTGTACTATGAATACAACCGATAATGACTGGTGCCAAAATAATACTCTCAAAAAAAATATTTCATCTTCGTAAAGTTGGTAGTGGCTTTTAATTTACACCTGCGATCTATCGTCGCATATTTTACAGTAGCCAAAAAATGAAGGAATTGATTTTACACGCCAGCAAAAAACTTGGCAATGATTTCTGCTTTCCAAGTACGATGTCTGTTTGGTTCACATTCAGTTGAGATTAGAAAAAAAAAGAGAAATATGCAGTTAAGTTAAATCTGTGCAATATCTACATCAATCTGTTGATGACTTAGAATTGATTAATGGAATCTATCAAATTTGACATTTTATCTGAAGTTAAAAGAATTAAATTTTAATGTTCATCAATTGTATAAATTGTTCAGTCAGCGTCGCTTATTAATCAACGAAATGATATTAACACACACGATCATAAAGAAGTTAATAGTAACATGAACATTGCACTTAGGTTGTTTCATACAATCCCATTGATTGTATGTACAGTTTCACAGAATCCCACTAACTGTCTCTACAGTTTCATACAATCCTATTAATTGTATGTACAGTTTCACAGGATCCCACTAACTGTCTCTACAGTTTCATACAATCCCATTAACTGTCTCTACAGCTTCATACAATCCCATTAACTGTCTCTACAATTTCATACAATCCCATTAACTGTCTCTACAGTTTCACATAATCCCACTAACTGTTGTTACACCTAAAAATAATTGATTTTTTTATTATCAGTTTCATAAGACCCATAGTCTATGTTGGCTTTTAGTGTCCGTAGAACAGAAGCAAATTGTCGTATCGAATGTCGTAATAAATTGATATGATAGACACAACTGCCTTTGTTAAAACAAGTAAAATCGTTTTGTTATTTGATGTTACGTAAAAGATGTGTTATCGCTATAATATTGATTATTGTGAAGAAATATGGCTATTTTGTAAAGATGAAATTATTGTGTAATTTTTTTTTAAGTTTACAAAAAAAAAAAAAAACTGTTTTCCTGATATAATATGTGTGTGAGTCAAATGTGAATAAAATGTAAACTGAATTATGTTGTATGATTATTTACTAAAATGAACTTTAAAAAATAACAATAACATACTTACATGGATTATGTTACACTGTTCCATACGTTGTTGACATTTTTTATACGTGTCAATGGAGAAGACGGTGGGAGGGAGGGGGGGTACCAAAAACATAACAGAGCATTATGTCTACAACTCTGACCACACTGGAAACATTTCTAGCATCACCTCTCAACAATATTATATTTGTTTCCATTTTCGTCTTTAAATGGAAAGTGTTATATATTATACAGATAGCGCATAGCTATATACATAGTCATTGTTTTTGTGTTAAAAACTCTCGCGCCATTGTTGTTAGTGGCTTTTGTTTCCAATGACGCTTTCCATTCACACATACAGACCTATTTACACCTTCTTTTTTTTTCAAGACATGAAATAGGAATGACAAAGCTTTCAATTCGCTTTATAAATATAAAAAACGCGATACTATATTATTTAATTCATAAGTTCATGTGTTTTTAGGATATATATATATATATATATATATATAATAAACATTTCTGTTCAATGAATGGACTGATGAGAGTAAATATCATTAATGGCGGCGATGAAAACATTGTTTCAAAACGAGGCTCGCGCAATCTGTATAATATCTAATCTGAAGGTTATACAATTTTTTAACACTTTAATTTAATTTAATTTAAAATAAAATAAAAATCTCTGATCATCTTGCTCATGAAGTCAAACATTTTTACGGTTACAGATATGACTCGACTCGCTTTTGTTCTTCAGAGAAAACAACGATTTTTTAAAAGGATATTTGACATACCTGAAGTACACTTTACTTGGAGCTTGAACTATTCAGTGACACTTCTCGTGCCCATCGGACTGTTCGAACTATTAAGTTCAACGCAACCATAATTAATAACACATACTTTAAGTACACTGTAGTTTCCATTGAAAGATGGACATTTTGAGCTAAGATAAAGCGAACTTAAAGATTGATGGTTTGTTTGATTTAATACTATTATTTAACGTTTATTAATGTTTTAATCGTTTGGTTTAACGTTAAGCGCTGGACAGTTGTTTTTTTTAAACTTTATTTTTGATTTCTCACAATTTGATATTTAACAATAAAATAAAAGTAGGATAAATATAAGAAAAGAAATATTTATGTTTTTTTTTGCGAAATTTCTCGCAGATCACCGATATTATAGGATGTAACATGTTAGCCGAGTAGGCAATCATGAAAATATAAAACCATTGTTTATAACCAGTTTACATCTTGATATATATATATACAAGACCGTATCGGGGGGGGGCGGGGGGCTCCCCCCAAATAAATAAAAATGTTATTGCTGATAGTATCTCATTTAAAAATGACAAAAATTTGCCTTTAAAAACTTGGAACAGCCCCCCCCCCCCCCCCCAAAAAAAAAAAATCCTGGCTACGGTACTGCATATATATATATATACCTAAATGGACAAATTAAAATAGTCATGGCTTTTGTTCCATTTGATGTATTTTGTAACATATTAATGTACATTAATATTGTCCTTCTCAAGTCTGTCTGCTGTAGATTAAAGTAAGAATACTGTTTCCTTTTTAAACTATGAATGACCTATTGCCTTCATCTCGATACGATAAATGTTTTTTAAAAATTTCTAATGATAACCTCAAAGTGTAACTGTGGTATAACTAACTATCTCTATGCAAAGGTTTTTGCGAGGGTTTGTCTAGTAATAACATAATAATAATAATAATGATAATAATAATAATAATAGCTACATTCCGTTGATTGGAGTAAATATATTTATGTTTTTGTTTTATTAAGTGATGTGTCAGACATCGCTCATGTCCTGGGTTAGAAGTCATCCTTCTTACAGGAGAGTTTCGCCGATGTTAGTGTACAGCTAAGATACACACGAGCCTATGTTAGAGTACAGCCTAGAAATGCATGAGCCTATGTTAGAGTACAGCCTAGAAATGCATGAGCCTATGTTAGAGTACAGCTAAGACATGCATGAGCCTATGTTAGAGTACAGCTAAGACATGCATGAGCCTATGTTAGAGTACAGCCTAGAAATGCATGAGCCTATGTTAGAGTACAGCTAAGACATGCATGAGCGTATCTTGAGCCTTTTACGTGAGAGACTCCGTTGAAACTTTTTTACCAACTTTCTAGATAATATTTTGATAAAAATATTTCCATTTTCTAGACCATAAAGATTATATACATTGTTAATTGAAAGATTTAGTTCAATATATAGTGCCGCCTAGCCACCGGGTGCAACCAGTATCTCCCCCCGCCCTTAATATGATATTTATTTTTTCTTCTCTTATTCAAAACTCTGTCTTCCAATGTAAGATTTTGCCGACCCTATTAGCCCCTATTATCAAATTTAGTAAAATTAATCATATATAACAAGACAGATATTTATTTATTTCTGTAGAATGTTGTTACCCTCACAAAAATCAATAGTTTCAGTACCTTTAAAAATCAATAATGTTATCCATCGAGCATTTATAAGTTATTGTTAATAAATTTTATTGAAAGTTGTCTTTTTTTTTTCAGGAAAAAAAATTCAAACCTCATTGAGTCCTTTCATTACAACTATGATTTATTTTTATTATTATTATTATTATTAAATGCAGGTTTTAATCCCTCTTGTGTGACACTTTTATAAACGTAAATTCCAGTTGAGTTTCGTTATAAGAAATAAAGCAATGACAATGATGTTAGCACACAACAAGTTTACATTTATTAGTATATTTGATCTATATCATTGTTATAATTTCAGACGCCATGCTGACACTTGCTACAAATGTGTTTCCCTGCAGGGTACACCAGGGCTCTGTGGCTTGTATGACTGGACTACACGGGCCTCATACACCGTTAGATATTCCAGACTTTGGTTCCTCTCGAGTCTCCGTAAGTGGACATTGTCCACCAGGCTACCTCGGACACTTCAATCAGGGGGTCTCAAACTGTCAACGAGGACATGATTTCCAAATGGCGCCGTTCCCGGGCAACGTTGGGCCGCCTCCCTCGTTCGTCAGCCCGGCTAGGCCACCCAGACCTGCCATCCACATCTACCCAACGTTTGTGAATGTGACCAACGTCCACAACACCCCGTGCCACCACCTGCACCCCTTGGGGGCTCGCAATGACCACATGAAACATGGCAGCCCGTTTTCATTGATCAGTGAGTCCGGTCGCCTTCCCCCGTTCTCCGTGATGACCACTGCCCCGCTCCATCACAGCACCTGCGCAGCTAACGACAACAAATGCAGCAACGGAATGGACAGCGCCCACAAACTAGGATTCGAACCTAGATCCCAACAGGAACTATCCAGCTTCAACCAGTACCAGGCTTATTCGGTTAAAATTGTTACGAACAAGAGTGAAGTGAAGAGTTTCAAATCAACCAAATGGATAGAACGCGACAACCGGAAAAAACGAAGCTCGGTACATTACCGTAAGAAACTGCAAGCTGCGACATCCACGGATATTACACACAGCATCGCCTCTATCCTCAGCTCGTCGAAAGATGTCACCTCTGAAAGATGTAGCCCAGAGGGAGCATCCACCTCCCCCTGTGCTCGGCCACTCTCTTGTGACGCGGTCGCCGGCGAACTGTCTCGAGAGTCTCCAGTCTGCTACGAAAGCGGAAGTGATGTAAGCGTCGACGGAAGCCATGACGGCTGCGATGTGAGCGATGTCGACGTGACGTCGTGTAGCGGCGATAAAAACGACGAGAGTGTGTCGTCTGCCTCGTCGTCCGCGTCGGACAGGGGCGTCGACGACGTTGATCGGATATGTTCGGAGATGGACGAAAACTACAAGACGCGGGGCGCACATTACAACACTAGCACGCCCGTCTTAGCGTCGCATATTAGGAAAGAATCTGGGAAGAACAATCTGACAGAATACATAAACACCCAAAAGGATACAGAAAACAGGTACGAATTGGGCAATAACTCAGCAGTCACAGCTGATAAAGTTTCAAGCGTCTTGAAAAATAGCTGCAACATGGTAACTGATCGAGACAAAAAAGCCCAACACACTGATGAATCGAGTTTTGCACATCACTCGAAACTAGGTGCGTCAAACAACTGCATCACTAAGACTCTACCGCCGATTGAATCACTGCGCCATCCCATGGTGCGCAGCAATGATGAATCAGCTAGTCGGAGCGCTTTTAAGCCGATAGCGAGGACTTTGGCCGGGGCAGAAAAGGAATGGGCTGCAATGGTGGACCATCGTTTGCGGAATCGGGAATTCCCTAATTATGTTACGCACGATGCGAACAAGGATGAAAACCTCAACGGACAGTGGAAGACCGTACCAATAAACACAGACGCAGTAAAACACAAGACGAAAGGGAACATACGTTCACAACGACGACAGGGGGGTGATTCAGACAAAAGTGACGCTATCGATATGCTCAGGCAGCGCAGTTTTCTTTACCAGAAGCAGGGAATCCCAGACCGTCTCTTCCACACGGCGGGAAATCTACCACATTCACTAGGGGCGTGGTTCCGCTGGCTTAGACACGGGGAAATGCAGTCTGGGCAGCAAGTTTCGTCAATCTCGGAGACGCCCCTCGCAGCTCGCTGTCCACCGCCTCCAAGGTACTACTGCGAGGCCTGCAATAAAACGTACTCCACCTTTGGGGGTCTCTCCAAACACAGGCAGTTCCATTGTACCGAACACATCCGGAAGGAGTTCGCCTGCAACGTGTGCAGCAAGTCTTATTCATCCCTCGGCGCCCTGAAAATGCACATTCGCACACACACTCTCCCCTGCAAGTGTCACGTCTGCGGGAAAGCGTTCTCCAGGCCTTGGCTTCTCCAGGGCCACGTCCGGACGCACACGGGGGAGAAGCCCTTCCGGTGTAGCCACTGCGGGAGGGCGTTCGCGGACCGCTCCAACCTCCGCGCCCACCTGCAGACTCACGCTGAGATTAAGAAGTACGCCTGCAGGAAGTGCGGGAAGACTTTCTCCAGGATGTCGCTGCTGGCCAAGCATTCAGACGGCAGTTGCCCCGAGAACTCCAGGTCCATACCACGTGACGACGTCTAAGACTTTTTTCTATGACGTACTAAACATTCACTGATGACACTGTGCCCGTTAATTACAATTGTCTCTTGTTTCCATGTTGTTTGTTTTGTGCTCTTTATCAGTTGAGCAGGACCGCTGCGAATGGGAAGCATCCTGAATGTTTGCCAGGGCTAGGGGGGAGGGGATGGGAGTTGCTTCGGAAAATTAATTTTATTTAACTCAATTTCCTGGAAATATCAGATAAGGGAGCCCAATAATGATTTAAGTCTGTCAGGGGCCCCAGAATGTCTGGCTGCGGCCCTGGGGTGAGTACCGGTCTACTACACTGGGTATGGTTTACTATTATGAAAAACAAAACACCTAAAGACAAATTTATTGGTCGTGTATTTTTTTTTAAAGTTTAAATTTCTACCTGTCGTTCATTTATAATTGTATCTCTTCACGAAATGTAATCTTTGATAATGAGAGTGAGGGAGAGATTGAGTCATAGAACGAGATAGAAGAGAGAGAGAGCGCGAGAAAGAGAGAGAAAGAGAGAGAGAGGGGGAGAGAGAGAGAGAGAGAGAGAGAGAGAGAGAGAGAGAGAGAGAGAGAGAGAGAACGTTAAATCATTCCAAGTTTTAGTTTATATGTGTGTACCTAATGTAATGTTTTTTTCTTCAAACCCAGTTCTTGATTTGACCAATTTACTTAAATAAAAAGAAAAATGTCTTAAAATATTTGTCATAATTGTTTACATTGTTTGTATGTAAGCGTAATGTAATGTGTGTATTATTACATGTAGGCCTACCATATTACTTCTAGTCACCTAGTTTTAGTAGTCTGCTGCTTTATGAATAGTAATTGTAATTTATATATTTATATCTAAGGGCATTTAAATTAACCAGATTAAAACAAATCAAAGTAAATTTAACACAACCACACATAAACACCACACACACACACACACAGATATAACCCCAATCCTGGATTTACCTATAATCAATATAATCACGTCATCAATATAATCATGACGTGTTAAGGGTTTCCATGGAAGATGGGGACACCACAGAAAATTTTCAAGGCCAAAATGTATTATGTAAATAATTGAATTAATTAAGACAATTGTTTCAAGAAGTGTGGCACACAATGATAAAGAACGATTAAAAGCTTTAATGGGGGGGGGGGGCGAATAAGTTAATCGCCCCGAGTTGGGGAGGGACGTACCACATGGTGTGTGTATGTGTGTATGTGTGTGTGTGTGTGTATGATATTTATTATAAAAACGTTATTTATTGTCGATTGGTTCTTTAAGTGACACATAAAAAGGTGTTCGGGACTCATGAACTAATTGCACAGATTTGGACAAGTCAAACAAACAGTTGTTTTTTTTTAACCAGACTATTTCAAATATTTCAGACGATAATTTGATTCTAACGGGAACGTAACCCTAAAACTGTGAGCAACATAAAATGGGCTAATGCTAACATTACTGGCAACATTATTACATCACTCAGGCATTGAAATAGTCGCATAGTCACAACATAATTTATTTTCACTCAGTCTTTTTTTTTTCAAAAGGTCTGATATATGCTTGCGGCACAATACGTCTGATATATGCTTGCGGCACAGTACGCCTGATATATGCTTGCGGCACAATACGCCTGATATATGCTTGCTGCACAATACGCCTGATATATGCTTGCGGCACAATACGCCTGATATATGCTTGCGGCACAATACGCCTGATATATGCTTGCGGCACAATACGTCTGATATATGCTTGCTGCACAATACGCCTGACATATTTTCAGTACGATGCAAAATCAGGCCAATCTTCGAAAAGCTTCCCTTTAATTTTGTTTGCTCTTTATAATAACGTTACTCTTTGCTGCCAATGTTAGGAGTCATTTTTTGTCTTTGTTCAATTGTAACAAACTTAAGTTTCGTTCCATGTCCGCAAAAGGCACTCGCTCTAGGCCCCACAATTAATACTCACCATAGGCCCCGCAAACGGCGTTTGCCCTAGGCCACGCACATGGAGTTCGCCCGCATACTGCTAAAGCCACCTCGGCATACCCATATATTGTAAAAGTTCCCTTCTTAGCCCTAACGGGCCTTCGGGGCAGGTGAAGTGTAGAATTCATCTGTTTCTATAACCTCGGCATATGAAGGGATTGTGTGGTTAGCACAACGCCCAGCCGCCTTTACTTCCCTAACTTAAAGTCAGGTACCCATTTAAAGCTGGGTGGACTTGTGGGACGACTTTGCACCAAATTTCACCTGGAAAAATTCCATGGGGCTCACCGAGGATCGAACCCAGGACTCTCAGGTCGACAGTCGAGTATCTACACCACTCGGCCATCCGTCCCACTACCCATATATTGCCCAATTACTATATTGAAAAGTCTTTCGCCTCCCCCCCCTCCCCTTGCCTGAATTTCAAACCCCCCCCCCCAAGTCACAGCCTTGGCGGGCTCATTTCCTGGCATCAGCTTACAGTGAAACCAGAAATCAACTGTTACCAAACATAACTCACGGGGCGACTTCAGCAGCTCACTCCCCGGCACGTGCGTGTGTCTGTGTGTTTATGTTGGAGACATCGGAGCATCATCGGCTCCGGCTCCATCACCTGAGACGTGAGCGATCCTGTTATTGGCCCCCACGTGGACCTCCCCAGTCACACGCACGACAAACAAACAAATAAATACCTGGGCCATGGGCTGCATGGGGGTGGAGGGGGGGAGAGCAATTATGGATTGAGTTTTTTCTGTGTTTTTGTTCACCACCCAAAATGGGTTCAAAAGAGCGCCTATAGTCTTCCCATTTGTTTATTTTGTCAACCTGTTTCAACTGAAGAGTGAAGTTATCGGCCCTTGATGTGATTGCATTATGTGTGTGTGTGAGTGTGTGTGTGTGTTAAGAGAAAAATGGCTAATTGGTGAGCCTGTTGGAAGCCGTTTGTTTACGAAGCTTATTCCGATATTGGGTGTTAAATGCTAAATTATTAAAACTATTAGTGGTTCTCAAAAAGATATCAAAGATTCACTTAAAATAGAACATAAACAATTCATTTTTACTTTTCTTTTTTTTTTTTTGCTTTCCATTTCCTCCCTTTCTTGTGGGTTGCGAGAACCAAATACATTTCTTAGTGGGTCGAAAATCGCAAAAAAAAAAAATAATAATAATTTTCGAATCAATGTTCTCTGATATATTAGGGTCAAACTACGATCCTTGTGGCCAATACAACCCATTTGCCTGTTTTCCTCACTCTGACCCACTCGTACACGTCAATCAATGTTTATATGCAGTTTATATAAAATATATTAACACTTCATCTACCCCGGTCTTAGTGCGGCTAGTCTGTTAGATTTAACAGCCCAATTCACCCCTCCGTTAAAAAAGTTAGCCCCTCCCTAGTTTATGTTATCTATCAGCTTAAGTTTAGAGGTACATAAAAAATGTTAGCAGTCATAGTCCTGTCCCCATGTACACTAATCTACAACTGAATACATTCAAAGTATCTATATAAATATTATACTTCTCCAATCTGCTTTAGATCGAAAGTAGAAAACTGTTTCCTGTTTAAATATCAATGGCATCTGGCCTGCATCTCGATTCGAAATTTTTTTTTTTTTTAAATCCACAGTTTTAAATAGTTTCTGTGGTATAAAATATGAAACGTAAAAGTCTAAAATATTCAAAAAGTAACAAACAAATATCATTCAAATTTTGTGTTTCTTTTTTTTTTTTTTTGAATAACAGATATTTTTTTTTAAATCATCAAACGTAGAAAACATTAAATTTAAAATTTAAAAAATCGCTATAAATAGCAGCGCTATAGTAAATAATTTTGTATATAAAACGTCTTCTTAAAAGTCGATCTAATTTAAACAAAGAATAATAATCTTTTCAATATTGACTTTATATAAATAAAATTTTCTCACCAATCACAATTTATTTATTTTTCTATTTCAAAGTTAAACTAGGTCACTAAAACTCAGACAAATAGAAAGTTGAGGAAACACATTCCACTTTGATTTATGGTTGGGCCACTGAGTTTTGTTTACTCTCCCACCAGTTGTCAGTGGACGGAGGGCAGTCGACACTGACCTGTCCATCATTCAAATGAACAAGTAACAGTTGTGTATGTAGGACTCAGTTTATACTTTCCCACGGCCATGATTTTTTCTACAATTCCCACAGTACAACTATACAAACACACCATACAGCTATACAAACACACCATACAGCTATACAAACAATCATACACACCATACAGCTATACAAACTCACCATACAGCTATACAAACAATCAAACACACCATACAGCTATACAAACAATCAAACACACCATACAGTTATACAAACAATTATAAACACCATACAGCTATACAAACAATCTTACACACCATACAGCTATACAAACACACCATACAGCTATACAATTATAAACACCAGACAGCTATACAATCATACACACCATACAGCCATACAATCAATCTTACATACCATACAGCTATACAAACAGTCATACACACCATACAGATATACAGTCATATACATCATACAGCCAGAGGCGTAGCGAAGGGTGGGCAAGGGGGCATCAGGCCCCGGGCGCTACTCACAACGGGGCGCCAAATGGTATATTTTACATATAATATTATATGGGTTTCAAATGGGGGGGGGATTACACCCGGCAACACGTTTATTTTTCCTAAGATCAATTAAGTGTAATAAAGTTTTAGCTCGAATGTATTATTAAAATTGTGAAGCACGTTATGTTTATTACCCGAAAGAGTCTGAAGGAAAGGTTTGTTTCGGCTATCACCTCTTAGTTACAAAAGCGAAACAATAGCACTGAGACATCACTGCATGTATTTTACACCAATATGTTCGAAAATTAATGAACTAAGCAACAATAATTACTGTTTTCAGAAACTTTATGGTGTGTTGTTTTCGCATCTAAAAAGGTTCGGGTGAAATTTTGAAAAGGCGATAGTTTCATTATGTTGCTCTATAAACGCCTAAATCAGAAAAAAAAGACATGAAGGCTTCTTTTGGTTGCTATAGAAACATCATTTCATTAAAAGTGAGTGGAATGTCTGAATGTTGTAATGTTTGGCCAAGGATTGGTTAGTTTCAACCATGTGAAAGTGTCACATATCTAGTGTTCAAAACACGTCTTTAATATGAAAAAAAAGGGACGGAGAAAGGGGGAGGGGGTGTGGTAGATAATGATAGCCGGACAGCCATGAGCTGTGTTGGAGGGAAAGGGAAGAGTGGAGGTGCAGATGAATTACTACTGGATGACCCAACTGGGAATTACAAGTCAGTCCAGCAGACGGTACCTGACACTCGAGTCTCGCAGAGTTGTCGCCCCGACGCCGATGCCAGTTAGGAATGTCTGTACCGGCATAATGTTCCTGGCCAACTGGCCTACATAAATTAAACGTAAATATAATAGTTCTTGCTCGACAGTTTCTACCGCCACTGCCTCCGCCATCTCGCCCACCCCACTCACACACCGTTCAGATAATTGTACTTATTTCTCTGGCCAATCTGTACATAATCTTTCTTGTTGTACCTCACCTTTCATCTCCAAAATAGTTCTGTTATTCAAAAAAAAAAAAAAATAACAGAACAAAAATACCCAACCACTTGATTTTGGTGGGACGGATGGCCGAGTGGTCCCACAAGTCCACCTTTAAATGGGTACCTGATTTAAGTTGGGGAAGTAACAGAGGTTGGGCGTTGTGTTAACCACAATATCTCTAAATGATCCGAGGTAATAGAAACAGATGAATTCTACACTTCATCTGTTCCGATGGCCCGTCAGGTTTAAGGGAACGTTACTTATTCCGTTTTCTTGATTTTTAGTTTTACCTAATACTGGAAGGCTCCCTGCAGGGACATTCCTCGGGTCCCATCATCTCGGGTCATATCGTCTCGGGTCCCATCATCCGATATTTTAGCCCAGTGATTTGTACCTGCCGCCATATGGAATGGAGATATTTTTTTCTGTTTTAAGAGGAAAATTTGAACAACATTTAGTATTTAAAGCTAAGAATTATCTATCTATCGTGCGCATGTGTGTGTGTGTATATATATATAGAGAGAAAGATAGATAGAGAGAATGTGAGGATAAACTATCTACATTTAAATTTTATTTAAATATTTCAATTATGATTTGTATTTTATTTTGTTGCTTTTTCTTTTAAAGAGTTAAATGAACGTAATATTTACACCTCGTACAACCTGTACATTGTAATAGAATAATTGTGGCACCCTGTGATGTTGGTCACTTCAGATTTGACAACATTAGTACATTGACTCATCATACTTTGACCATCATCGGCTAGTGCTGACCAGTTGTATTATAAACTTGACAACATTAGTACATTGACTCATCATACTTTGACCATCATCGGCTAGTGCTGACCAGTTGTATTAAAGATTTGACAACATTAGTACATTGACTCATCATACTTTGACCATCATCGGCTAGTCCTGACCAGTTGTACTATAAACTTGACAACATTAGTACATTGACTCATCATACTTTGACCATCATTGGCTAGTGCTGACCAGTTGTATTATAAATTTGCAGATGCCAAAACCAAAATTTTGTGTGTCGTGAAATTCATGACATAATAAAATGACAACATACAAAAAGTGTCTCTCCTATCTCATTAATAAAATTACTACACACAAATATTCTGTACTAACATAGTGTCTCCTATCTCATTAATAAAATTACTACACACAAATATTCTGTACTAACATAGTGTCTCCTATTCCATTAATAAAATTACTACATACAAATATTCTGGACATAGTGTCTCTTCTATCTCATTAATAAAATTACTACACACAAATATTCTGGACATAGTGTCTCCTATCTCATTAATAAAATTACTACATACAAATATTCTGTACTAACATAGTGTCTCTTATCTCATTAATAAAATTACTACATACAAATATTCTGTACTTACATAGTGTCTCTTATCTCATTAATAAAATTACTACATACAAATATTCTGGACATAGTGTCACCTATCTCATTAATAAAATTACTACACACAAATATTCTGGACATAGTGTCACCTATCTTATTAATAAAATTACTACACACAAATATTCTGGACATAGTGTCTCTTCTATCTCATTAATAAAATTACTACACACAAATATTCTGGACATAGTGTCTCCTATTCCATTAATAAAATTACTACATACAAATATTCTGGACATAGTGTCACCTATCTCATTAATAAAATTACTACACACAAATATCCTGGACATAGTGTCACCTATCTCATTAATAAAATTACTACACACAAATATTCTGTACTAACATAGTGTCTCCTATTCCATTAATAAAATTACTACACACAAATATTCTGGACGTAGTGTCTGTTCTATCTCATTAATAAAATTACTACACACAAATATTCTGGACATAGTGTCACCTATCTCATTAATAAAATTACTACACACAAATGTTCTGGACATAGTGTCTCTTCTATCTCATTAATAAAATTACTACACACAAATATTCTGGACATAGTGTCTCTTCTATCTCATTAATAAAATTACTACACACAAATATTCTGGACATAGTGTCTCCTATCTCATTAATAAAATTACTACACACAAATATTCTGGACATAGTGTCTCTTCTATCTCATTAATAAAATTACTACACACAAATATTCTGGACATAGTGTCTCCTATCTCATTAATAAAATTACTACATACAAATATTCTGTACTAACATAGTGTCTCTTATCTCATTAATAAAATTACTACACACAAATATTCTGGACATAGTGTCACCTATCTTATTAATAAAATTACTACACACAAATATTCTGGACATAGTGTCTCCTATTCCATTAATAAAATTACTACATACAAATATTCTGGACATAGTGTCACCTATCTCATTAATAAAATTACTACACACAAATATCCTGGACATAGTGTCACCTATCTCATTAATAAAATTACTACACACAAATATTCTGTACTAACATAGTGTCTCCTATTCCATTAATAAAATTACTACACACAAATATTCTGGACGTAGTGTCTGTTCTATCTCATTAATAAAATTACTACACACAAATATTCTGGACATAGTGTCACCTATCTCATTAATAAAATTACTACACACAAATGTTCTGGACATAGTGTCTCTTCTATCTCATTAATAAAATTACTACACACAAATATTCTGGACATAGTGTCTCCTATCTCATTAATAAAATTACTTCATACAAATATTCTGTACTAACATAGTGTCTCCTATTCCATTAATAAAATTACTACATACAAATATTCTGGACATAGTGTCTCTTCTATCTCATTAATAAAATTACTACACACAAATATCCTGGACATAGTGTCACCTATCTCATTAATAAAATTACTACACACAAATATTCTGTACTAACATAGTGTCTCCTATTCCATTAATAAAATTACTACACACAAATATTCTGGACATAGTGTCACCTATCTCATTAATAAAATTACTACACACAAAAATTCTGTACTAACATAGTGTCTCCTATTCCATTAATAAAATTACTACACACAAATATTCTGGACATAGTGTCACCTATCTCATTAATAAAATTACTACACACAAATATTCTGTACTAACATAGTGTCTCCTATTCCATTAATAAAATTACTACATACAAATATTCTGGACATAGTGTCTCTTCTATCTCATTAATAAAATTACTACATAAAATATTCTGGACATAGTGTTTCTTCCAACTCATATCGTTATTTAATTAGACAAAGTATACCAGAAGCAATATATCATTGAACTACAATAATCTCCAAATTAAATTAATGCAACTAATAATCCATTTCGGCGCCCACTCTTTTTATGGTCCTTATCATTTCTTTACATGTTTGTATGATCTAATGAATTACTTTTGACTTTAAAGTACTTTTCAACTTTAACTTTGTTTAAAATTGTTTTTTTTTATCTTTAAAAAAAAAAAAATACAACTACGCATTAAACAACTTAACCCCCAGACTAAACCAAACCAAAACCCACCATAACCCATCA
Organism: Bulinus truncatus; assembly: GCA_021962125.1. Classification (NCBI taxonomy): domain Eukaryota; kingdom Metazoa; phylum Mollusca; class Gastropoda; family Planorbidae; genus Bulinus; species Bulinus truncatus. The sequence continues at coordinate 493,685 of JAGDYQ010000036.1, read as the reverse complement.
CTAGCCCAACCCACCCCCTCAAAAATTCAACCATTCTTCTCAGGCTGTGAAATATGAACTACAAAAAGTACAAAAAAAAAAGAGTTTTGCCGTACAGTCACTTGCCAGTCAAAGTTCAGGTTTCATTTCGACCAGAGAAAATTTTGCTGTGACGGAATCTTAGCCGCTAATGACACGTAACGTGTATGGATGACGCCATGACGCTTTGCAGACGAGATGAGAAAATAAGAATAAATCAACAAGGAATAGGAAAAAACAACTCTCATTAACTTCACTCTTACTGGTTAACTCCCTTGCAGTTAACACACACCCATTTTTAAAGTTATTATCTTAGAGAGTTTAATTTTTTTTTAGTTTAATTTCTCTTTTGTAACTTCTTGTCTGTCAAGCGCAGATATGTTCCAAGCAGGGCCGGAATAACCGTAGGCCAACAAGGCTGAGGCCCTGAACAACAATCGGCCCTTATTCATAGGTTAATTTCACATTTTCGAAATAGTATGTCCTTTTTTTTTGGTAACTAGCCTTAGGCCCGCAGTAACCTAATTCGGCCCTGGGTTCAAGTGATGTCAATGCAAGTCAAGTAATAATATACCTGGAGCAGGTACGACTACAAATACACGTATGAGTAAAAAATACCTAAGGTGCAAGTACAAGCAGGCACGTCGAGAGGGGGGTCAGGGGGGCATTGCCAGGGGGCCCGCATCTGTAAGGGGGCCCGGCCGCCCCGACCATGTCAATTTTTTCACGACTCATTGTTTATTAAGGGGCACGCAATGATGTCCTGCCCTGGGGCCCTTGTTGACTCTCGGCGCACCTGAGTACAAGTACAAGTACCCTCATCTCTGGTAACGTGCCCACTTCTGATGTCCGACCATAGTGTTAAGTGGTTGTCGTATGTCTGGTCAATAATCGTAAGGGTCATCCAATTGTCTAACCGCTCGCTGTTTGGTGTACCGCGGGAATACCGCCAGGATAGTGTTATTGTTTGTTTACTAGTATGTAAATAAATATCTCTTCAATGATATTTTTAGAGCATTTTCGAAAAAAAAATGCTCTATTGTCCCCGTTTTGTCTGTCTGTCTGTCTGTCTGTCTGTCATCACCCTAGATCTCAACAACCATAAGTCCTAGACCCATGATGTATATATCATTTTGTAGGTCTTGGCCTGCCAAGAAATAGCTTTTTCCATTTCGCGATCTGACCTCTCAGGGCCGTAAAAGGGGCCTTATAAAGTACCGTTTTTTACTATATAAGCTATATTAATAATGGACCGCCCTATATCTCAGCAACCATAAGTCCTAGACCCATGATGTATATATCATTGTGTAGGTCTTGGCCTGCCAAGTGTACATCAAAAGACTATTTCGCGATTTGACCTCTCAGGGCCAAAATATAAGAGTTTGTTATGTACCGTTTTGCTTATATTTTCAATATAAATAATAAAAGCTAATCAAAGGGGCGTAATCATTATTTATTTTTGTAACAGTTATTCAACATGACTTACTTGTCCTTTTAATATATTTTTTCAGATATATGCATTACACAATTGAATTTATAAACATTTCCAAAATTTACAAATATTTACTGAAAGATAACAAACGTACTGATACATAACATGAAAATGCGCTAACACGTCCTGTGTCCAGAATGGAACAGGCTTAATTGCTTGTTTATTATTATCTACTAAATATGTCGGCAGTACTGGATATAAATAGAATTGGTCTGTTTTCTTGACATTGGCGTTACAAGTCTTCTCCTAAGTACAAAACAAATTTACAATCAAAAGTACATTGTAAACCAGTGGCGTAGCGAGGGGGGGGCAAAGGGGGCATCATGCCCCGGGTGCTGCCCACAAAGGGGCGCCAAATTGTCCGCAAAACATATATTGTATGGTTTTCGAATGGGAGGGGGGGCGCTAAAAAGGTATTGTGCCCCGGGCACGAGTTAAGCTCGCTACGCCACTGTTGTAAACTTCAATTAAAAAAATTAAGATGTTTAGTTTGAAAATCTGATGTACAATTGTATTCGATAACAATAAATGATGCATTCTATTTGTCCAATTGAGTTTCATTTCTTCTGAACTTATTATTTATGTCTTGATTTAGTGACTTGAGCATTTACTGACGTCATAAAACAGTTTTCAGTCAGTTATGTTTACAAATGTAACACTACATGAAACGATTTTTTTTTTCTTTACATTACTTAAAGATAGATTTATCCGATAGATTCTGATTGCGGTAGAGGAAAAACACACAGTCTGATGACTTTAAATCAAATAGAATTTTAGATTTGGTCATTTCTTTACTTTCTGAAAATGCGTGTGGTGGGACCGGTGGGGGGAGGGGGGAGTGTGTATGTGAAGTGATAAAGGGGGTGTCAGGGAGGGAGGGGGGTTATTACAGTAGGGGCGGGAAGGGGGGCGACATCGCACCTAATTGTTTTACATTCTAGACACATTGGGGCGACTCATTGTGGCATTTTTCAAATGTTCAAGTCGACAATGAAGGAACAAAGAGACAAACCAATCTATTGATGGTATGAGGGGGGGGGGGGAGGACAGAAGGTTAAAACGAACAGGCGTGTGATATGAGCAGAACAGGTGAGAGACGGCGGGGGGGGTGTTGGGGGGGGGAGGGATAGGGTTAGGGGGAAGGAGGGTAAGAGTGTTTCTGGACGAAGCAGCGAGGCACCATGCTATTCGATGGGATGTCACAACTTGACATACACACACACGAGATGGGGGCTGAGTCGTTCTGTTGCGCTCTGAACTCTTGCGAAGTATATCGCTTCAAGCGTTCGGGATGATTCTATTGGCTGATGAGTTAATGGGGTATTTCGGAAGCAACAGATACCCCCCCCCCCCGATCTACTCCGCCGAGTGCGGTGCAAACTTCTAAAAGAAATGAACGGTATTCAATTATGTTTTACTGTACCCGCGTCATGTGATAAATTGCACGAAACCGGGCAAATCTCTGGTCTTGGCGCAAGTTGAACTTGATGCTATTAGGAAACAAGAGAGCGACACTTTACATTACCCTCCCTACCCAGACATATCCCTCCCCCCCACACCCCACACCACACTCTCTGTTCACATAAATCCCCCACCGAGTCAACTGCACCAATTATCTCCTGTCATTTCAGACGTAGAACGTTAAGAAACAAAAAGTTAACGGTGCAGTTTAGAACTATCCCAACATTAATCTAACCATGACCTGTTTAAAAACAACCTTAACTGCACAGAAGTGAAATACATTAGTAAATATAGCTGTATATTATTAGTAAATATAGATGCATACTATTAGTAAATATAGATGTATATTATATTAGTAAATTACAGCTGTGTATTCTCAATGAAAATAGACTGTTTATATTCAACGTTCGAGTGAATGGATAGAGACAATAATGTTAAGTGCAGGGTGGGTCTATTATTGTCGTGCACTTGTATAAAGCTGTTGCTTTATTTAGTCTTGCGCGTAATTTTAATTTTTAATAAAAAATTTTTATGAGATTGGTTGTAATAGATAATCATTGCACCGTCTTTTTTAAAATACTATTTTGTGTGTTTGTGTGTGTGTTTGTGTGTGTGAGTGTGTTTGTGTGTGTGTGTGTGTGTTTGTGTGCTGTCTTTGTTATGCCTTATAACTTTGTGTGGTTTGAATTTCATAAAAATAAACAAAATATTCTTGGACAAACAAGGACATATGGTTGGTTGTACGAAACTAAACGTAATGACAGTCACAGATGACCTCAAACTTCATTTCCCATACTATGCTCGTCGATTCCGGGAAAGCGCCCAATGTATTAACGAAATAGAATAAAACTTTGAGTCGGTTCAAAATTGAAACACTTGCACTTGTTCTAATAAAGAAAATTGTTTACGGTGGAAGGGACCAGACTTAGTGGAAGATCAACATGTGTGATCAAAGTCAGTAATTCTGGTGTTGGTAAAACAGTAGACTGTGTAATACATGGATACATGGGGGGAGGGGGTGGAACACCCTCCCGAGACGGAAGCTGTTTGGAGGCTCTGAAAAAAGTTATCGGATCCTGATCTTCAGTTCTGTAAGGGGGTGGGGGGGGGGGGTAGAATTGTCGCCAGTGGGTCGCGGACGAATTTCTGATGGGTCGCAACTAAATTTAAATGTGCATTTAAAGATCTAGAACATGGGTGGGAATCGAACTTGGGGGAATCTCAATTCAGGGGGGATCTCATTTAGGGGGAATCTCACTTCAGGGGAATCACACTTCAGAGGAATCTCACTTCAGAGGAATCTCACTTCAGGGTATAACTGCTTCAGAATGACGTGTTCCGTTCCAGGGTGGTAGCGATCTCCTTGTAAAGTATTTCTAGAGTGAGCAGTCTCTGTCACTCAATTCTGGATGTCACACAAAAATAATTTCAACTAATTTATACATTATTACTGGATATAAAGGGATGTGACGATTTCCAGGAAAACTTTAAAATGATCTGGGGTCCCGGGATTCCGTCATTCATGTTGGGAAACTCAAGTTTCCACTTCTACCCAGCGGGGACGGATGGTCGTGCGGTAAAGCGCTCGACTGTCGACCTGAAGGTACGTGATTCGATCTCCGGTGATAAAAAACAAGCAATTAAGCCTGTTCCATTCTGGACACAGGACGTGTTAGCGCATTTTCAGTACGTTTGTTATCTTTCAGTAAATATTTGTAAATTTTGGAAATGTTTATAAATTCAATTGTGTAATGCATATATCTGAAAAAAATATATTAAAAGGACAAGTAAGTCATGTTGAATAACTGTTACAAAAATAAATAATGATTACGCCCCTTTGATTAGCTTTTATTATTGATATTTAAAATATAAGCAAAACGGTACATAACAATCTCTTATATTTTGGCCCTGAGAGGTCAAATCGCGAAATGGACTTTTGATGTACACTTGGCAGGCCAAGACCTACACAATGATATATACATCATGGGTCTAGGACTTATGGTTGCTGAGATATAGGGCGGTTGTCACGGGTTGTGACTAATATGTCGAAACCATCCCCTTACTCCAACCCTTAACTTAATAGTATTACTAACGTTAAGATGTATATGTTATACCATGTATAATAATATACGTTCCCGTTCTCAAGTCTCCCCCCCTTTTTTTTACCCCACCCCCGTAATTGCGTCATCAGCCAGGTGGACAGCGGAAACCTCCGCCGTTGAGTAGGACGGGAGGTAACAGAAACACGTTACATTCCTCACGGGGAATTCTCTGACCACTGGGCTCCTATTCAAAGGCCGACAAAGGGACGAATGTCCAGTTACTACTGTCGTTGTCTGTATGATGTACTTCTCCCCCCTCCCCATCTAGGCTCCACCCCCTAATTTGAAAGTTTGAAAGAAACCGATATTATATTTGATTGGCTAAGGGTCACGTGGAAGAAAGTGGTTGAATAATGTAAGGTAGATTTAGAGACATTCGACCGAGGGGTCCCAAGGTGACCGGTCGCAATCGGACTGAGCGATAGCAGTCGACTTGTGTGGCTCTGGGTGAGCGATAGAGAGAGAGAGAGAGAGTTAACTAGTGATAACGTCATTTGTTCCCTTTATTCATTTTATATCGGATTATTTTGCTGCAGTTTGGATTACGTTTGCTTATGATTTTAAAGAGACCACCAGATCTCTGTTACGGACTGGTGTCTCTGTAAATAAATATATGTTGTCGCTGCACACACTTGTTGAATTGATAATCGTCACTTGTTGTATGTTTAATTGTTGTTGAGACTGTGTGTGATAGAAACACAAATACAAATACGAGTCATCATTGAGTCAGCCCTCATACTCTTAGCAACAAGCCAAGGATACCCTCAAAGGGGTCCTCAACAGCGGTCCATTATTAATATAGCTTATATAGTAAAAAAAACAGCACTTTATAAGGCCCCTTTTACGGCCCTGAGAGGTCAGATCGCGAAATGGAAAAGAAGTCATTTCTTGGTAGGCCAAGACCTACAAAATGATATATACATCATGGGTCTAGGACTTATGGTTATTGAGATCTAGGGTGATGACAGACAGACAGACAGACAGACAAAACGGGGACAATAGAGCATTTTTTTTTTAAAATGCTCTAAAAACCGTCCTATTAGTGGTCCATAGAATCTAAGAGATTTCATCTCATCCTTACAGGAACCTCACGCACACTTCCACCCTCAGATTCACTCGACAGAAGAGTGTGACAGGTCACAATAAAATAACAACAACCTTTTGAAGCCAAATATGTAAGGATGAAATTTCATTGGCTCTCACAGAAGACAGAACAGTAATGACGATAGTCATGTGATTTACCCAACGAACATCCGTCCACTGAACATTATAATCTGAATCCCTGAGTGCGGAGAAAAACAACATCAAAAACACCGCGTTGTGACACACTTTCTATTACGGTGTATGGTGAAAAAGGATACCATGTAAATGATTCATTGTTTTCGTTTTTCATTCATTAAATTGTTCCCCGTTCTATCTCAAGTGTAGTCAGCGGCGTAGCGTGGGTATCGGCCGCCCAGGGCGGAAGACGATTTTGCCGCCCTCTCATTTAGGTATTTCATTTTAATCTATATATTTTTGCCGCCCCCCCCTCCTAAAAAGTAATAAAAAGTGCCGCCCGGTGCGGACCCCACCCACCGCCCCCCCCCCCAGGTACGCCACTGAGTGTAGTCATACACATAAATATCAATTTCAACGATACGGATGGGGACTGCTGACTAAAGCATTATTTCTGAGAATGGAGAAATGGTGAAATAAGGGAAGTAATTATGTTATGGAAAGAAAATAGAATTCTTCAAAATTGAGTTAACTCCCTTATATCACAATACATTCTTGAGCAGCGGTGGTGAACCTTTTTTGGTCCGCGAGCAAAAAATTCAACCAAAAAAAACAATTATTTATTATAGCAAAGTCCCAACAATTCAATTAAAATAAAAGAAAGTGATATTTTAGTCGCGTGCCGAGTGATGATTCTCTGGGTGCCAATTGTGGCACGCGTGCCATATGTTCGCCACCCTTGTTCTAGGGGCTGCTTTGTAGCTTATTTTTTTTTTATTCTGAGAGAATTTTTTTTTTAATTTATAATTTTATTCGCGGGTTATTTTAAAAGTACACATTTCTTTCTTTTGTTAGTTTTCATGTCAAAGGGGCAAAACTGTGCTAAATTTAGCTCAATCCAATTAGAAAATAGCAGCCTGCTATTGTGTGGGCAATTAGTACGATTGTTGCAAATTTTCTGGTGTGCAGCTCTTTTTGTTCTACTCCAGATTTTTAAAACATTAAAATGATAATATGTGTTTCTTTTAGTGGTGTTCAAGGGAGACAAATGTAAGCTTAAGACCTTTTCCGCATGTACCCTGGGAGGGGGGGAACACGTTAAGTGACCATTTTATATTTTGTTCTTTTCAGTGGCGGTCTAATTGACATTTTACAGAGTTGGCTTTTTTTTAAAAAAAGATTTAAATGTGAATTAAAAAAAATAGATTGGCTTAGAAATGTAAAAATAACTTATATAAATAATAGCGGTCTCGCGTCTGAGTTATATCGAAAGTAGAAATCAAGAATTCAAAATGGCGTCTTGTCTGCGTCTTGATTCGATAAATGTTTTTTTTTTTTAAATCTACAGTTTTGAATAGTTTCTGAGGTTTTAAACAAGTAAGCCAAAGGCCAAAATGTGAAATAATTCCATTTAAATATTTCTTCTTCTCAATTTCTACAACACATTGCATCTTTAAATTGTAATACAAAAATTCGGATCTGTCCAAAAACAAAAAATAGCCTGGCCTACTGATCAAACCTAAGGAAATATAACTCAATGCAAAGGTTTCGCAGGGTACAGCTAGTACATAAATAAAAACACACCTTAAAGACATTAGTACAGCAGACGTTAGAAAACTATTTTTGTGAGTCTTAAAAAACTAACATCGTCAGCAATAATCTGGCATTTAGATGCCATGCATATTAACCCAAGTGAAAAGTTTTACTTTCGTTAGATGTAGAGAAACCATCACCATCATTTATCAACCAGTTTATGTTCAAGAATTAAATGATTGTTTGATGTTACTTCACTGGAGTTAACTTCATGATTTGAGTTGTCTGAATTAATACACCTTCTACAAGTATTATCATTATAAGGACCTGTAACACCTACCAATGTATGACTGTATCACCCATTACCTACCAATGTATGGCTTGACTGTATCACCCATTACCTATCAATGTGTGACTGTATCACCCATTACCTATCAATGTGTGACTTGACTGTATCACCCATTACCTATCAATGTGTGACTTGACTGTATCACCCATTACCTACCAATGTGTGGCTTGACTGTATCACCCATTACCTATCAATGTGTGACTTGACTGTATCACCCATTACCTATCAATGTGTGGCTTGACTGTATCACCCATTACCTATCAATGTGTGACTTGACTGTATCACCCATTACCTATCAATGTGTGGCTTGACTGTATCACCCATTACCTACCAATGTGTGGCTTGACTGTATCATCCATTACCTACCAATATATGACTGTATCACCCATTACCTAACAATGTGTGGCTTGACTGTATCACCCATTACCTACCAATGTGTGGCTTGACTGTATCATCCATTACCTACCAATGTATGACTGTATCACCCATTACCTATCAATGTGTGACTTGACTGTATCACCCATTACCTATCAATGTGTGGCTTGACTGTATCACCCATTACCTATCAATGTGTGACTGTATCACCCATTACCTATCAATGTGTGACTTGACTGTATCACCCATTACCTATCAATGTGTGGCTTGACTGTATCACCCATTACCTACCAATGTGTGGCTTTACTGTATCATCCATTACCTACCAATGTATGACTGTATCACCCATTACCTAACAATGTGTGGCTTGACTGTATCACCCATTACCTACCAATGTGTGGCTTGACTGTATCATCCATTACCTACCAATGTATGACTGTATCATCCATTACCTATCCATGTGTGACTTGACTGTATCACCCATTACTTACCAATGTGTGGCTTGACTGTATCATCCATTACCTACCAATGTATGGCTTGACTGTATCACCCATTACCTACCAATGTATGACTGTATCAGCCATTACCTATCAATGTATGACTGTATCACCCATTACCTACCAATGTATGACTGTATCACCCATTACCTACCAATGTATGACTGTATCAGCCATTACCTACCAATGTATGACTGTATCAGCCATTACCTACCAATGTATGACTGTATCAGCCATTACCTACCAATGTATGACTGTATCAGCCGTTACCTATCAATGTAGATGAGCCACACATACGATTGAATAAACTGTGCCAGATATTGAATTGGTTACCTCCATACCTTCTGGGTGCTGATAACCTGTCGACCTGTCTTTTGATCACGTGACATCACAGTATAACCTTTTTCTTTTGGGTGATTCGCGACTGATTAGCTCTGTTCAAGTGTCGGAAGTTGTTTGATTTTTCTTTGAACACTGTGCACCTGCCACACGGTGAATGGGGGAGTGGGAGGGGGGAGGCCTGAAAGTGAAGTTTTCTTGTCGGTTATGCTCAAAGGCGGTGTGACCGTGACACTATGTTTTAAGTATTTCTATGATAGGTTAGAGTCGTGTGATCAAAGTAGGGGGGGGGGGTAACCCTCACGATGTGGTGGTGTTGTTGTTGTTGATTGTTTTGTTGTGTCTAGAGAATACAAAAAAAAAAATTGAAACAGCCGCTGTTTGATGTTCGCTGTTTGAAATTGAATTCAAAAAATAAAAAGGGAAACAGCTACTGCAATCAACGAGTTTGTTGGCGGCATGTCTTTTGATTGCAACAGCCAAGAGTGAGCACTGCGGGTGGTGAGTGTGTGTGTGTGCGTGTGTGCGTGTGTGTGTGTGTATGAGTGAGAGGGTTTCTAAGTTAAGGGGCGGAAGCGGGCATTGATAGGTGTGGGCCGTTTGTTTAGTCACAACAGGCTGTAAGAGATATTACCAACCTCCCCTCCCTGGCCCGCCGCTAACCCCCACCCCCCACCTTTACTTTCTGTCTTATCAAGTCCAGCTGTGGCTGTTGGTCAATCCACAACCAACCCGCTCACTTCCCTCTTAAAGACTCAAACTTCAACTGTTTCCACCTTTTTTTTTTTTCAAGTCACAATATTGAAAATAAAAAAAATAAAAAATTATATATATAAATATAATTGAAAGAAAGAATCAAATCTCAAGGCACTTCTAGCCCCTGTAGCAGCTTGGTCAGACCACGTGATCTGCCGCACGACTCGGTGGCTCCACCCCCCCTCCCCCCCCCCCTCGTGCTCTTTATGTGTAGCACGTACTGACACCTTCACGCATACAAACACACACACACTCGCGCACGCACACTCACACACACACACACACACACATTCACTCGCGCGATTACATATTCTAAGCCAGGGTGAGTGTGATTGAGTCTTTTCACAATGTAACCCTATCAGCGGGTAGGTTTGGAACAAATGCGTGACTGCTGGTCAGGATGGCTAGACATAAAGAGAGAGAGAGAAAGAGAGAGGGGGGGGGGAGATAAAATTGAAAAAGGGGGTGAGTATAACGGATTATAATATAACACACAAAAAATAACGTAGGTGACAGCCACGGGGGACAAAAAGTTGGGTTCGGCCAATACATACACAAGTCAAAGAGTAAGACATGGGTGGATGGGTAAGACGGAGGTGGGGGGGGGGAAGGGGAGGGGGTGCGGAGATAGGTGCCGCTTCAAACGGTCTTCTAGAATACCAGGTGAGAAACTTCGGCTTCTATTCAGACTCGATAACTCTTTAGTTGATTGCCCCCCCCCCCCCCATCTTTATGCCGTGGCCCGATCTGCTAAGCTGCGGGCCAAGAGTTCAAATCCCAGAGCTGACTTAGCTCTCATGCAAGGGCTGTTTTAGCTCTCATGACAGGCTGACTTAGCTCTCATGTCTGGGCTGATTTTTTTTAGCTCTCATGTCTGGGCAGACTTAGCTCTCATTCTGTCCTGACTTAGCTCTCCTGTCTGGCCTGACTTAGCTCTCCTGTCTGGCCTGACTTAGCTCTCTTGTCTGGGCTGACTTAGCTCTCCTGTCTGGGCAGACTTAGCTCTCCTGTCTGGCATGACTTAGCTCTCCTGTCTGGGCTGACTTAGCTCTCCTGTCTGGGCAGACTTAGCTCTCCTGTCTGGCCTGACTTAGCTCTCCTGTCTGGCCTGACTTAGCTCTCCTGTCTGGCCTGACTTAGCTCTCCTGTCTGGGCTGACTTAGCTCTCCTGTCTGGGCTGACTTAGCTCTCCTATCTGGGCAGACTTAGCTCTCCTGTCTGGCCTGACTTAGCTCTCCTGTCTGGCCTGACTTAGCTCTCCTGTCTGGGCTGACTTAGCTCTCCTGTCTGGCCTGACTTAGCTCTCCTGTCTGGCCTGACTTAGCTCTCCTGTCTGGGCTGACTTAGCTCTCCTGTCTGGCCTGACTTAGCTCTCCTGTCTGGGCAGACTTAGCTCTCCTGTCTGGCCTGACTTAGCTCTCCTGTCTGGCCTGACTTAGCTCTCCTGTCTGGCCTGACTTAGCTCTCCTGTCTGGCCTGACTTAGCTCTCCTGTCTGGGCTGACTTAGCTCTCATTGGTAAGTAATGGGTGATACAGTCACACATTGATAGGTAATGGCTGATAGACGAAAGTGGATTGGCCAATAGACGAAAGTGGATTGACCGATAGACGAAAGTGGATTGGCCAATAGACGAAAGTGGATTGACCGATAGACGAAAGTGGATTGACCGATAGACGAAAGTGGATTGGCCAACAGTCGAAAGTGGATTGGCCAATAGACGAAAGTGGATTGGCCAATAGACGAAAGTGGATTGGCCAATAGACGAAAGTGGATTGGCCAACAGTCGAAAGTGGATTGGCCAACAGACGAAAGTGGATTGACCAATAGACGAAAGTGGATTGACTAATAGAGTCATGTAATAAATAGTAAGATCATTCATTAAGTATATACAGTACTTTCTCTAGTAGTTCAATCATTTCATTCTACAGTTGGCAGCTGTTAGACGACATATATTTCTAAAAACTCTCATGTTTAACAAAAAAAAAAATACCACTAAAAAAATACCATTTAATAAAAGCTATTTTAAAACAGGACCTGCTGTTGTGAAAGGTGGATAGAGCGGCGTTGTAATCCACACATGTTGCTGCTGTTGGCTGTACCTACTTATATCCATTTCCCAATCGATTGATTAACCTGATTAACTCCAGAAGGGAAACAAAAATGTGTACCGCGCGATAAAGAAACCTGGTATCGTATGAACTTGTGTTATCAACGCAATTATAATCGAGAGCAATTAAATATGAGAGCATCGACTCAATGCGGGGTGGAGGGGGGAAGGGGGTTGGAAGGGGGTATGGTGTCACTGAAACAAGGAGTTTTGTTATTATTATTATTTTATTTTTTTTGCAACGTTGTTACAGAGACAGATCGCATGACAGAATGTAAAACTAAACAATGATTGTTACAAAATGCTGACGCCAAATTAGTCATTTTTTTTTTTAATTTTGTGGAAATGTATGTAACAAAAAAAAAACCGTTAAAAATATTTGCCTCATATGAGTCTAATTTTTATAAAAGGTGTTACATAATGTTCTTTTCTTTACAGTAGCTTACAGCTATATTTTTTTTATTGTTTGGCCATCTATCTTTCCTGCTGCCTATCTATATATTTATCTATTTATGTAATATTACCTCCAGTCTATCCATTTTAGATTCTCTGTAGATAGAGATAGATAGAAAGTTAGATAGATTAAGACGAACAGACAGACAGACAGACAGACATATAGATAGATAGATAGATAGATAGATAGATAGATAGATAGATAGATAGATAGATAGATAGATAGATAGATAGATAGATAGATAGATAGATAGATAGATAGATAGATAGATAGATAGATAGATAGATAGATAGATAGATAGATAGATAGATAGATAGATAGATAGATAGATAGATAGATAGATAGATAGATAGATAGATAGATAGATAGATAGATAGATAGATAGATAGATAGATAGATAGATAGATAGATAGAATGATAGATAGATAGATAGATAAATGTGTGTGTGTGTTCTAGTTATAAGGCCGTGTTCCACTGACATTCTACTAAAAAACCAAATGGATCAGTCACACTTCCCCCCCCCCCACTCGCATCCCACTTAAGGTAAACGTGGAACGCCTTCCCATTTTTCCATGAATAGAAACTTTCTGTGAAGCACATGTAGGATGTGGCAGCTTATTTACCCTTTGAGAGCCCCAAGTTTTAACCCGTCTTTCCATGACCCAGTTTCTCTACTCGGTCACGTGACAGTGAAGCTTATAAATAAAAAAAAATAATATCTACTTTCTTTATTTACATTTTTTTTTTATTTCTTTAAAAAATAATAATAATTTTCGCGACATAAGTCCATTGTCACTTACAGGCCCTCCCGCGGGTCACGTGCGTATGTAACAGGTTGTGTAAAGCGGCCCGCAATGGGTTTTTTTTTTTAAATCTTTCAAGCTTTGGTTGATGTCGGTCGAAGACGTGACGGAAGCAACAAAAGAAATGCAATTAAATCATGTCTTTTAAAAAAAAATAGTATTTCATCCACGGTATGAAACAATAAATAAAAAATATTTTTAAAGCATATTGCCAGATTTAACAAAATAGGAGTAGGCCTATTTGAAGTGCGGACCCTAACGGTTGGTAAATAGTTGCTAAAGCATTGCGCACATTATCATTAGGAGGAGGAGTATGTGTCGTGGTGGGGTTGGGGTGGGGTGTGGGGGGAGGTGGGCAAGAGATTTTAAACAAAAGAAACCTTTGTCACGGTTACAGGACACTGGCGGGGTGAATCGGTTATTGAACCATATAATAGTAACATCAAGTAATGGTATACAGATATAAAACGTAAGAGGAAAGATTCACGTCTGTCTCTGCACCACTTTTATTGTTCACTATTTAGAGATATATGTCATGGGGTGAGAACAATTATGTCATCTTAATAAATTAAAAAAAAAATATGGCAACATTAAAAAAACTTTAAATAATAAATAAATAAATAACTTCTTAGTAAAATACTAAGTAAATATACTAAGTAAATATATTAAGTAAATATACTAAGTAAATATACTAAGTAAAATACTAAGTAAACATACTAAGTAAATATACTAAGTAAATATACTAAGTACATATACTAAGTAAATATACTAAGTACATATACTAAGTAAATATAGTAAGTAAATACTAAGTAAATATAGTAAGTAAATATACTAAGTAAATATACTAAGTAAATATACTAAGTAAATATACTAAGTAAAATACTAAGTAAATATACTAAGTAAATATACTAAGTAAAATACTAAGTAAATATACTAAGTAAATATACTAAGTAAATATACTAAGTAAAATACTAAGTAAATATACTAAGTAAAATACTAAGTAAATATACTAAGTAAATATACTAAGTAAATATACTAAGTAAATATACTAAGTAAAATACTAAGTAAATATACTAAGTAAATATACTAAATGAAACAACTCAGAATGCTCATTATATCATTAAAATATATTTATATTAGTTATCATACCTAACATTAAAAGCGTGGCTCTAGAAGTATAGATAGATTTCACTTCACTGACTCGAGATTATTAAAAACGTGTATGTTCATTTTGAATCTACAGGTGAGCCTAATTTGAGCAGCATTCTCATTCAATTAGAACAGGTAATAAATTGAGCTACAATATTTGAGAACAAAGCCACATATTGTAAAACTAATTAAAGAATATATAATTTCGTGAAATACTTTAAAACTTGAAGACTAAGTCAGAAGTTTAGAGACAGGTTAAAACAGATAGACAAAGAAAGACATTTTGACACAAATTAAGACAATAATCGGGATAATCTGACATTGACAGACAATTTGAACATTAAAATCAGATAAAGAAATTTTTACAAAGAAAGAAATAAAGAAAAATATAGATACAAATACAGACAAATATAGATACAAATACAGACAAATATAGATACAAATACAGACAAATATAGATACAAATACAAACAAATATAGATACAAATACAGACAAATATAGATACAAATACAGACAAATATAGATACAAATACAGACAAATATAGATACAAATACAGACAAATATAGATACAAATACAGACAAAAATAGATACAAATACAGACAAATACAATGAATTTTCTGAAATTATTAAAATGAAACGAAACTGTTTTAAGATAAACACATGAAAATAAATACTACAATGCATCCTATCAACTGTACAACTTATGTATAATGGAGTAAATAGAGTAAATATTTTATACACAATACATGTACAACACAAGTTAGATACGATATAATAAATATAGAACAATACTTGTTCAATATGTGAACAATACATGTAAAAAACAAGGACTATACAATACAATAATGTAAGTTTCATGTACAATACTTGCAAATACATAAACAATACATAAACAATACATTGTCAATACATTTAAACTTCATGAACAATACATGTTAAATACATTGACAATACATTTAAAATTGATGAACAATACATAAACAATACATTGACAATACATTTAAAATTCATGAACAAAACATGTTCAATACATTGACAATACATTTAAAATTCATGAACAATACATTGACAATACATTGACAATACATTTAAAATTCATGAACAATACATTGACAATACATTGACAATACATTTAAAATTCATGAACAATACATTGACAATACATTGACAATACATTTAAAATTCATGAACAATACATTGACAATACATTTAAAATTCATGAACAATACATTGACAATACATTGACAATACATTTAAAATTCATGAACAATACATGAACAATACATTGACAATACATTTAAAATTCATGAACAATACATGTTCAATACATTGACAATGCATTTAAACTTCATGAACAATACATTGATTATACATTGACAATACATTTAAAATTCATGAACAATACATGAACAATACATTGACAATACATTTAAAATTCATGAACAATACATTGACAATACATTGACAATACATTTAAAATTCATGAACAATACATTGACAATACATTGACAATACATTTAAAATTCATGAACAATACATTGACAATACATTTAAAATTCATGAACAATACATTGACAATACATTGACAATACATTTAAAATTCATGAACAATACATGAACAATACATTGACAATACATTTAAAATTCATGAACAATACATGTTCAATACATTGACAATGCATTTAAACTTCATGAACAATACATTGATTATACATTGACAATACATTTAAAATTCATGAACAATACATGAACAATACATTGACAATACATTTAAAATTCATGAACAATACATGAACAATACATTGACAACACATTTAAACTTCATACATTGACAATACATTTAAGATTGCTGAACAATACATGTTCAATACATGTAAATTACATGTAAAATACATGTTCAATACATGAACAATATATGAGAAATACATGAACAATACATGTAAAAAAACATGTAAAATAAATGTAAATACATGAACATTATAAGAACAATATATTAAAATACATGAGCAATACATTTACAATGATGCTAGTGTTTTTAAACATTGGGTAATTAAGGACGCACTTGTAAAGTTCCGGGGTAATAAACAAAGTAAATTCCGTTTACATTCCATTTTTGTGACAGACGTGTTGCAGGGGTCTGTAGGTGCTGTTAGGACGGCCTTGGCAGTCAATGATTATTTATAGTGAGCCGGCATATTTGGCTTTCGTAGTCCAGAATGCCTCACAGTCACATTGTATAGTTGAGTTTTTGATGTACATGTATAGAACATGAAATGTAAAATGCACGTGTATTGTACATTTATTTTGTGTAAAGTCCTTAGAAGGATGAGATGAAATCGCTTAGATCCTATAAACCAAAAATGGGACGGTTTTTATGGTGCCCTTCTTTCATCCCCACCACAGCCGGGAGTGTAATGGCTACGGAGGCACCACGGGAGATATAGAGGGAACTTTAGCCATGACCTGAAATAATCATTTCCTAAACGGAGATCGAACCAGGGATCCTCAGGTCGGCAGTCGAGCGCTTTACCACACGACATTCCGTGTACATTTTCAGTAATGTATTGAGCTTTTTTATTCAATGTAATATATTGTAATTGTACATATGTTGTTCATGTTATGTGAATGTGTTCAACATATAAAAAGTAAAGTTCCCTTCTTAGCCCTAACGGGCCTTCGGGGCAGATGAAGTATAGAATTCATCTGTTTCTATAACCTCGGCATATGAAGGTATTGTGTGGTTAGTACAACGCCCAGCCGCCTTTACTTCCCCAACTTTATAAGTCAGGTACCCATTTAAAGCTGGGTGGACTTGTGGGACGACTTTGCACCTAATTTCACCTGGAAAAATTCCATGGGCCTCACCGAGGATCGAACCCAGGACTCTCAGGTCGACAGTCGAGTATCTACACCACTCGGCCATCCGTCCCACTGTTCAACATATATCGTTCATGTTTTGTGAATGTATTCAACATATATTTTAAGATATATACCAGTGAGATTAATAAAAAATACAACGAGTCAAGTCAAAATGAAAGTCCAGTCATAGGTCCTTAGACAGATTGGGACAAAAGTCCAGTCAGAGGTCCTTAGACAAATTGGGACAAAAGTCCAGTCATAGGTCCTTAGACAGATTGGGACAAAAGTCCAGTCATAGGTCCTTAGACAGATTGGGACAAAGTCCAGTCATAGGTCTTTAGACAGATTGGGACAAAAGTCCAGTCATAGGTCTTTAGACAGATTGGGACAAAAGTCCCAACTTCCAACGGTTCGACTTGCTACAAAATGTGAATTGTGAAAAATGACGTATGCCAGCAATTTTAATTAAATCGTATACATAGTGATGAAAAATAAAGAAGTAAACCCAAAAACTTCCCTTCCTATTTCAGGGGCGTAGGAAGGGCGCTGCTAATCGTGCGGACACACAGGGTGTCGAACTAGGGAGGGGGGACCGAGTGAGAGATCTTAAATGTTTTTACTTTTTTTACAGATTGGGAGGGGGGCAACAAAAATGTAACTCGCACATGGCGCTTCAATAACTCGCACAGGACGCTTCAATAACTCGCACAGGGCGCTTCAGTAACTCGCACAGGGCGCTTCAGTAACTCGCACAGGGCGCTTCAGTAACTCGCACAGGGCGCTTCAGTAACTCGCACAGGGCGCTTCAGTAACTCGCACAGGGCGCTTCAGTAACTCGCACAGGGCGCTTCAGTAATTTACTCTATGACCCCCCCCCCCAATCACCGCCATCTTGTTCAGAGAGGATAAATTATAATTAAACTGAACCGAAGATAGATCACCTTGTAAGATGTCGGGAAAACATGAACTGATTGGGTTGAATATCAATCTTCAGAAGTGGAGATTACATAAGTTAACAATTACAGACATCTTGGGATGGAACATGTTGAAGTGAGCAATGCAAGAGTCGTGTGTGAGTACTGAGATGTTCAGATTAAATCCTACATTAATCCTCCAGCTATATCTCATCTCACAGAATGATGCACTAAAAAGACTGAACATTAACTCATTGGATTAACGGGGACGAAAGAATAAAAAAAAAATTCGCCAGCTGCAGAAAAAAAAAAACCCGTTGATCGAGATTTCAACGACCTAAACAATCAAAGTCTTTAGTATCTTAAAAAGTAGTTGTCTGAATTTAGATGTCTGATTGAAGCAGACATTTGTTAAAAATAATTATTTTTTGTTCTTGAGTATCATCGCGTACTCGTCAGCCTGTTGAAATGGACAGAGATCTCATTTATCAATATTATCTAGTTAAAGTAACTTACTTATAACATCTTCTAGTGTTATACAAAGGATTGAAATATTTTTTTTTTTACAATTTTTTTTGGTTCCTTTCGGCTGTTGGGCGTAAAGCAATCGACGCACACCCCCAAGAAAAATTAAACAAATTTGACCGCCTCAACTAATGCGCTTCTAACCCGGCCGTTTCTTTTAAACGCTTCCCATTGCGATTTCGATCAGTTAAAACCAGACCGTGGCCGTGCGTATCTCTGAGGTAACCCCAAGTTGCTCTTAATGTACGGAGCGAGCGTAACGGTGATCAGTATCTGGGATTTAGTCTTGATTTTTTTGTTTACATTGTTTCGCCCCTTTTAGATACAACATTTCAAAAAATGTGTTCGGTTGAGTGGTGCATGCAAATGGCTCAGAATCAAACGATTTGAAAAAAAAATTTTTTTTTTTAAGAAAGCAATTTTAAATTTTTCTTTCGGTCCATTTAAAAAAAACAACAACATATAACAAAACGTCGCTGTGATATGTGCGTTACACCCTTACGTACCATGTGCGAATATAGTTTTGTTTCTGTTTTTTTTTTAAATATATAAAGATAAAGCGTGTTACAGTTACGGAAAATGGAAAAAAAATCTTTTATGACAACTTCTTTGCTCGCACAGAACGGGCTCTCTCTCTCTCTCTCTCTCTCTCTCTTTCTCTCTCTCTCTCTCTCTCTCTCTCTCTCTCTCTGTGTGTGTGCACAACCATGCCACGGCTGCGTGACTGTGCACATGCCAATCAATAAATTACAAAACATTTTTTTTTTGGTTTTAATATGTCACCTCTCCTTCCGTCTCACCCCTACCCTCCCCCCCCCCAATCCCCTCCGGCGCCAGCGTTTGTAAAACTTCCTTCAAAAACTGAGCTGACCGCTCCACGTCCTATTGGAAGAGAAAATAAAACAATCAATTGAACGAACTAAATAAATAAATAAAAAAGAGTAAAGAAAATAGGCGTGTCAGACTTTTTAGGATGTACCACGTGACAGACTTCTAAGATGTACCACGTGACAGACTTCTAAGATGAACCACGTGTCGCTAAAGGTGATCGGCAGTAAAAATATATGTGCGGGGGGGGTGTGGGGGTGGGGGTGCGGGGGTTGCGAGGGGGGGTATACAAATAGAAATAAGATAAAAGAATGAATGGAAGAAACTTGCCTGAGGTTAGTCTGATCTGTGACGGTCTGATCTGCGGCAGATTGATCTGTGACGGTTTGATCTGCAACATGTGTCGCCATCTTGTTAACGCTCTTTTCTTTAGGATTTCAGTTTAATTATTTAGATTTGAGAGGAGAGGGGAGAGTTGTGGAGGAGGGACTCTGTCCATGGGTGGGGGTGGGAGGGGGGGGAGTTTACATTCAGATTCAAGTCAAACAGCGTAACGACCGCAGACTGTAGCTGTTGTGATACTAACGCCCTCTGTGTACGCGTTGAAGATAACCCTGTCGGTGTCTGGCAGCTTCAGTGTATAAAAATCGGGGGGAAAAAAAGGGGGATTATTTGATGCAGAGGATTTGAACCCACGACACTCACACTGAACCTTCACGTTGTTGCAGTTCATTGTTTCAAATATTTGTATCTTAGATATACGGAACAGACCAACGCAGAATGGAATATTTATTAATAGATAGATAGATAGATAGATAGATAGATAGATAGATAGATAGATAGATAGATAGATAGATAGATAGATAGATAGATAGATAGATAGATAGATAGATAGATAGATAGATAGATAGATAGATAGATAGATAGATAGATAGATAGATAGATAGATAGATAGATAGATAGATTTCAGACTCAGAACTGGGCACAACAGACTAAGGCAACACATGTTCCGAAGGCTAGGCATTGGAAACAGTGAGGACTGCCCATGTGGGGTGTCTCCAGAGAATGCAGAACATGTTCTCCAAACATGCCCTTTTCATGACACAGCTCGCAACAGGTTCTGGCCACAGATGACCTTCCTCAATCAAAAACTGTATGGGAGTGAGACGGACCTGGATGCCACCGTGCAGTTCATCATAGCTATAGGCCTGGTCGTTTGAAATCCTCCATAATCATATATCGAGAACAAAGAAGAAGATAGATAGATAGATAGATAGATAGATAGATAGATAGATAGATAGATAGATAGATAGATAGATAGATAGATAGATAGATAGATAGATAGATAGATAGATAGATAGATAGATAGATAGATAGATAGATAGATAGATAGATAGATAGATAGATAGATAGATAGATAGATAGATAGATAGATAGATAGATAGATAGATAGATAGATAGATAGATAGATAGATAGATGGATAGATAGATAGATAGATAGATTGATAGATAGATAGATAGATAATATAATGCGTAAAAACTTTGTAACCAGATGCAGTAGATCTTATAAATGTATCGTCTTATCTGTTCTAACTACCAAAACACAGCGGCTCTAACTGTCAACACTCAACGGCTCTAACTTTCAGCACACAACGGCTCTAACTACTGTGAGCACACAACGGTTCTAAATGCCAGTACACAAGGGCTCTAACTACTGTGAGCACACAACGGTTCTAAATGCCAGTACACAAGGGCTCTAACTACTGTGAGCACACAACGGTTCTAAATGCCAGTACACAAGGGCTCTAACTACTGTGAGCACACAACGGTTCTAAATGCCAGTACACAAGGGCTCTAACTACTGTGAGCACACAACGGTTCTAAATGCCAGTACACAAAGGGCTCTAACTACTGTGAGCACACAACGGTTCTAAATGCCAGTACACAAGGGCTCTAACTACTGTGAGCACACAACGGTTCTAAATGCCAGTACACAAGGGCTCTAACTACTGTGAGCACACAACGGTTATAGCTGTAGCACACGACGGTTCTAAAGACCAGATGCTCCTACATGAAGTACAGCGCAAAAGAAAATGTAAACGACTTAACACTCATAGATGGACGTGAATGTACCAGAGTGTGTTTGATTTAGTTAACTAATGACTGAGTACTGTCAGAGCCAAGATTTATTATATGTTACACCTGAATCTGCTCTATCAATCTTGGTTGTTATTGTTGGTGATGTTCAGTTACGGAGGTCCGTCAAACCAATGAGGATCGCGTGCTACTAATGACTCCACATTATCTCTCATCCAGAGAGAGAGAGTGCGTACTGACCAACGGACTGGGACGCAATCTTATACTCTCCCTTTCCTGAAGACATGCCCAGTGTTGACACACTCTGACGTAGCTCACTGCAAGGGGAATAATCTGGAAGAAGGGGTCAGCACACTGGAATAGTGAATTACCTGCCCTTTATCCCACTCTCTTTGACTGCAAGGACAAAAAATCCGATAAGTAAGCGGAATTGCTGGAGCGACTGACAAACAAAAAAGAACTATTTTCTTTTAGGAAGTGAATTCCCGGTATCGGAGTTCTTGGAAACAAGGCACCAGGCGTGGTAGGGGTTTACGGACGTTGAACCGTTTGTTTTTGTTAAGTCATTTATCGTGGATTAAAAAGAGAAAAAAAAATAGTACATTTGCGAATGACTGATTGGAATGAAGGGGGGGGGGGTTAAAATGGTTTTGTTTGTGATGGTTGCTGGGGTTGAACGAGAACATACAAGCAAACTGATCTTGTGAAATAATGACAACATTATCAATGGGAAACAGCCCCGTATCGTCAAAATTCTACAGCAGGGGCCAGTCATTCTACAGCAGGGGCCAGGCAATAGCGATGGGGGGGGCAGGTAATACATTTAACTAGGTAGAACAAAACAAGCAGGAGGGGGGCAGACAAAACGCAGGTGGGCTGGGCCCCCCTGCCCCACCCCGCACGCTACGGGTCTGATGGGAAACAATGTTACAAAAGAAAAATGAAAATAAACAGCTGTGACAATACTACGTTTACCGTAAAATAATTTATGAACGCCATCACATTAACAAATTATTATAATTTTATAAATTATTGGGTTTTTTTTTATAGCACATTTCTTAAGTTTGCTGTCTTCCCCCACTAGGATATGATATAGCTGGAGTGTTAATTAGGTTGAAACACTGGATGATATTTATCTGACGCCATATTGGTTGGTGTCTTTATGACCTTAAAAGTAAGCCACCGCCGGCCGGAAATCTCGGTTGGTCTGGACCTCGCGAAGTCCGTATAGGTTTCGCTTTAAAAGACAAAACTAGTTGAAATATTCAGACAAGTGAATATTAAAATGTCCACTGCTTGTAGAGTTATTTTCTCCTAGATGTACTTTGTAAACAAAACCCAAACAGCTGGTAAAAAAAAATATAACATCAATTAAAGAAATTAGTTACGATGTATGCGGCTGATCTTATCCTCGGAGAATTTTGATTATAACAATTGTTTTCTTTTGATGATTTTAAACTGCTATTTGTTGTAATAAAAACAACAACAATACTTTAAATGATAATATTTCATTATTACTTTTTAATATTTTAGACTTTTACAACTCATATTTATAAACCACAGGAACTATTTAAAGAATTTATCGAACCGAGACGCAGGCGTGAAGCCTGGATTAATATTTTAGACAGGAAACAGTATTCTTGATTCTTACTTTCGATCTTAAGATGACGGACGGACGGAATAGAGATTGGAAATATTTATTTAGATATTTGGGGAAACTAGTCGATGGGAAATGTGTAGAATTTGGCGGGAGGCTACAAGCAACAAGCGCATCATTAGCCGCAAATTTCTGTATTTGTTAACAACATAATAGAGAAGAGAGATACAGAGGTTGAAACAGAGAGCTCGGAGAAGAGAGATACATAGACTGAAACAGAGAGGTCGGAGAAGAGAGATACATAGACTGAAACAGAGAGGTCGGAGAAGAGAGATACATAGACTGAAACAGAGAGGTCGGAGAAGAGAGATACAGAGGCTGAAACAGAGAGGTCGGAGAAGAGAGATACAGAGGCTGAAACAGAGAGATCTGAGAAGAGAGATACAGAGGCTGAAACAGAGAGATCTGAGAAGAGAGATACAGAGGCTGAAACAGAGAGATCTGAGAAGAGAGATACAGAGGCTGAAACAGAGAGATCTGAGAAGAGAGATACAGAGGCTGAAACAGAGAGATCTGAGAAGAGAGATACAGAGGCTGAAACAGAGAGGCCGTAGCTGAGAGGCCGAAACGGCCTGGGGGCGGGGAAAACGATTCACGATAGTCGTTAGAGTAGTCACGAGTAGGGAGCGACCAATATGCCTTTTTACCGATAGTCCGATACCGATATTTCCCCCCAGCATTTTTACCGATACCGATACCGATATTTTCTTTTTAGGGGCTGTCCATTATTTATGTCAACAAATTTTTGGCGATTTTTACCTCCCCCCTCCCCCTTGTCAACAACTTGTCAAACTTCCAGAGACCCCCCTATAAAATTACGTCAACATTTGATTACCCCCCCCCCCTAAAAAAGGTGGCTTCCAAAATGTTTATGTGGCAAAATTAGTAGGAATATAGTTAGTTTAATTAAAATACTGAATGTTAAGCGAGTAACACAGAACCACAAACGCTGCTTAATTTTCCTATATATTAAGTAATTATATTAAATTTAAAAAAGTAACATTGTTGACGTCAACTTTTCTTGACCTCCCCCCTCTCCCTTGTCAACAATTGTCAAAAATTTTCTGACCCCCCCTCCCCCCTATTTTGTTGACGTAATTAATGGACAGCCCCTTAAGCAACAACAATGCCAAACACGTGTTATTCTCGTGCTGAATGACGTATTTCAGCCCATGTTCACATATTTTGTAACACTTCGCCCACGCGTTCTTGTTTTCCCCCCCCCCCCAGATATTGATATTTTTTTTAAATCAGCAACAATGCCAAACACGTGCTTTTCTCGTGCTAAAGCTAATGACGTATGTCAACCCATGCTTACCCCTTCCCTGTCATATTTCGTGACACTTCGCCCACACGTAAGTCTTGTCCCGTCCCCCCCGTCCCCCCCGTCCCAACAAAAAATACACACAGATGTTCACTAATTGTATCATTCAAGGTCATACATTAGAATTAAGAAATGCCAATCCTATTGTTTCAAGGTCATATCTTTGATGTAGACATGACAATTTCTGTGTACGGGTTTTTTTTTCCTTTTTTTTTAAATCTTGTCTGATCTGGTTATAGAATTGGATTTTTTACTGATTTTTTTTTTCTGCAACTCTGTTGTGAAAAAAAAACAATGTATCGGCAGCCAAAAAACGGCCGGTCTGACAGTTAACCCATAGTGCCAATATCGGTTCGACTATCGGTCGCTCCCTACAACAATCGGCCGATCCGATATTAACCGATGGTGCCAATATCGGTCCGATACCGATACCGATCCGATTATCGGTCGCTCCCTAGTCACGAGCAGAGTTTAAGTCAGCCATAAAGTTTGTCCATTCCCTGGGTGAATCTGTCGTGGACATGTTTGCATATTTGAAAGTACCTGTTGATGTGATCTCTAAACAATAAACACTTTCTGCTTCGTGTCTACCTTTGACCTGTGTATGTGTGTGTGTGTTTAAATAAGCCGCCAGTTTTTACAACTACACCAATACAACCAACCAAACAACCAATCTATATAAATAATAGCGGTGTTGGTTCTGCGTTATATCGAAAGTAAAGAATTAATACAACAGTATTCCAGTTTAAAATACAATCATAAAAAAGATCGGATCTGCCCGAAACCAAAAATAACCTAGCCTACCGATCAAGCCTAAAGGGATAGAACTCTATGCAAAGGTTTTGCAGGGTACGGATAGTTTTATAATAACAATTTATTAATCATGCTATCACAATGCCCACTGCAACAAATTCGCGGCCAATAGTTGTCCTTATTTTATTGACAGTTGAAAGAAAGACCATCGCCTGCCCAATACTGGTCAGATCACCTCTGTCTGACATCGGCAACCCCCGTCCCCCCGCGACCACCTCCTCCCCTCCCAGTTGGATTTAAGGTCGTCGCCTTGCAATAAACGGGAGATAACTAACGAGTTGAAAGTTGGACTACCCCGTGCTCATCACTGAAGAGATTTATGAGCCAGGATTAAAGCCCCTTGCAGACCCGGCTTTTGATTAAATGGTTATCTATCCTGAAGACTGGCTAATGGCAACATTATGGGGCCATCCCTGGAACAAGATAAACATCCGTCCAAGACTTAACATCATGCAAGATCTGGAACTGAGATTTGTAGACTATTCAGGGTGGTATTAGTGGAATAACTAAACAGGCAAGACGATGAATGACTTATGAAGAGCAGAGAGATAGGATGAGCATAACAAGAAAGGAAAATAGAAAATAAAAAAAAAACTTTTTTTTATCGTTCATTCTAAAACTGTTGTAAGATGCACTACTTTTTATAAAATTATATGATGGATACGGTTATAAATTGGGATATTTATAAAAATAAATAGCAAGTAACAATTTGCATCACTGATACGGCACGGCGTGAACACATAATACATCAAATAATACGCTACATTGAAACCTTCAAGAAACAAGCATATTTTTCTTTAGGAAAGATTTCTCTTTATTTGTCTTCATAACACACTCACACCATTACATTACATTACACACATCATTACATTACAAACACCATTACATTACATACATCATTACATTACATTACACACATCATTACATTACACACATCATTACAGTACATTACTCACATCATTACATTACACACCATTACATTACACACACCATTACATTACATTACACACATTATTACATTACATTACACACATCATTACATTACACACTCACACTATTACATTGCACACACACACCGTCACTTTACACATTCCCACACACCTTTATATTACACACAGACCATTACATTACACACTCCCAAACACCTTTATATTACACACAGACCATTACATTACACACTCCCACACACCTTTATATTACACACAGACCATTACATTACACACTCCCACACACCTTTATATTACACACACCATTACATTACATTACACACATCATTACATTACAAACACCATTACATTACATACATCATTACATTACATTACACACACCATTACATTACACACATCATTACAGTACATTACTCACATCATTACATTACACACCATTACATCACACACACCATTACATTACATTACACACATTATTACATTACATTACACACATCATTACATTACACACATTATTACATTACACACATCATTACATTACACACATTATTACATTACACACATCATTACATTACACACTCACACTATTACATTACACGCACACACCGTCACATTACACATTCCCACACACCTTTATATTACACACAGACCATTACATTACACACTCCCACACACCTTTATATTACACACAGACCATTACATTACACACTCCCACACACCTTTATATTACACACAGACCATTACATTACACACTCCCACACACCTTTATATTACACACAGATCATTACATTACACACTCCCACACACCTTTATATTACACACAGACCATTACATTACACACTCCCACACACCTTTATATTACACACAGATCATTACATTACACACTCCCACACACCTTTATATTACACACAGACCATTACATTACACACTCCCACACACCTTTATATTACACACAGACCGTCACATTACACACTCCCACACAGCCGTTATTTTGAAGAGGCAAACTAAGCGGCTACCTAACGCTGTCTCTAATGGGACTCCCTGTTGTACCATTTATCACGCGAGGGGGGGTATACAAATAGAAATAAGATAAAAGAATGAATGGAAGAAACTTGCCTGAGGTTAGTCTGATCTGTGACGGTCTGATCTGCGGCAGATTGATCTGTGACGGTTTGATCTGCAACATGTGTCGCCATCTTGTTAACGCTCTTTTCTTTAGGATTTCAGTTTAATTATTTAGATTTGAGAGGAGAGGGGAGAGTTGTGGAGGAGGGACTCTGTCCATGGGTGGGGGTGGGAGGGGATTTACATTCAGATTCAAAGTCAAACGGCAGCAACGACCGCAGACTGTAGCTGTTGTGATACTAACGCCCTCTGTGTACGCGTTGAAGATAACCCTGTCGGTGTCTGGCAGCTTCAGTGTATAAAAATCGGGGGGAAAAAAGGGGGATTATTTGATGCAGAGGATTTGAACCCACGACACTCACACTGAACCTTCACGTTGTTGCAGTTCATTGTTTCAAATATTTGTATCTTAGATATACGGAACAGACCAACGCAGAATGGAATATTTATTAATAGATAGATAGATAGATAGATAGATAGATAGATAGATAGATAGATAGATAGATAGATAGATAGATAGATAGATAGATAGATAGATAGATAGATAGATAGATAGATAGATAGATAGATAGATAGATAGATAGATAGATAGATAGATAGATAGATAGATAGATAGATTTCAGACTCAGAACTGGGCACAACAGACTAAGGCAACACATGTTCCGAAGGCTAGGCATTGGAAACAGTGAGGACTGCCCATGTGGGGTGTCTCCAGAGAATGCAGAACATGTTCTCCAAACATGCCCTTTTCATGACACAGCTCGCAACAGGTTCTGGCCACAGATGACCTTCCTCAATCAAAAACTGTATGGGAGTGAGACGGACCTGGATGCCACCGTGCAGTTCATCATAGCTATAGGCCTGGTCGTTTGAAATCCTCCATAATCATATATCGAGAACAAAGAAGAAGATAGATAGATAGATAGATAGATAGATAGATAGATAGATAGATAGATAGATAGATAGATAGATAGATAGATAGATAGATAGATAGATAGATAGATAGATAGATAGATAGATAGATAGATAGATAGATAGATAGATAGATAGATAGATAGATAGATAGATAGATAAAAAAAAGAGATTTCGCTGCATTTAGCAAACAACTAGTATACATCCAATAGAGCATATGAACTTTTCTAGCATTAAACCTAACATGTGTGCCAGGAACATAATATGTGGGTAATGAACCTAATGTGTAGGTCAGGAACTTAATATATGTGACAGGAACCTAAAATGTGGTTAAGGAATCTAATATGTGTGTCAGGAACATAGTGTGTTGTTCAGGAAAACCTACATTCCGGGCCTGAATTCCATTCGTATTAAAAAGAAAAATCTGGGGAAACAATCCTGTACATTATTATAGGAACTGTTAGTGTGATTGTCTTTCCTTTGATATGACCATCCACCCACCCCCTTCCACACTCCT
>JAGDYQ010000036.1:338368-464009 GCA_021962125.1 Bulinus truncatus | reverse complement strand
GTCAAACCCCCCCCCCCACCCTCCTCTCCCCCACCGACAGGGCCGTATTGATGGATAAGCAAACGAGACGACCACCTGCTTCCCCTCTCCCACCCACCAGTGTTGATTCAGTTACAGTAAGAGTTACAGTTACCCTTTCAAATATTTTTCAGTTACTATTACAGTTAGAGTAATTATTAAATTGTTTTTACAGTTACTATTACAGTTAGTAATTTTTTCAGTTACTATATCAGTTATCACTAGTAAAGACGTATGCATCAAAACATATGAAAAATACCGGTATATGAACCAAATATTTTTACAAAACAACAGTGTTGGGTTATCTAATAACATTTTTTGCTCACTTTCATAAAAGTACGCATCTGTCAGTCTGTTTCTCTTGCCAAACACGTGCTTTTCTCGTGCATTAGTTTCCAATCATATGATGTATGTCAACCCTTGTTCCCCCTTCTCCCTGTCATATTTTGTAACACTTCGCCCACACGTAAGTCTTGTTTACCCTCCACTACCGTAATACACCTCCTCCCCGCCCAACTTCCCATCCCAAAAAAAAAATACACACAGATGTTCACTAATTGTATCATTCAAGGTCATACAGTAGAATTAAGAAATGCCAATCCTATTGTTTCAAGGTCATATCACTGATGCAATTCATGTAGACGTGACAATTTCTGTGTACGGGTTTTTTTCCCCCTTTTTTTTTTTAATATTGTCTGATCTGGTTATAGCATTGGGTTATTTACTGATTTTTTTTATGCAACTCTGTTGTGGAAAAAAAATGTATCGGCAGCCAAAAAACGGCCGGTCCGATAGTTAACCCATAGTGCCAATATCGGTCCGATACCGATCCGATTATCGGTCGCTCCCTAATACATGTAATATTGTAGCGCATTTCTATAAGTTTATTTTATAGCGCATTTTTCAGTTAGTATTATTATTACTATTATTTTTTTCCTATTAGTATTACAATTACAGTTAAAATGTTTTTTCAATTACAGTTTCAGTTAGTAGTTAACTTAAATCACTTTTTTCAGTTTTTAGAGCCATTTCAGTAACAGTTACAGTTAACTGAATCAACACTGCCACCCACTGCTAAAAAAGGCCCTTTTCCAGTACAATACCTACTGATACTGTAAGTAACCAGTACAATACCTACTGATACTGTAAGTGACCAGTACAATACCTACTGATACTGTAAGTAACCAGTACAATACCTACTGATACTGTAAGTAACCAGTACAATACCTACTGATACTGTAAGTAACCAGTACAATACCTACTGATACTGTAAGTAACCAGTACAATACCTACTGATAGTTTAAGTAACCAGTACAATACCTACTGATACTGTAAGTGACCAGTACAATACCTACTGATACTGTAAGTAACCAGTACAATACCTACTGATACTGTAAGTAACCAGTACAATACCTACTGATGCTGTAAGTGACCAGTACAATACCTACTGATACTGTAAGGTGCCACTGTCGACAGGTGCTGGTACAATACCTACTGATACTGTAAGTGACCAGTACAATACCTACTGATACTGTAAGTAACCAGTACAATACCTACTGATACTGTAAGTAACCAGTACAATACCTACTGATAGTGTAAGTAACCAGTACAATACCTACTGATACTGTAAGTGACCAGTACAATACCTACTGATACTGTAAGTAACCAGTACAATACCTACTGATGCTGTAAGTGACCAGTTCAATACCTACTGATGCTGTCAGTAACCAGTACAATACCTACTGATACCTTAAGTAACCTTCTACCCCACCACCACCCCACCCCGAAGAAATAAATACGCCCTTGATCAAAGTGATCTTGAGTGACGACACCAACAACTGAGTTTACTACTACACCCGAACCACGCAATAGGTGGTTTAAATTAAAAAAAAAAAACAACTTACTAACGCTTTACCGATAGATAGAAATATACAAGGTACATTTTATATTGTTCTAGTTTTAACATACAAGATACATTTTATATTGTTCTAGTTTTAATATACAAGGTACATTTTATATTGTTCTAGTTTTAATATACAAGGTACGTTTTATATTGTTCTAGTTTTAATATACAAGGTACATTTTATATTGTTCTAGTTTTAACATACAAGGTACATTTTATATTGTTCTAGTTTTAATATACAAGGTACATTTTAAAATTGTTCTAGTTTTAATATACAAGGTACATTTTAAAATTGTTCTAGTTTTAATATACAAGGTACATTTTATATTGTTCTATTTTTAATATACAAGGTACATTTTATATTGTTCTAGTTTTAATATACAAGGTACATTTTATATTGTTCTAGTTTTAATATACAAGGTACATTTTATATTGTTCTAGTTTTAATATACAAGGTACATTTTATATTGTTCTAGTTTTCATATACAAGGTACATTTTTTATTGTTCTAGTTTTAATATACAAGGTACATTTTATATTGTTCTAGTTTTAATATACAAGGTACATTGTATAATATTCTATCTTCAATATTTCATTTTATCACAAAAACTTCTCACAGTGTAACCCTAAAATTCACCCCGCCCTTAGACAATCTTTATCAAACTGATCATTAAATAATACTATTTTTTATTTTTGTATTTACGAGACAAACTGGCAATGCTAAAATTAATATAAAAGTTTAAACTAAAAATAAAAAAATAAATAAATAAAAGTGGCCAGTTATACGTGACAAACTTGAGCACCTGAAGTTTTGGTTTTAAATTTCTATGAGCACTGTTGCCAATTTGCATCTTGTGTGTACGATTCCAGCATCTGTTGCCAGGATTTTTATCAATGGGTCACTCGCCGAGTCGTTTCGATTACAAATGAGGCTAACATCCGGGGACCGTTAGGACTGGGGGATAGAGGGAGGCGGGGGGGGGGGGAGACTATATGGGTCATTTGAATGAAATATAAGGACATTGAGAAATATACCTAGGTTTTTTTTTCGTTGTTGCCTAGGTTGTTTTTTTTTTCTTCTATCTAATTGAGAATGACGTCTGCACAACTGCACGGTAGATGAAGTACATTGACACTGGGTGACCTTGAGAAAAAAAATTTACAAGGTCACGTTAAGAAAACGGGGAAAAAGGATAAAAAAAACAAAACAACAACAACAACAACAACAACAACTGTATATGTCTGAAAAGTAAAGGTAGAGACGTAAGGCTTGCAGCCTCATGCGCAGTCAAGCGTGGTTTTTTTTTCTAAATATATTTTTTTTAATTTTTAACTTAACGGTATTGTGGATTTCCTTTATATACATTAAAAAAAACAACAAATCTTTGAAAGCGTGCAACGCGTGGCGGTCACGTGGTCCTGGAAGAAGTGTGAGGGCGGGGCAATGGAGCTGCAAGGTGCCACTGTCGACAGGTGCTGGCAGGTAGCACGCGCGCAAGGAATTAGTTTAGGCGTAGACCCAGAAATTTACGATGTGGAGAAGGAGAGGAGGGGGCTGGGGGGGGGTGGGCGTGTGGATTGGGTGTTGTATTGACGGGGTATCAGAGGTATTTCAGAGGTATTTTAGAGGTATTTCAGAGGTATTTCAGAGGTATTTTAGAGGTAGTTCAACTTTTCTTGATGTTATAAATGCGTCTCAAAAGCATCAAGCGGAGAAAAAATATCCAAAACCAATCCTTACACTTATTATGTTAAGGCATACTTTAAAATAGTTTAGTAATTGAATCGAGTCATTAATATAAACATAATCTACCATTCTCACAACTAACACACACATACTGAACATATGATGTTTTTTTTTTATATATATAAACTTAAATGGACCAGTAAAAGGACATAAATTAACCGCCCCCTTTTTCCCTCCTCCAAACCCATCCCCCAACTTTCCCGTAGCTTCCGCCAATGGCACGTTAGCCATTTACCGGGTTTAATCAGTTCGTCAATATACCGTCTACACTCAATTACCTACCGTGGACCGTCCTGATCAAATGAATCCACACCTGTGACAATGATTATACAAAGACCTTCAATCTGTCAAGTTTGTGTGACGACAGTGGACGTCGAGAGGGAAGCCGAGATATGACGTGCGTCACCATAACTTGCTATGATTGGTGTATAAACCATTAGGATAAAACAGTTAGGATAAACCATTAGGATAAACCAATTAGGATAAACCATTAGGATAAACCATTAGGATAAACCATTAGGATAAACCATTAGGATAAAACAATTATGATAAACCATAAGGATATACCGTTAGGACATACAATTAGGATATACCATTAGGGTATACCACTCGGATAAAAATCAGGATAACATTGAGATAAATCATTGGGATAAGTAATTGGGATAAACCATTAAGATAAACCATTAGGATAATCTATTGGGATAAACCGTTGGTATATATCAATCGGATAGCCCAATGGGATAAACCGTTGTGATAAACCGTTGTGATAAACCGTTGTGATAAATCATTAATTTAGACAATTAAGCAATGCTAAGTGTATAATTAATGTTTGCTTTTATTTAATCATCCTTACAGGTGGTTCACGAAAACCGGAAATGTTTCTGACAGGGTCACGAAAACCAGACATGTTTCTGACAGGGTCACGAAAACCGGATATGTTTCTGACAGGGTCACGAAAATCGGACATGTTACTGACAGGGTCGCGAAAACCGGACATGTTTCAGAGGGTCACGAAAACCGGACATGTTTCTGAGAGGATCGCAAAAACCAACATGTTTCTGACAGGGTCGCGAAAACCGGACATGTTTCTGACAGGGTAACGAAAATCGGACATGTTTCTGACAGGGTCACGAAAACCGGACATGTTTCTGACAGGGTCACGAAAACCGAACATGTTTCTGACAGGGTCACAAAAACCGGACATGTTTCTGACAGGGTCACGAAAACCGGAAATGTTTCTGACAGGGTCACGAAAACCGGACGTGTTTCTGACAGGGTCACGAAAACCAGACATGTTTCTGACAGGGTCACGAAAATCGGACATGTTTCTGACAGGGTCACGAAGAGCAAAGGTTTGAGAACCACTTCTCTAGAGCAAATTGAGCAACACAACCTACAATTGAATTTTGTATAGAATTGTGTGCCTGTGTGTGTTTGTGTGTACCTGTGTGTGTTTGTGTGTGCCTGTGTGTGTATGTGTGTGTTTGATTGTATGGCAGTGTGTGTTTTTGTGTGTCTGTGTGTGTTTGTGTGTGTTTGTGTGTGCCCTTGTGCGCCTGTGTGTGTTTTTGTGTGCCTTTTTTATTTGTGTGTGCATGTGTGTGTTTGTGTGTGCCTGTGTGTGTTTGTGTGTGTTTGTGTCTGTTTGTGTGTGTTTGTGTGTTTGTGTGTGTTTGTATGTGTTTGTGTGTGCCTGTGTGTGTTTGTCTGTGTTTGTGTGTGTTTGTGTAAGCCTATGTGTGCCTGTATGTGTCTGTGTGTGCATGTGTGTGTTTGTGTGTGTTTGTGTGTTTGTCTGTGTTTGTGTTTGTTTGTGTGTGCCTGTGTGTGTGGTTTTGTGTGCCTGTGTGTGCCCGTGTGTGGTTGTGTGTGCCTGTGTGTTTCTGTGTGTGTTTGCGTGTCTTTGTGTGTGTTTGTGTGTGCATGTGTATGTCTGTGTGTGTTTGTGTGTTTGTGTGTGTTTGTATGTGTTTGTGTGTTTGTGTGTGTGTGTTTGTGTATGTTTGTGTGTTAGTTTGTGTGTGTTTGTCTGTGTTTGTGTGTGTTTGTGTGTGTTTATGTGTGCCTGTGTGTGTGTCTGTGTGTGCCTGTGTGTGTTTGTGTGTGTGTTTGTGTGTGCCTGTGTGTGCCCGTGTGTGGTTGTGTGTGCCTGTGTGTGCCTATGTGTGTTTGCGTGTGTTTGTGTGTGCCTGTGTGTGTCTGTGTGTGTTTGTTTGTGATTTTGTGTGACTGTGTGTGTTTGTGTGTGTTTGTGTATGTTTGTGTGTGTTTGTGTGGTTTTTTTTGTGTTTTTGTGTGTCTGTGTGTGTTTGTTTATGTTTGTTTGTGTGTGTTTGTGTGTGCCTGTGTGTGTTTGTGTGTGCCCGTGTGTGTTTGTTTGTGTGGCATTGTGTGTTTGTGTGTGCCTGTGTTAGTTTGTGTGTGTTTGTGTGTGTTTGTGTGTGTCTGTGTGTGCTTGTGTGTGTTTGTGTGTGTTTATGTGTGCCTGTGTGTATATATTTTGCCATGTTTTAAAGTGTTAATAAAATGAAGGCTGTTAAATGCACATAGACTGTTTATCTGAAGATGTCCATTGGTGACGTTAATGTTAAATGCACATAGACAGCTCACCTGAAGAAGTCCATAGATATTGTTAGTTTTAATATGCATGTAAAAGATGATCAGAAGGAACTTTGGGGAGATGGAAACAGATGCAGAGCCGATTTTATGGATAGAAAAACTATGCGTCTACCTAAGACCCTACACTGATAAGAGAAAGCACAAAGAAGACTTGTCAAGATAAACACAAGAATACGCAATCAAGAGCCCTAATGTAAAATAACTTCGATATGGCGCGTTCACTTTGATTTTTGTTTTCAAATTTCGCTTAACCCAGTGTAGTATTTTTAGGGTTAGAAGATTACGCGTAAGATTGGCGCGCGTAATTTACGCGTAAGTTACGCGTAAGTTACGCCTAAATTACGCGTACCATTAATTCCCAATTACTTGAAAATTTATATTCCTTTTGTTGCTCACGCTCACTGATTGCTAGTAGATGTATTTTTAATAATGTTTTCAAAGGTTTTAACTTGTAATTAACCGGTCATACTAATTTGCCCGTCGTCCGCATCGGCCACGTATTTCGACGTGTATTGACTGCATCAGCGGCGGCCATCTTTGGCTGAGTAATACCGTCTGATACGGTCAACGTGGAGCGGGTGCAATGCGCCTCGAAATACGGCCGCCTCGGGTGCCGAACTCAGCAAAAGACGGCACACGCGATCGACGCTGGTTAGGGTTCGAAAATTACGCGTAAGATTGGCGCGCGTAATTTACGCCGAAATTACGCGTGTCATTAATGCCCAATTACTTGAAAATGTATGTTCCTTTGCTGCTCACGCTCACTGATTGCAAGCAGGTGTATTTTTTAATAATGTTTTCAAATGTTTTTACTTGTAATTTACCGGTCATACTAATTTGCCCCGTCGTCCACGTATTTCGTCGTGTACTGACTGCATCAGCGGCGGCCATCTTTGGCTGAGTAATTCCGTCTAATACGGTCGACGCGGGATGGGTGAAATGCGCCGCGAAATACGGCCACCGCGGTTACCGAACTCAGCAAAAGACGGCACACGTGATCGACGCTAGTGCAATCCGCAGCGAAATACAGACGACGTGGGTTCAATACGCAGCGTAATACGGTAGACGCGATCGACGGAAGCACTATACACAGTAAAATGTTTTCTATACGTTTCATGACATTTGGAACATATATTATTATAGATAATGTTTTAAAAAAATTGGGTTTTACCAGATTACAATAAAAAAAATTTCATTTCAGGGAAAAATGTTTTCTATACGTTTCATGACATTTGGAACATATCTAGATAATGTTTAAAAATTATTATTATTATTTTTTTGATTTTTGGGTTTTATAACCTCCCCGTTTGGCTTGCGGCCGCCTGCCATACAGCTCATGGCGGCATTGTGTAGAAAATTTTTATGATTTTGTCTTTTTTTTAACCAGACTTTGGCTTCCTTATTGAAAATATTTATTTTATTATGTTTACTAAAACGATTAAAACAAACAATATACTGTGCGGTTTACGCTGTTTTACCAAACGAATACTTCCGATTTAGGCTTGTGGCCGGATGTAGATGGTACTCCTAATCACTGAAATTAATCAATCGCCGCTGTTAACACAGCAAATTGCGACAGATACAATTAGAAATGGCCGTCAAATATGCATTTTTTAAATTACCGTAATTTACGCGTAATTTTCCAAAATTACGTTACCGTAAATTACGCGTAATTTACGGTAACTTACGCGTAACGTTACGCGACTTCGAACCCTAAGTATTTTGCATTACATGCTGAATTCAGATCCTAGGACATTTCCCTCTTCAGCCCTTCACCCAACCACCTTCCTGACACTCTCTAGACTGTTTTGTCGTCTGTAACCTAAACCACCGACTGTAGCACCGGCATCTAAACACAGCCACAAACTTACAACGGACGTCGCCATGGCATTCCGTCCATGTCACGTGATACGCAGGCTGAGACACGTGATACACAAATCCCATCTCCCTCAATTTGGCACGTTCTCTCCCTTG
This sequence comes from Bulinus truncatus, assembly GCA_021962125.1. Lineage (NCBI taxonomy): Eukaryota > Metazoa > Mollusca > Gastropoda > Planorbidae > Bulinus > Bulinus truncatus. The sequence continues at coordinate 455,749 of JAGDYQ010000036.1, read as the reverse complement.
TTCTCGTGTTTCTTTCACTAAACTCCCTTACTTTGACCCCCCCCCCCCCAATCCCACCCCACCCCCACCCTCCCGCCCCGACATTTAGCCCCCAAGATTCAAAACACTGAGACTTTGTCTGCCTGGACATCCCTGGGCTCATATTAACGGGGACCCGTGGCGGCTGACCACTCCACCCGCGTGGCCATCGTCCCCCCCCCTCCCCGCCCTCATGTCCTGTTTTGTTCTCCTCACCCACTCTAAACTATTTCTTTTGTCAACGTTTGTTTCCAGGCACGCGCTGATGTTGGTCAACACCCTCGCGCCGCTGGACAGTCAGTGACCAGGTATATCGTTACACTAGCCCTAAGGTATAAACTTGGAGTGACATGTTAAAACGAGTTTCTTAAAAGAGCAGGAAATATTTTTTTTTTTTTTTTTAAATATTCAACACATCCCATGGGGGGGGGAGGGTTCCGTTGAGCTAATTGTACTGCGTGACGGATACGTAGCATTTAGATCTCCCTTCGTACTTTTTCACCCAAGGGGGTTGTTGTTGTTTTTTTCATGCTGCAAGGACCCGGCTTTGCCCGGGTTTAAAATAAGGTTTTCTGTTTATTTAAGAAGCGTAATTTGACGTTTAATTGTACAGAGAGAGGGAGGGGAAGAGAGATAAAGAGAGAGGGGGCAGGGAGGGAGAGGGAAGGAGGGAGGAAGGGGAGGGAGAGAGGGGGGAGAGATAAAGAGAGAGGGGGCAGGGAGGGACAGGGGAAGGAGGGGCATGGGAGGAGGGGAGGGGGAGAGAAGGAGGAAGGGAGGGAGAGATTTGGTAGGGAGATAAAGGGGGAGGGAGAGGGAGAGTTGGAGAGAGAGGGAGAGAGAAAGGGAGGGAAGGAAAGAGAAAAGAAGGGAGGGAGATAGAGGGGAGGGAGAGAGATAAAGAAAGAGGGAGGGAGAGAGAGATGAAGAGAGAGGGGGCAGGGAGGGAGAGAGGGGGGAGGAGGAAGGTGGAGAGATAGGGACGGGGGTGAGAGAAGGAGGGAGGGAGATAGGGAGGGAGATTGGAGAGTTATGGAGGGAAGGAGAGGGAGGGAGGGAAAGAGAAAGGGAAAGTGGGGGTAAGGAGGGAGAGAGAGGGGAGGGAGGGAGGGAGGGAGGGAGAAGGGGGGTAGGGAGAAAACAAAAGGTAAACAGAAAACCTTATTTTAAACCCGGGCAAAGCCGGGTACTTGCAATTGCAACTAATATGAGAATAACCGTTTAAAAACTACACATAAACCGGCAGCAAGACCAGAAGTATATAGTTAGCAATGTAATATTTACAACTGGCTGATTACTTGTCGCGCTTTTTTTTACAAATAGTATAAATTTAAATTAATAAAAAATTGTGCCATCGGGAAATGACGTCACATAGGATTTCCCAAGTGCAGAATTATTTATAGCGACATCCCATTCAGCACGGAATACGCCAAGAATAGCACTTTATTAGTAAGAAAATAAAAATTGTACCATAGGGAAATGACGTCATAGATTATTTATAGAGTCAATGTGACGCCATGGACCTAAACCGTTAAATTTAATTGGGATGATTTAAAATACATTTACATAGGTTTGAGATGTACAGATAGACCTTTTCCACAGACATACTCGGGTGGCTTATTATGAGTTAACATGGCAACTATAATAGGGGAATTAATGAAGCCCCTGGGTGTATGTTGCTTTACGGTGAATGGTGGACAGGAAAACAAATTTACTTTAGGCCTGACCAAGGTTATTGTGGGCCCGACTAAGGCTACTTTGGGCCTGAGTCGCCTGACTAAGGTTACTTTGGGCCTGACTAAGGTTACTTTAGGCCCGACTAGGGCTACTTTTGGCCTGACCAAGGTTACTGTGGGCCTGAAAGGCTACTTTGGGCCTGACTAAAGCTACTTTGGGCCCGACTAAGGCTACTTTGGGCCCGACTAAGGCTACTTTGGGCCCGACTAAGGCTACTTTGGGCCCGACTAAGGCTACTTTGGGCCCGACTAAGGCTACTTTGGGCCCGACTAAGGCTACTTTGGGCCCGACTAAGGCTACTTTGGGCCTGACTAAGATTACTGTGGCCCTAAGACTTGTAACCAAAACAAGGGCCTAATTTTCGCGAAGCCAAACGATAAAACGTAAAACTGTATAATGTAATGTATCTTTCAACATCCTACTAATAAAGTGCTTAAATCATGGCGTCCGTCAGTGCAGAATGGGAACGCCGTCGCTATAAATAATCTATGACGTCATTTCCCTATGGTAGAGTGGGTGAGGAGAACAAAACAGGACATGAGGGCGGGGAGGGGGGGGGACGATGGCCACGCGGGTGGAGTGGTCAGCCGCCACGGGTCCCCGTTAATATGAGCCCAGGGATGTCCAGGCAGACAAAGTCTCAGTGTTTTGAATCTTGGGGGCTAAATGTCGGGGCGGGAGGGTGGGGGTGGGGTGGGATTGGGGGGGGGGTCAAAGTAAGGGAGTTTAGTGAAAGAAACACGAGAACAAAGTTTCTCCCCGGCGGGGAATCGAACCCGGGTCTCCCGCGTGACAGGCGGGGATACTTACCACTATACTACCGAGGAGATATTTTAGTAAGATCTACTAAACATTAAAACACTAAAGATTGTGCTAGTGCAGTGATGCTAAACTTTTTTTTTTCTGTGGGCTATTATTGTCTGCCAAAAACATTTGAAGGGCCAAAAAATATAATTTTTATATATGTATGTATAAAATGAGATGTTATTTTTTTAAACTTGTGGGGGGGGGGGGCCAAAAAATTTTCATAAAGGGCCAAATTTGGCGCGCGGGCCAGTATTTTAGCATCACTGTGCTAGTGTAATATTTAAAACTATTTGTACAGCAGTATAAATTACTGGCAAATTGTTTTCAAGTGTATTTATTTTTTTAATATAAAATATATAAATATTTACAGATCATACAATAGCGGATAATTTGTTTTCTTTCCTTACCCCGTCTCCCGCCCTCAAAACCACCCCCACAACCACACCTCCACACGATCATAAGTAATCGATCTTGATGAACTTATTTTCCAAAAAAAAAAGTGTCCACATTGTCGATACAAAATATTAGATTGTACATCAAATAGAGCGAATAATCAAATTTGTACATCTAAAAACCATGATCCATTATATATTATATATTTGCTACAAAATATCTGGATTTGAAGATATAAAATATCTATATTGGCAGCATATGCAAGATGTGTTGTTTTATAGTGCGTGTCGGTGATACCTTGACAATGTTTATTCTCCTAAAGCCTGCATTTCGAAATCTGCGTACAAGTGTGTGTTTGTGTGTGTGTGCGTGCGCGCGTGTTATGACGTGCTTATGTGTGTGTTTTCTCTATTGGCAAACCAATTTTTAAAAACTAACCCCCATCCAACGCACAAAACCAACCACAAACACCTTCTCGTTATTTAAGTTTGTCAAAAGTGAAAGTTGCGAGGGGGAGAGGGAGGGGGGGTAGAGAGGTGGGGGGGCGTATGACGGTGTTCTCGCGGACCACCTGTGCTCACATTAACAGATTTGCGGGTCGATGCAATGAAATTTCAACCTGTTGCTATTTTCATCTCTCAGGTGCATGCATTCTGACTGGTTCACGTTTTGTTGATTCTTTCTGTTTTAAATTTTTTTTTTAAACTGTTCGGACTGTAGATATATTGATTTATTTATAAAGTGCTTAAGTGTATTTTTAAACTGTTAGAACTGTAGTTATTTTTAAAGTGCTTTTTTAGAATTTGCTGTCAATATGCGAGTCAATAGTAACTGACTACACCCATTAAGTTAAAAAAAAAAATAAAAATGAAGGTTATGTGGTTAGAAAAAATGTCTTGATATTTTTATGGTCAGATTTATTGTGACTCATTTTGGTCAGATTTATAGTGATTCATTTTGGTCAGATTTATAGTGATTCATTTTTGGTCAGATTTATAGTGTCTCATTTTTGGCCAGATTTAAAGTGATTTATTTTAGTGTTAATTATTGTGACTCATTTTGGTGTAATTCATTGTGACGCATTAGTCCATTAATGAGGCACTGACTCACAAATTAGTTTAGTGTTCAAACATCACCTGCTGACTCACAAATTAATTTAGTGTTCAAACATCACCTGCTGACTCACAAATTAATTTAATGATCAAATATCACCTGCTGACTCACAAATTAAATTAGTGATCAAACATCACCTGCTGACTCACAAATTAATTTAGTGTTCAAACATCACCTGCTGACTCACAAATTAATTTAATGATCAAATATCACCTGCTGACTCACAAATTAATTTAATGATCAAATATCACCTGCTGACTCACAAATTAATTTAATGTTCAAACATCACCTGTTTTACAAATTCACCTGAGGCTCAGATGTAAATTCATGTTAGGGCTAAAGACATGGTGTACGTTAAGTAGGTAATACATACAATGTGTATGCGAACTATATAATACATACAATCTGTGTGTCGGGGTGGGGGGGGGGGTAGACAGAAATTAAGATATTGTTATGTGTGGGGGTTTGGTTCGGGTTCCTCTAGACACAATATTGAACAGGGAATCATACAACAATCTCTCACAGTTATAAACACACTTCCACCTCCGCCCAATCAGTTGTACATATTGATACAGTCTGTAAATCCAATATTACATCAATACATAAGGCATTTGTGAGTATATAGTTATGCAATACCGAGTTGGTGATTAAGTTAAGAAAAAGTGAATAATCACAACACATCATGTGACGGACCGCACAACTCTCTATGTTCAACACAACTCGACGCGACAGACAAACTCTTTCCCGGAAGCGACAAACATGCATGGGCTAAGTTTATGATTTAAATTTGTGGGTCGACCCCCAAACCCCACTGAGTCTCATCAATCCGGAGACATTCATTGTTGCTGAGTCCACAACTCGTTTGCAGTAATCCGATCTATTAGGGGGGGGGGGGTGGATAGCATCAATCGATACCGCCTTCTGTCTTCGCACGCGAGAGAACCGATTATCTTGTAATTGGTCAACTAGTATCGACACCGACCATCATTATCAACATTACACTGGACAGTAGGCGGGAATGGAGGGGGGGGGTGTAGGGGTGGTTTTTAGCTGTGAACGACCCCCCCCCCCACCCATGTATATTGTATATCCCTGGTGTTTAAATCGTTGAATGGAGATAGGTCTAAGGCGTTGACTGGTTGTGTTACTGAGATCGAAGGCGTGGCCTCGTGGTAGGTCTTAGATCCGTGGTTCTCACACTTTTATTTTTGCGACTGTGCCACAAGGGGTGCAAATTTATCTCCGCCAGTACCCCTCGGACGGATGTAAGTTGTTCAAACTATTGGTTGCTTTAAAACGAAAATTGTATGTCACTGCATCCCCCTGTATAGCTTTAGCCGTACCCCTTAGGATACGCGTACTAATAGTTGAGAAGCGCTGACTTATATTGCATGGTTGACAATGTTTGTAATTCCTATGTTATAGGAGTGAGCTGGTTGTGTTCTTAGGAGTGTAGAAGTGAGCTCTTTGTGTCTCTAGGAGTGAGCTCGTTGTGTCTCTAGGAGTGAGCTCGTTCTGTCTCTAGGAGTGTAGGAGTGAGCTGGTTGTGTTCTTAGGAGTATAGAAGTGAGCTCGTTGTGTCTCTAGGAGTGAGCTCGTTGTGTCTCTAGGAGTGAGCTCGTTGTGTCTCTAGGAGTAAGCTCGTTGTGTCTCTAGGAGTGTAGGAGTGAGCTCGTTGTGTCTCTAGGAGTGAGCTCGTTGTGTCTCTAGGAGTGTAGGAGTGAGCTCTTTGTGTCTCTAGGAGTGAGCTCTTTGTGTCTCTAGGAGTGAGCTCGTTGTGTCTCTAGGAGTGAGCTCATTGTATCTCTAGGAGTGAGCTCATTGTGTCTCTAGGAGTGTAAGAGTGAGCTCGTTGTGTCTCTAGGAGTGAGCTCGTTGTGTCTCTAGGAATGTAGGAGTGAGCTCGTTGTGTCTCTAGGAGTGAGCTCGTTGTGTCTCTAGGAGTGAGCTCGTTGTGTCTCTAGGAGTGTAGAAGTGAGCTCTTTGTGTCTCTAGGAGTGAGCTCGTTGTGTCTCTAGGAGTGAGCTCATTGTATCTCTAGGAGTGAGCTCGTTGTGTCTAGGAGTGTAAGAGTGAGCTCGTTGTGTCTCTAGGAGTGAGCTCGTTGTGTCTCTAGGAGTGTAGGAGTGAGCTCATTGTGTCTCGAGGAGTGAGCTCGTTGTGTCTCTAGGAGTGAGCTCGTTTTGTCTCTAGGAGTGTAGGAGTGAGCTCGTTGTGTCTCTAGGAGTGTAGGAGTGAGCTCGTTGTGTCTCTAGGAGTGTAGGAGTGAGCTCGTTGTGTCTCTAGGAGTGAGCTCGTTATGTCTCTAGGAGTGAGCTCATTGTGTCTCTAGGAGTGTAGGAGTGAGCTCGTTGTGTCTCTAGGAGTGAGCTCATTGTGTCTCTAGGAGTGTAGGAGTGAGCTCGTTGCGTCTCTAGGAGTGAGCTCGTTGTGTCTCTAGGAGTAAGCTCATTGTGTCTCTAGGAGTGTAGGAGTGAGCTCGTTGTGTCTCTAGGAGTGAGCTCGTTGTGTCTCTAGGAGTGAGCTCGTTGTGTCTCTAGGAGTGTAGGAGTGAGCTCGTTGTGTCTCTAGGAGTGAGCACATTGTGTCTCTAGGAGTGTAGGAGTGAGCTCGTTGTGTCTCTAGGAGTGAGCTCATTGTGTCTCTAGGAGTGAGCTCGTTGTGTCTCTAGGAGTGAGCTCATTGTGTCTCTAGGAGTGAGCTCATTGTGTCTCTAGGAGTGTACGAGTGAGCTCGTTGTGTCTCTAGGAGTGAGCTCGTTGTGTCTCTAGGAGTGAGCTCATTGTGTCTCTAGGAGTGAGCTCATTGTGTCTCTAGGAGTGTAGGAGTGAGCTCGTTGTGTCTCTAGGAGTGAGCTCGTTGTGTCTCTAGGAGTGAGCTCGTTGTGTCTCTAGGAGTGTAGGAGTGAGCTCGTTGTGTCTCTAGGAGTGTAGGAGTGAGCTCGTTGTGTCTCTAGGAGTGTAGGAGTGAGCTCGTTGTGTCTCTAGGAGTGTAGGAGTGAGCTCGTTGTGTCTCTAGGAGTGAGCTCGTTATGTCTCTAGGAGTGAGCTCATTGTGTCTCTAGGAGTGTAGGAGTGAGCTCGTTGTGTCTCTAGGAGTGAGCTCATTGTGTCTCTAGGAGTGTTGGAGTAAGCTCGTTGTGTCTCTAGGAGTGAGCTCATTGTGTCTCTAGGAGTGAGCTCGTTGTGTCTCTAGGAGTGAAGGAGTGAGCTCAATGTGTCTCTGGGAGTGAGTTCGTTGTGTCTCTAGGGGTGAGCTCGTTGTGTCTCTAGGAGTGAGCTCGTTGTGTCTCTAAGAGTGAGCAGCTCGTTGTGTCTCTAGGAGTGAGCTCATTGTGTCTCTAGGAGTGAGCTCATTGTGTCTCTAGGAGTGAGCTCGTTGTGTCTCTGGGAGTGAGCTCGTTGTGTCTATGAGTGTAGGAGTGAGCTCGTTGTGTCTCTAGGAGTGAGCTCGTTGTGTCTCTACGAGTGAGCTCGTTGTGTCTCTAGGAGTGAGCTCATTGTGTTTCTAGGAGTGAGCTCGTTGTGTCTCTATGAGTGAGCTCGTTGTGTCTCTATGAGTGAGCTCGTTGTGTCTCTATGAGTGAGCTCGTTGTGTCTCTAGGAGTGAGCTCGTTGTGTCTCTAGGAGTGAGCACTTTGTGTCTCTAGGAGTGAGCTCGTTGTGTCTCTAGGAGTGAGCTCGTTGTGTCTCTAGGAGTGAGCTCGTTGTGTCTCTATGAGTGAGCTCGTTGTGTCTCTATGAGTGAGCTCGTTGTGTCTCTATGAGTGAGCTCGTTGTGTCTCTAGGAGTGAGCTCGTTGTGTCTCTAGGAGTGAGCTCGTTGTGTCTCTAGGAGTGAGCTCGTTGTGTCTCTAGGAGTGAGCTCATTGTGTCTCTAGGAGTGTAGGAGTGAGCTCGTTGTGTCTCTAGGAGTGAGCTCATTGTGTCTCTAGGAGTGAGCTCGTTGTGTCTCTAGGAGTGTAGGAGTGAGCTCGTTGTGTCTCTAGGAGTGAGCTCATTGTATCTCTAGGAGTGAGCTCATTGTGTCTCTAGGAGTGTAAGAGTGAGCTCGTTGTGTCTCTAGGAGTGAGCTCGTTGTGTCTCTAGGAGTGAGCTCGTTGTGTCTCTAGGAGTGTAGGAGTGAGCTCGTTGTGTCTCTAGGAATGTAGGAGTGAGCTCGTTGTGTCTCTAGGAGTGTAGGAGTGAGCTCGTTGTGTCTCTAGGAGTGTAGGAGTGAGCTCGTTGTGTCTCTAGGAGTGTAGGAGTGAGCTCGTTGTGTCTCTAGGAGTGAGCTCGTTATGTCTCTAGGAGTGAGCTCATTGTGTCTCTAGGAGTGTAGGAGTGAGCTCGTTGTGTCTCTAGGAGTGAGCTCATTGTGTCTCTAGGAGTGTAGGAGTGAGCTCGTTGCGTCTCTAGGAGTGAGCTCGTTGTGTCTCTAGGAGTGAGCTCATTGTGTCTCTAGGAGTGTAGGAGTGAGCTCGTTGTGTCTCTAGGAGTGAGCTCGTTGTGTCTCTAGGAGTGAGCACATTGTGTCTCTAGGAGTGTAGGAGTGAGCTCGTTGTGTCTCTAGGAGTGAGCACATTGTGTCTCTAGGAGTGTAGGAGTGAGCTCGTTGTGTCTCTAGGAGTGAGCTCATTGTGTCTCTAGGAGTGTAGGAGTGAGCTCGTTGTGTCTCTAGGAGTGTAGGAGTGAGCTCGTTGTGTCTCTAGGAGTGTAGGAGTGAGCTCGTTGTGTCTCTAGGAGTGAGCTCGTTATGTCTCTAGGAGTGAGCTCATTGTGTCTCTAGGAGTGTAGGAGTGAGCTCGTTGTGTCTCTAGGAGTGAGCTCATTGTGTCTCTAGGAGTGTAGGAGTGAGCTCGTTGCGTTTCTAGGAGTGAGCTCGTTGTGTCTCTAGGAGTGAGCTCATTGTGTCTCTAGGAGTGTAGGAGTGAGCTCGTTGTGTCTCTAGGAGTGAGCTCGTTGTGTCTCTAGGAGTGAGCACATTGTGTCTCTAGGAGTGTAGGAGTGAGCTCGTTGTGTCTCTAGGAGTGAGCACATTGTGTCTCTAGGAGTGTAGGAGTGAGCTCGTTGTGTCTCTAGGAGTGAGCTCATTGTGTCTCTAGGAGTGTAGGAGTGAGCTCGTTGTGTCTCTAGGAGTGAGCTCATTGTGTCTCTAGGAGTGAGCTCGTTGTGTCTCTAGGAGTGAGCTCATTGTGTCTCTAGGAGTGAGCTCGTTGTGTCTCTCGGAATGTAGGAGTGAGCTCATTGTGTCTCTGGGAGTGAGTGCGTTGTGTCTCAAGGGGTGAGCTCGTTGTGTCTCTAGGAGTGAGCTCGTTGTGTCTCTAGGAGTGAGCAGCTCGTTGTGTCTCTAGGAGTGAGCTCGTTGTGTCTATGAGTGTAGGAGTGAGCTCGTTGTGTCTCTACGAGTGAGCTCGTTGTGTCTCTATGAGTGAGCTCGTTGTGTCTCTATGAGTGAGCTCGTTGTGTCTCTAGGAGTGAGCTCGTTGTGTCTCTAGGAGTGGGCACTTTGTGTCTCTAGGAGTGAGCTCGTTGTGTCTCTAGGAGTGAGCTCGTTGTGTCTCTAGGAGTGAGCTCGTTGTGTCTCTATGAGTGAGCTCGTTGTGTCTCTATGAGTGAGCTCGTTGTGTCTCTAGGAGTGAGCTCGTTGTGTCTCTAGGAGTGAGCTCGTTGTGTCTCTAGGAGTGAGCTCGTTGTGTCTCTAGGAGTGAGCTCATTGTGTCTCTAGGAGTGTAGGAGTGAGCTCGTTGTGTCTCTAGGAGTGAGCTCATTGTGTCTCTAGGAGTGAGCTCGTTGTGTCTCTATGAGTGTAGGAGTGAGCTCGTTGTGTCTCTGGGAGTGAGTTCGTTGTGTCTCTAGGGGTGAGTCTCGTTGTGTCTCTAGGAGTAAGCTCGTTGTGTCTCTAGGAGTGAGCAGCTCGTTGTGTCTCTAGGAGTGAGCTCGTTGTGTCTCTAGGAGTGAGCTCGTTGTGTCTCTAGGAGTGAGCTCATTGTTTCTCTAGGAGTGAGCTCGTTGTGTCTCTGGGAGTGAGCTCGTTGTGTCTATGAGTGTAGGAGTGAGCTCGTTGTGTCTCTAGGAGTGAGCTCGTTGTGTCTCTAGGAGTGAGCTCGTTGTGTGTCTAGGAGTGAGCTCATTGTGTCTCTAGGAGTAAGCTCGTTGTGTCTCTATGAGTGAGCTCGTTGTGTCTCTGGGAGTGAGCTCGTTGTGTCTCTAGGAGTGAGCACTTTGTGTCTCTAGTAGTGAGCTCGTTGTGTCTCTAGGAGTGAGCTCGTTGTGTCTCTAGGAGTGAGCTCGTTGTGTCTCTATGAGTGAGCTCGTTGTGTCTCTATGAGTGAGCTCGTTGTGTCTCTAGGAGTGAGCTCGTTGTGTCTCTAGGAGTGAGCTCGTTGTGTCTCTAGGAGTGAGCTCATTGTGTCTCTAGGAGTGAGCTCGTTGTGTCTCTAGGAGTGAGCTCGTTGTGTCTCTAGGAGTGAGCTCGTTGTGTCTCTAGGAGTGAGCTCGTTGTGTCTCTGGGAGTGAGCTCGTTGTGTCTATAAGTGTAGGAGTGAGCTCGTTGTGTCTCTAGGAGTGTAGGAGTGAGCTCGTTGTGTCTCTAGGAGTGTAGGAGTGAGCTCGTTGTGTCTCTAGGAGTGAGCTCGTTGTGTCTCTAGGAGTGAGCACATTGTGTCTCTAGGAGTGTAGGAGTGAGCTCGTTGTGTCTCTAGGAGTGAGCACATTGTGTCTCTAGGAGTGTAGGAGTGAGCTCGTTGTGTCTCTAGGAGTGAGCTCATTGTGTCTCTAGGAGTGAGCTCGTTGTGTCTCTAGGAGTGAGCTGATTGTGTCTCTAGGAGTGAGCTCATTGTGTCTCTAGGAGTGAGCTCATTGTGTCTCTAGGAGTGTAGGAGTGAGCTCGTTTTGTCTCTAGGAGTGAGCTCGTTGTGTCTCTAGGAGTGAGCTCGTTGTGTCTCTAGGAGTGAGCTCGTTGTGTCTCTAGGAGTGAGCTCGTTGTGTCTCTAGGAGTGAGCTCGTTGTGTCTCTAGGAGTGAGCTCGTTGTGTCTCTAGGAGTGAGCTTATTGTGTCTCTAGGAGTGAGCTCGTTGTGTCTCTAGTAGTGAGCTCGTTATGTCTCTAGGAGTGAGCTCATTGTGTCTCTAGGAGTGTAGGAGTGAGCTCGTTGTGTCTCTAGGAGTGAGCTCATTGTGTCTCTAGGAGTGTTGGAGTGAGCTCGTTGTGTCTCTAGGAGTGAGCTCATTGTGTCTCTAGGAGTGAGCTCGTTGTGTCTCTCGGAGTGTAGGAGTGAGCTCATTGTGTCTCTGGGAGTGAGTTCGTTGTGTCTCTAGGGGTGAGCTCGTTGTGTCTCTAGGAGTGAGCTCGTTGTGTCTCTAGGAGTGAGCAGCTCGTTGTTTCTCTAGGAGTAAGCTCATTGTGTCTCTAGGAGTGAGCTCGTTGTGTCTCTAGGAGTGAGCTCGTTGTGTCTCTAGGAGTGAGCTCGTTGTGTCTCTAGGAGTGAGCTCGTTGTGTCTCTAGGAGTGAGCTCATTGTGTCTCTAGGAGTGTAGGAGTGAGCTCGTTGTGTCTCTAGGAGTGAGCTCGTTGTGTCTCTAGGAGTGAGCTCGTTGTGTCTCTAGGAGTGTAGGAGTGAGCTCGTTGTGTCTCTAGGAGTGAGCACATTGTGTCTCTAGGAGTGTAGGAGTGAGCTCGTTGTGTCTCTAGGAGTGAGCTCATTGTGTCTCTAGGAGTGAGCTCGTTGTGTCTCTAGGAGTGAGCTCATTGTGTCTCTAGGAGTGTACAGTGAGCTCGTTGTGTCTCTAGGAGTGAGCTCGTTGTGTCTCTAGGAGTGAGCTCATTGTGTCTCTAGGAGTGAGCTCATTGTGTCTCTAGGAGTGTAGGAGTGAGCTCGTTGTGTCTCTAGGAGTGAGCTCGTTGTGTCTCTAGGAGTGAGCTCGTTGTGTCTCTAGGAGTGTAGGAGTGAGCTCGTTGTGTCTCTAGGAGTGTAGGAGTGAGCTCGTTGTGTCTCTAGGAGTGTAGGAGTGAGCTCGTTGTGTCTCTAGGAGTGAGCTCGTTATGTCTCTAGGAGTGAGCTCATTGTGTCTCTAGGAGTGTAGGAGTGAGCTCATTGTGTCTCTAGGAGTGTAGGAGTGAGCTCGTTGTGTCTCTAGGAGTGAGCTCATTGTGTCTCTAGGAGTGTTGGAGTAAGCTCGTTGTGTCTCTAGGAGTGAGCTCATTGTGTCTCTAGGAGTGAGCTCGTTGTGTCTCTAGGAGTGAAGGAGTGAGCTCAATGTGTCTCTGGGAGTGAGTTCGTTGTGTCTCTAGGGGTGAGCTCGTTGTGTCTCTAGGAGTGAGCTCGTTGTGTCTCTAGGAGTGAGCAGCTCGTTGTGTCTCTAGGAGTGAGCTCATTGTGTCTCTAGGAGTGAGCTCATTGTGTCTCTAGGAGTGAGCTCGTTGTGTCTCTGGGAGTGAGCTCGTTGTGTCTATGAGTGTAGGAGTGAGCTCGTTGTGTCTCTAGGAGTGAGCTCGTTGTGTCTCTACGAGTGAGCTCGTTGTGTCTCTAGGAGTGAGCTCATTGTGTTTCTAGGAGTGAGCTCGTTGTGTCTCTATGAGTGAGCTCGTTGTGTCTCTATGAGTGAGCTCGTTGTGTCTCTATGAGTGAGCTCGTTGTGTCTCTAGGAGTGAGCTCGTTGTGTCTCTAGGAGTGAGCTCGTTGTGTCTCTAGGAGTGAGCTCGTTGTGTCTCTAGGAGTGAGCTCATTGTGTCTCTAGGAGTGTAGGAGTGAGCTCGTTGTGTCTCTAGGAGTGAGCTCATTGTGTCTCTAGGAGTGAGCTCGTTGTGTCTCTAGGAGTGTAGGAGTGAGCTCGTTGTGTCTCTAGGAGTGAGCTCATTGTATCTCTAGGAGTGAGCTCATTGTGTCTCTAGGAGTGTAAGAGTGAGCTCGTTGTGTCTCTAGGAGTGAGCTCGTTGTGTCTCTAGGAGTGAGCTCGTTGTGTCTCTAGGAGTGTAGGAGTGAGCTCGTTGTGTCTCTAGGAATGTAGGAGTGAGCTCGTTGTGTCTCTAGGAGTGTAGGAGTGAGCTCGTTGTGTCTCTAGGAGTGTAGGAGTGAGCTCGTTGTGTCTCTAGGAGTGTAGGAGTGAGCTCGTTGTGTCTCTAGGAGTGAGCTCGTTATGTCTCTAGGAGTGAGCTCATTGTGTCTCTAGGAGTGTAGGAGTGAGCTCGTTGTGTCTCTAGGAGTGAGCTCATTGTGTCTCTAGGAGTGTAGGAGTGAGCTCGTTGCGTTTCTAGGAGTGAGCTCGTTTTGTCTCTAGGAGTGAGCTCATTGTGTCTCTAGGAGTGTAGGAGTGAGCTCGTTGTGTCTCTAGGAGTGAGCTCGTTGTGTCTCTAGGAGTGAGCACATTGTGTCTCTAGGAGTGTAGGAGTGAGCTCGTTGTGTCTCTAGGAGTGAGCACATTGTGTCTCTAGGAGTGTAGGAGTGAGCTCGTTGTGTCTCTAGGAGTGAGCTCATTGTGTCTCTAGGAGTGTAGGAGTGAGCTCGTTGTGTCTCTAGGAGTGAGCTCATTGTGTCTCTAGGAGTGAGCTCGTTGTGTCTCTCGGAATGTAGGAGTGAGCTCATTGTGTCTCTGGGAGTGAGTGCGTTGTGTCTCAAGGGGTGAGCTCGTTGTGTCTCTAGGAGTGAGCTCGTTGTGTCTCTAGGAGTGAGCAGCTCGTTGTGTCTCTAGGAGTGAGCTCGTTGTGTCTATGAGTGTAGGAGTGAGCTCGTTGTGTCTCTAGGAGTGAGCTCGTTGTGTCTCTACGAGTGAGGCTCGTTGTGTCCCTAGGAGTGAGCTCATTGTGTCTCTAGGAGTGAGCTCGTTGTGTCTCTATGATTGAGCTCGTTGTGTCTCTATGAGTGAGCTCGTTGTGTCTCTATGAGTGAGCTCGTTGTGTCTCTAGGAGTGAGCTCGTTGTGTCTCTAGGAGTGGGCACTTTGTGTCTCTAGGAGTGAGCTCGTTGTGTCTCTAGGAGTGAGCTCGTTGTGTCTCTAGGAGTGAGCTCGTTGTGTCTCTATGAGTGAGCTCGTTGTGTCTCTAGGAGTGAGCTCGTTGTGTCTCTAGGAGTGGGCACTTTGTGTCTCTAGGAGTGAGCTCGTTGTGTCTCTAGGAGTGAGCTCGTTGTGTCTCTAGGAGTGAGCTCGTTGTGTCTCTATGAGTGAGCTCGTTGTGTCTCTAGGAGTGAGCTCGTTGTGTCTCTAGGAGTGAGCTCGTTGTGTCTCTAGGAGTGAGCTCGTTGTGTCTCTAGGAGTGAGCTCATTGTGTCTCTAGGAGTGTAGGAGTGAGCTCGTTGTGTCTCTAGGAGTGAGCTCATTGTGTCTCTAGGAGTGAGCTCGTTGTGTCTCTAGGAGTGTAGGAGTGAGCTCGTTGTGTCTCTGGGAGTGAGTTCGTTGTGTCTCTAGGGGTGAGCTCGTTGTGTCTCTAGGAGTAAGCTCGTTGTGTCTCTAGGAGTGAGCAGCTCGTTGTGTCTCTAGGAGTGAGCTCGTTGTGTCTCTAGGAGTGAGCTCGTTGTGTCTCTAGGAGTGAGCTCATTGTTTCTCTAGGAGTGAGCTCGTTGTGTCTCTGGGAGTGAGCTCGTTGTGTCTATGAGTGTAGGAGTGAGCTCGTTGTGTCTCTAGGAGTGAGCTCGTTGTGTCTCTAGGAGTGAGCTCGTTGTGTGTCTAGGAGTGAGCTCATTGTGTCTCTAGGAGTAAGCTCGTTGTGTCTCTATGAGTGAGCTCGTTGTGTCTCTGGGAGTGAGCTCGTTGTGTCTCTAGGAGTGAGCACTATGTGTCTCTAGTAGTGAGCTCGTTGTGTCTCTAGGAGTGAGCTCGTTGTGTCTCTAGGAGTGAGCTCGTTGTGTCTCTATGAGTGAGCTCGTTGTGTCTCTATGAGTGAGCTCGTTGTGTCTCTAGGAGTGAGCTCGTTGTGTCTCTAGGAGTGAGCTCATTGTGTCTCTAGGAGTGAGCTCATTGTGTCTCTAGGAGTGAGCTCGTTGTGTCTCTAGGAGTGAGCTCGTTGTGTCTCTAGGAGTGAGCTCGTTGTGTCTCTAGGAGTGAGCTCGTTGTGTCTCTAGGAGTGAGCTCGTTGTGTCTCTGGGAGTGAGCTCGTTGTGTCTATGAGTGTAGGAGTGAGCTCGTTGTGTCTCTAGGAGTGTAGGAGTGAGCTCGTTGTGTCTCTAGGAGTGTAGGAGTGAGCTCGTTGTGTCTCTAGGAGTGAGCTCGTTGTGTCTCTAGGAGTGAGCACATTGTGTCTCTAGGAGTGTAGGAGTGAGCTCGTTGTGTCTCTAGGAGTGAGCACATTGTGTCTCTAGGAGTGTAGGAGTGAGCTCGTTGTGTCTCTAGGAGTGAGCTCATTGTGTCTCTAGGAGTGAGCTCGTTGTGTCTCTAGGAGTGAGCTGATTGTGTCTCTAGGAGTGAGCTCATTGTGTCTCTAGGAGTGAGCTCATTGTGTCTCTAGGAGTGTAGGAGTGAGCTCGTTTTGTCTCTAGGAGTGAGCTCGTTGTGTCTCTAGGAGTGAGCTCGTTGTGTCTCTAGGAGTGAGCTCGTTGTGTCTCTAGGAGTGAGCTCGTTGTGTCTCTAGGAGTGAGCTCGTTGTGTCTCTAGGAGTGAGCTCGTTGTGTCTCTAGGAGTGAGCTTATTGTGTCTCTAGGAGTGAGCTCGTTGTGTCTCTAGTAGTGAGCTCGTTATGTCTCTAGGAGTGAGCTCATTGTGTCTCTAGGAGTGTAGGAGTGAGCTCGTTGTGTCTCTAGGAGTGAGCTCATTGTGTCTCTAGGAGTGTTGGAGTGAGCTCGTTGTGTCTCTAGGAGTGAGCTCATTGTGTCTCTGGGAGTGAGTTCGTTGTGTCTCTAGGGGTGAGCTCGTTGTGTCTCTAGGAGTGAGCTCGTTGTGTCTCTAGGAGTGAGCAGCTCGTTGTTTCTCTAGGAGTAAGCTCATTGTGTCTCTAGGAGTGAGCTCGTTGTGTCTCTAGGAGTGAGCTCATTGTGTCTCTAGGAGTGAGCTCGTTGTGTCTCTGGGAGTGAGCTCGTTGTGTCTATGAGTGTAGGAGTGAGCTCGTTGTGTCTCTAGGAGTGAGCTCGTTGTGTCTCTACGAGTGAGCTCGTTGTGTCTCTAGGAGTGAGCTCATTGTGTCTCTAGGAGTGAGCTCGTTGTGTCTCTATGAGTGAGCTCGTTGTGTCTCTATGAGTGAGCTCGTTGTGTCTCTATGAGTGAGCTCGTTGTGTCTCTAGGAGTGAGCTCGTTGTGTCTCTAGGAGTGAGCTCGTTGTGTCTCTAGGAGTGAGCTCGTTGTGTCTCTAGGAGTGAGCTCATTGTGTCTCTAGGAGTGTAGGAGTGAGCTCGTTGTGTCTCTAGGAGTGAGCTCATTGTGTCTCTAGGAGTGAGCTCGTTGTGTCTCTAGGAGTGTAGGAGTGAGCTCGTTGTGTCTCTGGGAGTGAGTTCGTTGTGTCTCTAGGGGTGAGCTCGTTGTGTCTCTAGGAGTGAGCTCGTTGTGTCTCTAGGAGTGAGCAGCTCGTTGTGTCTCTAGGAGTGAGCTCGTTGTGTCTCTAGGAGTGAGCTCATTGTGTCTCTAGGAGTGTAGGAGTGAGCTCATTGTGTCTCTGGGAGTGAGTTCGTTGTGTCTCTAGGGGTGAGCTCGTTGTGTCTCTAGGAGTGAGCTCGTTGTGTCTCTAGGAGTGAGCAGCTCGTTGTGTCTCTAGGAGTGAGCTCATTGTGTCTCTAGGAGTGAGCTCGTTGTGTCTCTAGGAGTGAGCTCATTGTGTCTCTAGGAGTGAGCTCGTTGTGTCTCTGGGAGTGAGCTCGTTGTGTCTATGAGTGTAGGAGTGAGCTCGTTGTGTCTCTAGGAGTGAGCTCGTTGTGTCTGGTGTGTCTCTAGGAGTGAGCTCGTTGTGTCTCTAGGAGTGAGCTCATTGTGTCTCTAGGAGTGAGCTCGTTGTGTCTCTATGAGTGAGCTCGTTGTGTCTCTAGGAGTGAGCTCGTTGTGTCTCTATGAGTGAGCTCGTTGTGTCTCTAGGAGTGAGCTCGTTGTGTCTCTAGGGAGTGAGCACTTTGTGTCTCTAGGAGTGAGCTTTGTGTCTCTAGGAGTGAGCTCGTTGTGTCTCTAGGAGTGAGCTCGTTGTGTCTCTATGAGTGAGCTCGTTGTGTCTCTAGGAGTGAGCTCGTTGTGTCTCTAGGAGTGAGGCTCGTTGTGTCTCTAGGAGTGAGCTCGTTGTGTCTCTAGGAGTGAGCTCGTTGTGTCTCTAGGAGTGAGCTCATTGTGTCTCTAGGAGTGTAGAGGAGTGAACTCGTTGTGTCTCTAGGAGTGAGCTCATTGTGTCTCTAGGAGTGAGCTCGTTGTGTCTCTAGGAGTGTAGGAGTGAGCTCGTTGTGTCTCTGGGAGTGAGCTCGTTGTGTCTCTAGGAGTGAGCTCGTTGTGTCTCTAGGAGTGAGCTCTGTGTGTCTCTAGGAGTGAGCAGCTCTAGGGTAGTGAGCTCGTTGTGTCTCTAGGAGTGAGCTCGTTGTGTCTCTAGGAGTGAGCTCGTTGTGTCTCTAGGAGTGAGCTCGTTGTGTCTCTAGGAGTGAGCTCGTTGTGTCTCTAGGAGTGAGCTCGTTGTGTCTCTAGGAGTGAGCTCGTTGTGTCTCTATGAGTGAGCTCGTTGTGTCTCTAGGAGTGAGCTCGTTGTGTCTCTAGGAGTGAGCTCGTTGTGTCTCTAGGAGTGAGCTCGTTGTGTCTCTAGGAGGAATGAGCTCGTTGTGTCTCTAGGAGTGAGCTCGTTGTGTCTCTAGGAGTGAGCTCTCTAGGAGTGAGCTCGTTGTGTCTAGGAGTGAGCTCGTTGTGTCTCAGAGTTGTGTCTCTAGGAGTGAGCTCGTTGTGTCTCTAGTGAGTGAGCTCGTTGTTGTCTCTAGGAGTGAGCTCGTTGTGTCTCTATGAGTGAGTGAGCTCGTTGTGTCTCTATGAGTGAGCTCTTTGTGTCTCTAGGAGTGAGCTCGTTGTGTCTCTAGGAGTGAGCTCGTTGTGTCTCTAGGAGTGAGCTCATTGTGTCTCTAGGAGTGAGCTCGTTGTGTCTCTAGGAGTGAGCTCGTTGTGTCTATGAGTGTAGGAGTGAGCTCGTTGTGTCTCTAGGAGTGAGCTCGTTGTGTCTCTACGAGTGAGCTCGTTGTGTCTCTAGGAGTGAGCTCATTGTGTTTCTAGGAGTGAGCTCGTTGTGTCTCTAGGAGTGAGCTCGTTGTGTCTCTAGGAGTGAGCTCGTTGTGTCTCTATGAGTGAGCTCGTTGTGTCTCTAGGAGTGAGCTCGTTGTGTCTCTAGGAGTGAGCTTTGTGTTCGTTGTGTCTCTAGGAGTGAGCTCGTTGTGTCTCTATGAGTGAGCTCGTTGTGTCTCTATGAGTGAGCTCGTTGTGTCTCTAGAGTGAGCTCGTTGTGTCTCTAGGAGTGAGCTCGTTGTGTCTCTAGGAGTGAGCTCATTGTGTCTCTAGGAGTGTAAGAGTGAGCTCGTTGTGTCTCTAGGAGTGAGCTCATTTGTGTCTCTAGGAGTGAGCTCGTTGTGTCTCTAGGAGTGTAGGAGTGAGCTCGTTGTGTCCTCTAGGAGTGAGCTCATTGTATCTCTAGGAGTGAGCTCATTGTGTCTCTAGGGAGTGTAAGAGTGAGCTCGTTGTGTCTCTAGGAGTGAGCTCGTTGTGTCTCTAGGAGTGAGCTCGTTGTGTCTCTAGGAGTGTAGGAGTGAGCTCGTTGTGTCTCTAGGAATGTAGGAGTGAGCTCGTTGTGTCTCTAGGAGTGTAGGAGTAAGCTCGTTGTGTCTCTAGGAGTGTAGGAGTGAGCTCGTTGTGTCTCTAGGAGTGTAGGAGTGAGCTCAGTTATCTCTCTAGGAGTGAGCTCATTGTGTCTCTAGGAGTGTAGGAGTGAGCTCGTTGTGTCTCTAGGAGTGAGCTCATTGTGTCTCTAGGAGTGTAGGAGTGAGCTCGTTGCGTCTCTAGGAGTGAGCTCGTTGTGTCTCTAGGAGTGAGCTCATTGTGTCTCTAGGAGTGTAGGAGTGAGCTCGTTGTGTCTCTAGGAGTGAGCTCGTTGTGTCTCTAGGAGTGAGCACATTTTGTTTTCTAGGAGTGTAGGAGTGAGCTCGTTGTGTCTCTAGGAGTGAGCACATTGTGTCTCTAGGAGTGTAGGAGTGAGCTCGTTGTGTCTCTAGGAGTGAGCTCATTGTGTCTCTAGGAGTGAGCTCATTGTGTCTCTAGGAGTGTAGGAGTGAGCTCGTTGTGTCTCTAGGAGTGAGCTCATTGTGTCTCTAGGAGTGAGCTCATTGTGTCTCTTGGAGTGTAGGAGTGAGCTCGTTGTGTCTCTAGGAGTGAGCTCGTTGTGTCTCTAGGAGTGAGCTCGTTGTGTCTCTAGGAGTGTAGGAGTGAGCTCGTTGTGTCTCTAGGAGTGTAGGAGTGAGCTCGTTGTGTCTCTAGGAGTGTAGGAGTGAGCTCGTTGTGTCTCTAGGAGTGTAGGAGTGAGCTCGTTGTGTCTCTAGGAGTGAGCTCGTTGTGTCTCTAGGAGTGTTGGAGTGAGCTCGTTGTGTCTCTAGGAGTGAGCTCATTGTGTCTCTAGGAGTGAGCTCGTTGTGTCTCTCGGAGTGTAGGAGTGAGCTCATTGTGTCTCTGGGAGTGAGTTCGTTGTGTCTCTAGGGGTGAGCTCGTTGTGTCTCTAGGAGTGAGCTCGTTGTGTCTCTAGGAATGAGCAGCTCTCGTTGTGTCTCTAGGAGTAAGCTCATTGTGTCTCTAGGGAGTGAGCTCGTTGTGTCTCTAGGAGTGGCTCATTGTGTCTCTAGGAGTGAGCTCGTTGTGTCTCTGGGAGTGAGCTCTGTTGTGTCTATGAGTGTAGGAGTGAGCCTCGTTCTACAAGAATTGAGGCTCGTCACAGTCTCTAGGAGTGAGCTCGTTGTGTCTCTGAGTGAGCTCGTTTGAGTCTCTATGAGTGAGCTCGTTGTGTCTCTATGAGTGAGCTCGTTGTGTCTCTAGGAGTGAGCTCATTGTGTCTCTTAGTGTGTCTCTAGGAGTGAGCTCGTTGTGTCTCTAGGAGTGAGCTCGTTTAGTCTCTATGAGTGAGCTCGTTGTGTCTCTATGAGTGAGCTCGTTGTGTCTCTAGGAGTGAGCAGCTCGTTGTGTCTCTAGGAGTGAGCTCGTTGTGTCTCTATGAGAGTGAGCTCGTTGTGTCTCTATGAGTGAGCTCGTTGTGTCTCTAGTAGTGAGCTCGTTGTGTCTCTAGGAGTGAGCTCGTTGTGTCTCTAGGAGTGAGCTCGTTGTGTCTCTAGAGAGAGCTCGTTGTGTCTCTAGAGGTGAGTGAGCTCGTTGTGTCTCTATGTGTAGTGAGCTCGTTGTGTCTCTAGGAGTGAGCTCATTGTGTCTCTAGTGTCTCTCTAGGAGTGTGAGGAGCTCGGTGTGTCTCTGAGCTCGTTGTGTCTCTATGAGTGAGTCGTTGTGTCTCTAGGTGAGCTCGTTGTGTCTCTAGGAGTGAGCTCGTTGTGTCTCTAGGAGTGAGCTCGTTGTGTCTCTAGGAGTGAGGAGTGAGCTCGTTGTGTCTCTAGGATTGAGCTCGTTGTGTCTCTAGGAGTGTGTGTCTAGGAGTGAGCTCTGTTGTGTCTCTAGGGGAGTGAGCTCGTTGTGTCTCTAGGAGTGAGCTCGTTGTGTCTCTAGGAGTGAGCTCGTTGTGTCTCTAGGAGTGAGCTCGTTGTGTCTCTAGGAGTGAGCTCGTTGTGTCTCTAGGGAGTGAGCTCGTTGTGTCTTATGAGTGTAGGAGTGAGCTCGTTGTGCTCTCTAGGATTGAGCTCGTTGTGTCTCTAGGAGTGAGCTCTTTTGTGTGTCTAGGAGTGAGCTCATTGTGTCTCTAGGAGTGAGCTCGTTGTGTCTCTATGAGTGAGCTCGTTGTGTCTCTATGAGTGAGCTCGTTGTGTCTCTATGGAGTGAGCTCGTTGTGTCTCTAGGAGTGAGCTCGTTGTGTCTCTAGGAGTGAGCACTTTGTGTCTCTAGTAGTGAGCTCGTTGTGTCTCTAGGAGTGAGCTCGTTGTGTCTCTAGGAGTTGAGCTCGTTGTAAGTCTTCTATGAGTGAGCTCGTTGTGTCTCTATGAGTGAGCTCGTTGTGTCTCTAGGAGTGAGCTCGTTGTGTCTCTAGGAGTGAGCTCGTTGTGTCTCTCTAGGAGTGAGCTCGTTGTGTCTCTAGGAGTGAGCTCGTTGTGTCTCTAGGAGTGAGTCGTTGTGTCTCTAGGAGTGAGCTCGTTGTGTTCTAGGAGTGAGCTCGTTGTGTCTCTGGGAGTGAGCTCGTTGTGTCTATGAGTGTAGGAGTGAGCTCGTTGTGTCTCTAGGAGTGTAGGAGTGAGCTCGTTGTGTCTCTAGGAGTGTAGGAGTGAGCTCGTTGTGTCTCTAGGAGTGAGCTCGTTGTGTCTCTAGGAGTGAGCACATTGTGTCTCTAGGAGTGTAGGAGTGAGCTCGTTGTGTCTCTAGGAGTGAGCACATTGTGTCTCTAGGAGTGTAGGAGTGAGCTCGTTGTGTCTCTAGGAGTGAGCTCATTGTGTCTCTAGGAGTGAGCTCGTTGTGTCTCTAGGAGTGAGCTGATTGTGTCTCTAGGAGTGAGCTCATTGTGTCTCTAGGAGTGAGCTCATTGTGTCTCTAGGAGTGTAGGAGTGAGCTCGTTGTGTCTCTAGGAGTGAGCTCGTTGTGTCTCTAGGAGTGAGTTCGTTGTGTCTCTAGGAGTGTAGGAGTGAGCTCGTTGTGTCTCTAGGAGTGTAGGAGTGAGCTCGTTGTGTCTCTAGGAGTGTAGGAGTGAGCTCGTTGTGTCTCTAGGAGTGTAGGAGTGAGCTCGTTGTGTCTCTAGGAGTGTAGGAGTGAGCTCGTTTTGTCTCTAGGAGTGTAGGAGTTAGCTCGTTGTGTCTCTAGGAGTGAGCTCGTTATGTCTCTAGGAGTGAGCTAATTGTGTCTCTAGGAGTGTAGGAGTGAGCTCGTTGTGTCTCTAGGAGTGAGCTCATTGTGTCTCTAGGAATGTTGGAGTGAGCTCGTTGTGTCTCTAGGAGTGAGCTCATTGTGTCTCTAGGAGTGAGCTCATTGTGTCTCTAGGAGTGTAGGAGTGAGCTCATTGTGTCTCTGGGAGTGAGTTCGTTGTGTCTCTAGGGGTGAGCTCGTTGTGTCTCTAGGAGTGAGCTCGTTGTGTCTCTAGGAGTGAGCAGCTCGTTGTGTCTCTAGGAGTGAGCTCATTGTGTCTCTAGGAGTGAGCTCGTTGTGTCTCTAGGAGTGAGCTCATTGTGTCTCTAGGAGTGAGCTCGTTGTGTCTCTGGGAGTGAGCTCGTTGTGTCTATGAGTGTAGGAGTGAGCTCGTTGTGTCTCTAGGAGTGAGCTCGTTGTTTCTCTACGAGTGAGCTCGTTGTGTCTCTAGGAGTGAGCTCATTGTGTCTCTAGGAGTGAGCTCGTTGTGTCTCTATGAGTGAGCTCGTTGTGTCTCTAGGAGTGAGCTCGTTGTGTCTCTATGAGTGAGCTCGTTGTGTCTCTAGGAGTGAGCTCGTTGTGTCTCTAGGAGTGAGCACGTTGTGTCTCTAGGAGTGAGCTCGTTGTGTCTCTAGGAGTGAGCTCGTTGTGTCTCTAGGAGTGAGCTCGTTGTGTCTCTATGAGTGAGCTCGTTGTGTCTCTATGAGTGAGCTTGTTGTGTCTCTAGGAGTGAGCTCGTTGTGTCTCTAGGAGTGAGCTCGTTGTGTCTCTAGGAGTGAGCTCGTTGTGTCTCTAGGAGTGAGCTCATTGTGTCTCTAGGAGTGTAGGAGTGAGCTCGTTGTGTCTCTAGGAGTGAGCTCATTGTGTCTCTAGGAGTGAGCTCGTTGTGTCTCTGGGAGTGAGCTCGTTGTGTCTATGAGTGTAGGAGTGAGCTCGTTGTGTCTCTAGGAGTGAGCTCGTTGTGTCTCTACGAGTGAGCTCGTTGTGTCTCTAGGAGTGAGCTCATTGTGTCTCTAGGAGTGAGCTCGTTGTGTCTCTATGAGTGAGCTCGTTGTGTCTCTAGGAGTGAGCTCGTTGTGTCTCTATGAGTGAGCTCGTTGTGTCTCTAGGAGTGAGCTCGTTGTGTCTCTAGGAGTGAGCACTTTGTGTCTCTAGGAGTGAGCTCGTTGTGTCTCTAGGAGTGAGCTCGTTGTGTCTCTAGGAGTGAGCTCGTTGTGTCTCTATGAGTGAGCTCGTTGTGTCTCTATGAGTGAGCTTGTTGTGTCTCTAGGAGTGAGCTCGTTGTGTCTCTAGGAGTGAGCTCGTTGTGTCTCTAGGAGTGAGCTCGTTGTGTCTCTAGGAGTGAGCTCATTGTGTCTCTAGGAGTGTAGGAGTGAGCTCGTTGTGTCTCTAGGAGTGAGCTCATTGTGTCTCTAGGAGTGAGCTCGTTGTGTCTCTAGGAGTGTAGGAGTGAGCTCGTTGTGTCTCTGGGAGTGAGTTCGTTGTGTCTCTAGGGGTGAGCTCGTTGTGTCTCTAGGAGTGAGCTCGTTGTGTCTCTAGGAGTGAGCAGCTCGTTGTGTCTCTATGAGTGAGCTCGTTGTGTCTCTAGGAGTGAGCTCGTTGTGTCTCTAGGAGTGAGCTCGTTGTGTCTCTAGGAGTGAGCTCGTTGTGTCTCTGGGAGTGAGCTCGTTGTGTCTATGAGTGTAGGAGTGAGCTCGTTGTGTCTCTATGAGTGAGCTCGTTGTGTCTCTAGGAGTGAGCTCGTTGTGTCTCTAGGAGTGAGCACTTTGTGTCTCTAGTAGTGAGCTCGTTATGTCTCAAGAAGTGAGCTCGTTGTGTCTCTAGGAGTGAGCTCGTTGTGTCTCTATGAGTGAGCTCGTTGTGTCTCTATGAGTGAGCTCGTTGTGTCTCTAGGAGTGAGCTCGTTGTGTCTCTAGGAGTGAGCTCGTTGTGTCTCTAGGAGTGAGCTCGTTGTGTCTCTAGGAGTGAGCTCGTTGTGTCTCTAGGAGTGAGCTCGTTGTGTCTCTAGGAGTGAGCTCGTTGTGTCTCTAGGAGTGAGCTTATTGTGTCTCTAGGAGTGAGCTCGTTGTGTCTCTGGGAGTGAGCTCGTTGTGTCTAAGAGTGTAGGAGTGAGCTCGTTGTGTCTCTAGGAGTGAGCTCATTGTGTCTCTAGGAGTGAGCTCGTTGTGTCTCTATGAGTGAGCTCGTTGTGTCTCTATGAGTGAGCTCGTTGTGTCTCTAGGAGTGAGCTCGTTGTGTCTCTAGGAGTGAGCACTTTGTGTCTCTAGGAGTGAGCTCGTTGTGTCTCTAGGAGTGAGCTCGTTGTGTCTTTAGGAGTGAGCTCGTTGTGTCTCTATGAGTGAGCTCGTTGTGTCTCTATGAGTGAGCTCGTTGTGTCTTTTGGAGTGAGCTCGTTGTGTCTCTAGGAGTGATCTCGTTGTGTCTCTAGGAGTGAGCTCGTTGTGTCTCTAGGAGTGTAGGAGTGAGATCGTTGTGTCTGTGTGAGTGAGCTCGTTGTGTCTCTATGAGTGAGCTCGTTGTCTCTCTATGAGTGAGCTCGTTGTGTCTCATTGAGTGTAGGCGTGATCTTGTTTGCATTTATTAAGCCATCTGTGTGACCTCGATGTATTCCTTAGATCGTATGCCGGTGCACGTTTGAATTCATATGTAATAGACGTGACACAATTTGTATTTCTAAGGATTGTTGGCTTGACCTAGTTATATTATTATGACTTAGATTATAATTATTGGCCCACATTCATGACCTAGTTCTTTTCCATAGCTCGGTGGTGATTATTATTATTTATTTACTAGCTGTGCCCTGCAAAAACCTTTGCAAGGAGTTATATCCCCTTAGGTTTAATCGGTAAGCTAGGTTATTTTTTGGTTTTGGGCAGATCAGATTTTTTCATGACTGGAATACTGTACTATTAATTATTTACTTTCGATATAACGCAGAACCCAAATCGCTATTATTTTATTAGATTACCGCTGGACAAGAAGTGGACTGGAGTATGCATCCGTTGAAGATTTGTTTATTCTCCATCACCGACCGCTGGGTGTAGGGGCCGATGCTTCAGACCTTACACATTTTGTGATTACATCATTAAAAAGTGTGTACCATCATTAGCATACGAGCGAAACACTGGACTCCCCACCCCCTCCGCCGGGGTCAACTTCCGTAGCTTCCGATTGGTTAAATAACATACGCTCCAATGGTCCAAGTCAGATGAGTTCCTAAACCAAAAGAAGTATTGCTAGTCCAGTAAGTGACCATCTGGACTGTTGAACCATTTAGAGCAGCGGTAACTCGAAGTGATCTTAAAGAGGAGGCGTATACCACTTAGAACTGACCGCAGTACGACCACTGTCTGTGGTGAGATAGTCCACGCCCTTCAATAGCATGTCAAACTAAAAAAAAAATCATCCATTGGCGTAATCCATTACTGTTGATTGTCTGCCCGCGTTCGGTGGTCGCTGATGTAATACACGATTGGCGAATTTCCTCCGTGGTATTGCCCCAATGATGTAAGGATCGCTTGATATTGTGTTATATCGACACTATGATGTAAGGATCGCTTGATATTGTGTTATATCGACACTATGATTTAAGGATCGCTTGATATTGTGTTATATCGACACTAAGATGTAAGGATCGCTTGATATTGTGTTATATCGACACTAAGATGTAAGGATCGCTTGATATTGTGTTTTATCGACACTAAGATGTAAGGATCCTTGATATTGTGTTATATCGACACTAAGATGTAAGGACCGCTTGAAATTGTGTGGTATCGCCTCTTGATGTAAGGACCGCTTGAAATTGTGTGGTATCGCCCCTTGATGTAAGGACCGCTTGAAATTGTGTGATATCCTCCCTACGATGTAAGGACCGCTTGAAATTGTGTGATATCGCCCCTATGATGTAAGGATCGCTTGATATTGTGTGATATCCTAACTACGATGAAAGGATCGCTTGATATTGTGTGATATCAGCAGGCAGGTTTTCAAAAAAAAAAAAAGCAGATCGTGCACAGACTAGATTGCAACACTTCGCATTATAGTAGAGCAGTCCCTAGAGTGGAACTCACCATTGTATGTCAACTTTGTGGACTTTTTAAAAGGCGTTTGACAGTATAGATAGAGAGACCCTCTGAAAGCTCCTTCAACACTACGAATCCCACCAAAGATAGTTAACATCATAAAGAATTCGTACAGGGGGTATGTCATGCAGAGTAATCCATCGAGGACAGCTCACAAAGCTTCCAGGTGCGAACCGGTTTACAAGGATGCTTGTTGTCACTCATTCTTTCCTTCGCAATCGACTGGATCATGAAGAAATTCACCAGAGAACGAAGAGATGGAATCCAGACGATCTTGCTCTCCTTTCCCACAGCCACCAACAGATGCAGAAGAAGACAGAGATAAAGTCTCAGCCGCAGCGCTCGAGGGTTCAATATTCCATTATAAACCAAGACAAAAACCAAGATCTTAAAATAAACCTAACAGCACAAATCCCGTCACCCTACAAGGAAGACAGTTGGAAAGAGGTGGAGTCCTTTCTGTTTACTTGGGTAGTGTTATAGATCAGCAGGGTGGCACAGAGGCAGATGTCAAATCGAGAATTGGTAAAGCCCGAGCCGCCTTCATGCAGCTAAAGACTGTCTAACTTCCAGAGAGTTGTCCTTAGACATCAAGATTAGACTCTATAACACCAATCAGTCCTGCTGTATGGAGCGGAAAGGTGGAAGATGTCTAAGACTACACTAAGGAAAGTCCAAAACATTTACAAACAGCTGCCTCAGAAGAATCCCTCCAAATTCGCTGGCCAGACACCATCAGCAATGTCAGCCTTTGGAAAAGACCTGCCCACTCTCAGCTGAAGAAGAGATCAGAAAGAGGCGATGGGGCTGGATAGGACACACCTTACAAACCGGCAGCCAGTATCACGAGGCAGGTACTGAGGGGTGGAACCCCTAAGGTAAACGGAAGAGAGGTCGCCCAAGAAATACCTGGCGTCGAGACCTGGAAGTGGACACCATCAAGATGGGACACAACTGGAACCAGCTGGAGAAGATAGCAAAGGACAGAGGACTCTGGAGAACTGTTGTTGGTGGCCTATACCCTGCCATGGGTGAAGGGTACTGATACGATTGTTGCGTGCTGGTTTATGCCACTTGCTGGGTGTTTAGTATATTGCCACAGCCTAGGATTCTTTCACACCGTAGCCACTCGTTCTATTATATATATGTCTAAATACCGACACTTTCTTAAACTCCGTACAGTAGTATCGATAACAAAGGCACTTGTATTCCGTGTATATGGTAAGATTTATTATAACACAAGGTACAGCACATACAATATAGTCCAGCATCAATTCCACTAAGTACAATAACATTAATATCTACTGGTAATCCACTTGTGACCACTCTCGGCTCTATCTAGAAATCTACTGTCCTAATCTATCCCACGTCCCTGTTTCTTCAAACTTTTCCATCAGGCTTCGTGCCCCACCCACTTAAATAAACTCATTAAAGTTGTTGGCGCCTTGCTGCCACCTTCGGTGTCAGGCCCGGTGATATATCTTTTTGTCAAGAATGTCGGTCGACTTCCTTCTCCCCTACTCGGAACAAAGGTTAAGGTATCATATGTCAACCTCTAACCCAGGTCGCTAGAAAACGTAATGACTCTACCCCCAAATATTTAACCCTGAACTCTTGATTTAAACTCTCAAAGATTTACTTTATATTTTATTCTACATTTAACTAATGTGTGAGAACCTGTTCTCCACAATGATGATGATGATTTCATAATAGCTGCATGTACCAGCGTTAAAAAATAATCACAATACTATAAAAACATCATAAATCATCAATCAGGATTTTCACTTGATTATTTAATGTATTAGCACTTGATTGGCAATGTTCTAATTTTTGGCGGCGCTGCGCGGTAAAATAATTTCTTGTGCAACTTTTTAGAACTTTCGACAAAATTTGGGCGCTAATTTGAATAAATTATAAAAAATTGTGTTGTTTGTATTCCGAACTTGAGAATTATTCGAACAATGTTAATAAAAAAGCAACTATTTCTATAATGACTTAGTCTAAAACTAAAAACTGCTAGTCACCTAAAATAACCAGAAAATGAAAATAGGGTTTTCTGAAGTAATTTCTAATCGCTATTGAAATTATTAATTATTGGTAGTTTCAGGAAATAAAGGAAGTGAATCTATCGATAGGTCACTTAAATTTATATAGCGCTTATTATGTAGCGAACATAAACTTTGAAAAAGTGTTTAGACCTCCTGTCGGAATGTCATGAGTGATTTAGACGTAGAAGTTGTTTATTGATTCAAGAAATTCGAACGCATAATTTTTACCCTCCAGCTGTCAGCAAAGTTGTATTTTGACATATGTTCATTAATGTCTGTAACAGAGAGCATTGAATGATTAATTTTAACCGCTAAAATGACACTGTCAATTAGAACTTTAATTTCCTATGGAGTTGATTTTTTTCCGTTCTTTTTCTTGTCTCTCTCCTCGGCTGTTTCTGTTAACATGCCCCGTAAACCAGTTAAATTTCAACACAGTGATACTAGTCTGATGGGTTTTACTTTATTAAATGCTTTTTCAGGTAATCTAATTTCCAAATGCCATCCTAAATCTTTTCCAGTGCAAAAATCACTTCCACTTTTAGCTTTTTGGCAGATGACTCATAACACCACAACATCATCACTCTGCAAATACTTTTTCAGTTGAATGCGACAGGGTGATTTTGATCTGGCATAAAAGTTTGGACGAACTCGTCAAACCACGTTTTGAAGGAGGCAACACATTTTTGCACATTTTATGTAGCGACATTTTGAAATTATTTTCTACTATTTATTAAATTAATTATAGTACGGTAACGATCAGCCATTTTGAAAACAGAAGAAATCATTTATGCGCATGCGTTTGAATAAATTAGGTGAAAAGGAAATCGAAGTTTTAATTTTGCTGAAACTGAAGCGATAGCTTTTTATATTGAATTTACGTAAATAAATTGTATGTAGATACCAACAAAACAAACATTAGCACCACTTTTTTCAATTCCTTGACAATTTTAGAAAATAATATTATAAGCAATTTAGTTGAAGTAATATTTTCATCAGATTGTATTCTGTGCGCGGAATACTTAGAGCATTTTCGAAAAAAAAAAAAATGCTCTATTGTCCCCGTTTTGTCTGTCTGTCTGTCCGTCATCATCTCTAGATTCAATGTAACCATAAGTCCTAGACCCATGATGTATATATCATTTTGTAGGTCTAGGCCTGCCATGTGTGCAGCAAAAGTCCATTTCGCAAACTGACCTTTTGAGGGCCGAAAAAAGTGGCAGATGGGCACTGTTTTTTTAAAAAATTATATAAGATATATTAACAAAGGAGCGCCCTATATCTCAAAGAACCATAAGTCCTAGACCCATGATGTATATATCATTTGTGAGAGGGTCTTGGTCTTCAAGTGTACACCGTGTTCATTTCGTGATAGGACTATCAGGGCTGAATATAAAAGTTTTTATGTAAATTGTTTTTGCTTATATTTTAAATATAAATAATAAAAAAGTTAAAATCTAAAGGGGCGTAATCATTATTTATTTTTGTAACAAAGTTATTCAACATGATTATTCTCTGTATTTATCGAAACCCATATTTAGCCACTGCGTACACGAAAATGCTCTCTAAATGTCCTTTGTCCGAAAAGGAAAAGACTTAAATTGCTTGTTTTCAAGCGGGGGTTTTCTATAAATTGCGCGCGCAGCTTAGAGGGAACTTTGTGATTGGGCACAGCCTCCAGTACCCAAACCTTCCATCTGCCCATCGTCCAGCTGCTCACTGCGAAGAAATTCCTGTATTCAGCTTTCTGAGATCTTCCTGACATCGACGATGAGGACACCACTTTAGACGAGGGAGGAGAGATAAGAGGAGAAGGAATCACGCGTGATGGTCAGCAGCCGGTTTCACAATGTTAGCTTAATGATCTGTCTGGGATCTCAGCTTGTCGAATATTTCCCTCCGAGCTGTTGGCCTCCAGACTTAAAGAGAAAAAATTTACTTGGTAAGGACGCGCATATCACTTTTCCGTAGAAGGCATGAGGACTGCATGGGCTACTTCGCCAGGAGGAAGACCGAGATGTCGCTGGTCTTCTTGATAAACTCGGCGGTCCTCAATATGATCCAAGAGATTTGCGACTCTTCATTGAAAGATGCAATCGCTCTTTGAAGTGTGTACTTCTCCAGCTAACGGGAATCCGTTCGCCTCAATCCTCTTTGCGCACTCCACAACTCTTGAAGAGAAATATGAAGCAATGAAGTCGGCGTGCTCGACAAATCCAAATGAGCAGCACCAATGGATCTTCTGCGTCGACTTGAAGATGGTGAACTTTCTACTTGGTCAGCAGTCCGGGTTCACGAAGTACCCATGCTTTATATGTATTTGGGATAGTCGCGACTGAGTCCAGCATTATGTAAAAAAAGAATGGCCGATGCGAGCAGTTATGTACTCCGCGAGAAACATCATAAACGAACCTCTTGTTGACCGGGAGAAGATATTGATCCCACCGCTACACATGAAGATTGGGTTAATGAAACAGTTTACGCGCTCTGGAAAAGGATGAGGTAGTTTCAACCACATGCGCCGAGCATTTCCTCAACTGACCATTGAGAAGCTGAAAGCCGGCATTTTCGACGGCCCACAGATACGGCAGCTCATAAAGGACACAGAGTTCCAAAACTCCATGAAAAAGCCTGGGCATCGTTTGTGTAGGTGGTGAACAACTTCCTGGGGAACACGAAGGCAGCAACCACGCCAAACTCATCAGCAACATGATAGAGGACTTGGGGCACGAAAGCGATGAGCAGGGAGAAAGGTTCCATCAGGACATCCGCCAAATGAAGAAAAGGTACCAGGGGAGGTGGACGCAGTCATGCTGGCGGACTACTGCTGGTCACTGAAGAGAGACAACCCAGCAGCCCACACACGGGAATCGAAGAAACGCCGATTTAAGCCTTGAACTCTGAACTTTTGTTTGACGTAACGCTCATTGTTATACTAATATTGTGATAATTATGCTTATCAAATTTGGTGGAGTAAATAAAACTGAAGGAATTTGAATACGTTGACTTTTATTTCTTGAGTAAAACGGAAAAATCGTCAGCTACACGATCCGCAAAAAATGTGGTTTTACAACAAAAAACGATTTTTTAAATTTTTAGCAAAAAATCCTGACCTGATTCAGCAAAACCAATGTCATTTTCGGACTTAGAGCACCAACATTAGTCTACTCCAACTGGAAACCCTGGACGATTAAAAATATTTTGTTGTTGCCTAGTGTATTATGACTGTCAAAACAGCGACTGCCACAACAGCGACCCAATATAGTGATCTTATCAAAGAGCGATTGTCAAAACAGTGATTAATTCATCAGATAACTGGCCAACAGCTGAAAAACAC
The DNA here is from genome assembly GCA_021962125.1 of Bulinus truncatus. NCBI lineage: Eukaryota > Metazoa > Mollusca > Gastropoda > Planorbidae > Bulinus > Bulinus truncatus. The sequence continues at coordinate 424,339 of JAGDYQ010000036.1, read as the reverse complement.
ACAAACACACACATACAAAAACCGTTACACTCCAGTAGTCTGTTACACCAGTTGTGTGTTACACCCAGTTGTGCCTACACCCAGTAAGTGTGTTACACCCAGTCGTCTGTTACACCAGTTGTGTGTTACAACCCAGCTGTGCGTTCTACTCCAGTTGCGTTACACCCAGTTGTGTTCTACCCAGTTGTGTGTTACACCCAGTTGCAAAACACTCACATATTGTGTTACACCCAGTTGTGTGGCTTAACACATACTGGTTGTAACACACAACTTGGTGTAACACACAACTGGGTGTAAGACACAACTGGGTGTAACACACAACTGGGTGTAAAACACAACTGGGTGTATTTAACACATACTGGATGTAACACACAACTGGGTGTAACACACAACTAGGTGTATTTAACACATACTGGGTGTAACACACAACTTGGTGTAACACACACCGGGGATAACACACAATTAGGTGTGTTTGTGTGTTTCAGTTGTTGCCAGTTGTCTGATGAATTAGTGCTTTTGTGACAATCGCTCTTTTGATACAGTCGCTTTCTTGAGGTCGCTGTTGTGATAGTCGCTGTTTTAAACCAGTCGCTATCATTAGGTAGCTGTTGTGACAGTCGCTGCTTGGACGGTCGCTGTTTTGACGGTCGCTTTTTTTGACGGTCGCTGTTTTGACAGTCGCTGTTTTGACGGTCGCTGGGTTTCGACGGTCGCTGTTTCGACGGTCGCTGTTTTGACGGTCGCTGTTTTGGACGGTCGCTGTTTTGACTGTCGCTGTTTTAAAACCAGTCGCTATCATAAGGTCGCTGTTTTGACGGTCGCTGTTTTGACGGTCGCTGTTTTGACGGCTGCCGTTTTGACGGTCGCTGTTTTGAGAGTCGCTGTTTTGACAGTCACTGTTTTAAACCAGTCGCTATCATGAGGTCGCTGTTGACAGTCGCTGTTTTTAAACCAGTCGCTATCGTGAGGTCGCTGTTTTGGACAGTCGCTGTTTGACAGTCGCTGTTTAAACCAGTCGCTATCATGAGGTCGCCGTTTTGACAGTCGCTATTATGCCCCTGAGCCGTGCACCACTTGTCATCATTTTGCTCATGACGGTAAATACATTTTTGCTAATAGTGCACGGTCTGCAGTTTACTAGTTCTATTACACTTGGACAACATATGTCACACGACATTGGATGAATGGAGGTAGGGTGATTTATATCCCAGTGAAAGACGCTAAAATAAGGATAACAAAGTTTGTTGACTCGTCCAAAAGCCAAACCATTTACTGTTGCTGACTGGCTTAGGTGTCGGTAAAAATCCGTCAAGAGGTACTAGTTTTCGAGATGACCGCTTCAGTGCACAGAATTCCTGTATTATTGCACTTAACTATCTGTAAAAAACTTGGTTTGATTCGGCTTTAAGCAGTAGCCCAGTTACTGTTTGTTAGTTAACTGGCATCCATTCCTACATTCAGCAACTAAAAGGATATTTATCATATTTTCACACCATGTATTTATCATATTTTCACACCATATATTTATCACCAGATTTTCAAATCATATATTTATCAGATTTTCACATCATATATTTATCAGATTTTCACACCATATTTCATCAGATTTTCACACCATATTTTTTATCAGATTTTCACACCATATTTTTATCAGATTTTCACAATTCATATATTTGTCAAATGCCCACACCATATATCTGTCAATGCTCGTCGGTTATCCTTAATTTAACCATCGCCAGATCTTCACCCCTGGATTTTAGATGGTATCCTGATGTAACATTGGGAAGAATAATGCTAACCAGATAGCGTCTAGAAAGCTGCCATTTGACGTTCTATATGGCTGTCTACACTTAAGTTGATATGTATGATGCATCTAACTGTAAATGAGCTGATTACCAGATGTAACACTAGAAATGAGCTGATTACCAGTGGTAACTACAAGGTCATTACACTATCGGCAATGGTGGGGATGAAAGCAAAAACTGTTCCATTAGTTGTTTTCATCTCATCCTTACAAGGACTTGCCATCTATATATATACGTGCAATGTTTTATTACATTAAGCAGAATGTGTAAATCATTAGAGTCTGACAAGTACATCAGTGCCAGTAGCACTGGTAGGGGTGGCAAATTAAATTCGGCTCCAATGAACGATTGCTTTATATTAGGAACTAATTTTACCTACCTCTATTTTAATACGTAATCTATAATGTTCATAATAAAACCCAATAGCAGCTCTCATCCATCGACCGCATGCGTAATTACACCTGTTTGTAATTACCCCTGTTTGTAATTACCCCTGATTGTAATTACCCCTGTTTGTAATTACCCCCTGTTTGTAGTTACCAGGGCTGGGGAGTCTGTGTCGGTGTCGGTGGTGTCGGTAGTTTTTTGCCGGAGTCGGTGTCGGCATTTGTACTTTGCCCGTGTCGGTGTCGGTATTTATTTTCAGTCCGGAGTCGGTGTCAGTGTCGGCATTTGTACTTGTCCGGAGTCGATTCGGTGTCGGCTCAAAAACTCCCCCGCCCAAAAAAAAAATACTAGAACCTAATTACATAATCCAGAACAACTTTTAATATAAAGTTTTCTTAATTTCTTCTTTTCTTTTTAAATAAATACTTATCTGCTTATCAACAAACGTATTATTTTCCAAAGCGAGATTCTCTTCTACAATACAATAACTTGTCAACATTAACAGACACCGGTGTCGGTGCTCGTGTCGGCGGATTTTAAAAACCGACACCGGTGTCGGTGTCGGCTGTTGATGGAATGTTTGGCCGACACCCCACACCAGGTAGTTACCCCTGTTTGGCTACGCATATGGCAATCGACCTAGGCCCACGTAAATAATACTCTCTCTCTCTCTCTTATCTATCTATCTATCTCTGTGTGTGTGTGTGTGTGTGTTTGTCTATTTAACTAGATCACTTACACTGTGTTTTTTTTAGCATTTTTATGAAATCTTTGTTTAAAGCTTTTTTTTTCTTTCTATGCTTCAAAGTTTATAAGTCAAATGCATTTATTTCACACATATATTAGCTTACCTAGATGTGTCTGTCCACCAGGGTTGTTAATATCGGTGCTATCGGTATCGGCCACCCAGTATCGGCGATACTTTTTTAGTATTGGTTGCTTTATTGCTGATCCTTTTTGTATCAGGTGTATCGCCGATATATTTTAAACGCAAAATGTTCGATACTCGATACCAATAATTTCTATTGCCACTATTAGCTATTTGCAGAAAAATAATAGCGATGTTAATACATTGTTTTAAAAGTAATCTTCATAAATTCAATCACTACTTGTAATCATAGCCATCAATCCCACACTAATAACACCACCCACCTTCCCACCAGACAACCTTGATCACAATCCCGTGTTTTACAAACCTTAAAGCGTGCTTGCGGTGCACTGAGGTAGTTTCCACTAACTTAATTGGCAGGGTGGTGGCGTTAAAAATTCTACAGCAGGGGCCAGGCATTCTACAGCAGGGGCCAGGCAATAAAGTATCGAGGGGGCCAGGTAATACATTTTACTAAGTAGAGAAAATAAGCAGATGGGGGTCAGACAAAACGCAAAGGCCCGCATCGCCATGGGCCTGGTGGATGCAGCTTCAATACAGTCAGCAGTGCAGTTTTACCGCACGGCAGAACCGGCTTAATAGTAGTGTTGTTTTCGTCGACGAAAACTAAAACTAAACCCAGCAAAAATGTTGACTTTTCACAACGAGAACTAAAACTAAAAAACTAAATACACGACTAAACTAGACGAAAATAATCAGAGACAAAAGACTGAATAAAAACTGAAACCAAAACTCCCCAACGAAATAAAAACTAAAAACCCCATTTGTCGTTCTTTTCCGGTACTGCGGTCTGCAGGCGAACCATTTTATCCTATGAAATTATTATGACCTAGACATATATAATTTCTTTGATGATCGCGCATGCGCATCAACTGGGCGATAATATAAGCAGCGTTGTTAACAATACTTCTAAAATTGTATCGTCAATACCGATACCAATACTTCTCATGAAAATAGTCAAAAATTGAGTCATGGCATTGGCAATACGACACAATGTGATAGTGTGACTTATAATGTGACAATCAACTGAGCTGTACTTCGTGACTATTATTACTTCAATCTGTTTCCCCTAACAAATGGTCATGAACAATGATGTTATTTGTTATTGGTATTTACAAAACTAAATGTGAAACTAAAATGATTAAGACAAAAACTAAAACTTGGTGTTTGTTTTAGTCGACGAAAAACTAAAACGAAAACTAAAATTGACCAAAAAACTAAAACTAGATTAAAACTAAAATTATTACAGAAAAAACGAAATAAAACTGAAACTAAAATAGGTATTAAAACTAAAACTAGATTAAAACTAAAATTATTACAGAAAAAACGAAATAAAAACTGAAACTAAAATAGACCTGACTAAAACAACAACACTACTTAATAGTAAATACCTGCTGAAGTAGACAGATATCTTGAATATAACTCATCAGAAAGGCTGTCATTAGCACCCTACCCAACCTACCCAAGCATTAAGAAACTATATTGCTGAGCTGATCAGCTGGTGCTGAGTTGAGCGACTGAATTTATTGGATGGGCGTGTTTTTATGCCATTATCGTCGTTTTGATCGTTTTGAATGATGGTCACGTGCCAAGTGGTGAAATAGTCAAGAAAAGTTCCCTTTGCTCCTGACGGGCCATTGGGGATTCATCTGTTTATATAACCTCGGCATATGAAGGAGGTTCGTGTTGTTAACCAATCGGCCATCCGTCAAGTGTTGAAGTGATTAACATTAAAATTGTGCTTTGACATTGTATTTTATTGTTTTTACTCTTTTTTTAAACTTGAAAAACTTGCACTCATTATATTTTAAATATAAAATATTTTGTTGTTCTCAAAAGTATTGTATTGTATTGGTATCGATTTCGGCAATACATTTTTACTTGAGTATTTGTATTGGTATTGGCGATACTTTTTTTTCAAGAAGTATTGGTAATGGTATTGACGATACAATTTAAGAGTAATGTTAACAACCCTGCTGTCCACGACTGAAACACTAAACTATTCTCACACTTTTGTTGTACTTCACTTATTTTGACACAATAATCTCCCGTTCAGGGAGAGATTTTCAATTATGAACATCGTGTATTGTCATTTGAGTCTATAATGTGACCAAACCGACCATCCTCATTAAATTAAAAACATATCCGAATTGAATTAAGAATTAGAGACAACAATAAGAAGAGGGAGGATGGCTGAGTGGTAAAGCGCTGACTGTCGACCTGAAGGTACGTGCTCCGATTCCGGTGAGAACCAATGTTTGTTTCAGGTCATAGCTTAAGTCCCCGCTATGTCTTCCGTGGTGCCTCCATGTTTTCCGACTACATCCATCACCACAACCAGAATACCATAGTCTCGGATATACTTCATTGACCATAACAGATCCAGTGTCTCAAGATGTATTATTTGTTGACGCGGAAATATATATATACAGAAGGCTCTTTCTATATACTCCATACATGTTACGGGCCCCTTTGGTTTATGTTACGAGTTCTGTGTTTTAATTTAAACGTGGAGATGTCAATTCTAGCTTCATGTCTGTCTGTTCACTCTGGTCGCTCACTCCTTTGACACCCAATAACCCAGCGAACTAGATGTGTGGTGAGTACGATAATTTATTTACAAAATGTACATACTAATGTAACAAGTCCATAAATGAATACACTTTTAATGTCCACAATAGTTCGTTCTGCCTCAACTCTGACCAACTAAAGATCTCTTAACTATTCTCGTCACTCTCGTAACTCTCGTCACTAAGACTCCTAATTAAAAACTCTGTCTCTAAAACTTCTCGTCACTATGAACTTCCCCTAACTAACTAATGTCCGAATCAAGTCGTATTTATATCCCAACGTCCGTGCCCTACCATCTTTAATACGTCACAGTCTCTTTAGTATTGTCCTAACTATCTAATCTTTCTAGGAGCGTCACCTGGTCGTCATTGTTAACCCTACTAGCCTTCCGACGTCGTCTCCTGGTCTACTTAGAGTCGTCACACCTTTGCTGTTTACTATTCTATTATTTGCTCACTACCTTGTCCTAAGTCGTCTGTCACCTTGTCAACCATTATTTGTATTAGTCCTACTTCTTAGATGTCTTTTTATCTTAAAACGTCGAAGGGGATTGTCTCTCTCTCTCTCTATATATATATATATATATATATATATATAAATATATATATATATATATGTATATATATATATATATATATATATATATATATATATATATATATATATATATATGTATGTATGTATGTATTTTTTTTTTTTGCACTACCTCTGCTGGTAAGACAGGGTGTTGTGTGTCTGTTATAACCGCATTTTTGGCTGAGCATGATACATGCCTCCCATGCCAACATTCTACTTCTGCCGGAATTGTAGGAAAAAACGGGTTTTAGCACTTGCTCTTGCTGTGCATCTGATATAGGCTACTGTATTTTTATTCCGCTCAAAATAGTAACACTGAACTTGATATTCACTATTCTTAAGTACATCAACAATTGAATCCTCAAATGCCATGAGTAAAAAAACACGGTGTATTATAGAAAATATTCAACAATCGCTTTATTCTCCGTAATTCAAGAGAATCCGGGAGAACGTTCACTTAATGAGAACCTTTCTGTAACAAAAGAATTATGGACAAAACAGACATATTATTATCACTGATTAGATGGCTTATACCAGTGGTGGCGAATGGGCGCACGCGTGCCACAGTCGGCACGCGGCTAAAATATCACTTGCTTTAATCTTAATAGGAGTGTTGGCACTTTGGTTATAAATAATTGTTTTGTTTTGGTTGAATTTGGACACGCGGCCCCAAAAAGATTCGCCACCACTGGGTTTCTTCTTCTTCTTTTGTTCTCGATATATGATTATGGAGGATTTCAAACGACCAGGCCTATAGTTATGATGAACTGCACGGTGGCATCCAGGTCCGTCTCGCTCCCATAAAGTTTTGATTGAAGGAGGTCATCTGTGGCCAGAACCTGTTGCGAGCTGTGTCATGTAAAGGGCATGTTTGGAGAACATGTTCTTGCATTCTCTGGAGACATCCCACATGGGCAGTCCTCACTGTTTCAATGCCTAGCCTTCGGAACATGTGTTGTCTTAGTCTGTTGTGCCCAGTTCTGAGTCTGAAGATAATATTTTGAGCTTGTCTTGGGAAGATTATAATAGGGACCACTGGGTTAACTTATATAGTATGTCAATGGAGTAAGTAAATATATATGTTATGCTTAAATGCGCTCTTTCATTTTGAAAATATCGATAACTTATTTAAGGGCAGATTACTCCAAATTTCACAAATTGTAAAGAGAAGTCGCTACATAGCATATTTATATTGTCATTTTGTAATTTAACTATCTTTTTGAAATGTCCCTTTTGGATTTAGAGAAGGCACATGAACCTCAAGTGCGATGTAGATATATATCTGCGGCAGGAAGAGGTGTCTGGCTTGTTAAGGTAATTTCTTTCTTTAAAAAAAGTCTAATGGTGAATCAGTTGATAGTCTTGATGTGACGTGAGAATAACTTGTCCTCCATGTAAAAAAAATACGCTTTGACTATTGTCATGAGAAAAAAATTAATTCAGCATTTAGTTAAATAGCTATAGCTTACAAAAGTTTAAATGGTAGTCTTTACCTTAATGCGTGTATGTAAATTAACACGCAGAGTATAATATTGTATAGTATACCCTAATAAATAATGTAATATTAGTATTATAAAGTAATATTCAAAATGCATGGTTCAAGATTTTTTAAAGTCAGTATTTTAAATTGAAAAAAGATTAATATTCATTAATATACATTTTGGACTCATAGTAAATTAATTGGGTTTGGGAAAGATACAATTTGAATTTCCAAGTATTTGCTGCATACATAAAGGATTTATTTGACTAGTGTGTAATCTATTTAATAGATTTAATAGATCGCAGTGGCTGCGGTTACGTCGGACGTCCATTTTTTTATAATAGGAATATTTGCAGTATCCGTTTTTTTTTTTTTTTCGGTTACGGCCATAGATAGGAGTTAGAATAGGGATAGAGTTAGGGTTAGATTGTGGAGCAATATCTATGGCTGTAACCCGGAAAAAAATACGGATTACATTGGGCGTAAATCAGCCACTGCGTAACAGATAGGCTCTTGCCCTGATAGCAGTGTCTAGAGTTAGATCTCACCACGGTGTATCAGTATGAAAACAAATGTTATTAAAATAAAATATATTTAGTAGCATATATTGAATTTTATTTCAAATTAATTAGAGGCAAACATGTTATAATTTTGTAGGTACTTCGGTAGCTATGTTGTGCTCTGCAAGAAATGACCTACATTTTCAGTTTTTTTGAAAAGCTAAATGGTGGCTCTCTATTTTAGCAAAATTAGTATGTATTACAAAGAAATTTCGCAGAATAAAAGTAAAAAAAAGTGATTTTTCCTTGATTTGATATATTTTTCATCTTCTTTTAATATGTTGTAAAAAAGTTGCACTGCATTGAAAAAATAGGTCAGTTTATTTGCACAAAAAAAGTGCTTTAGGGTGTTGTCATTAAGATATCTTCGCTAAAATTAATTTTTCATTTTCCTGTAAGTATGTCACAATATTAATTTTTTTAGAAGAAATGTCACCAAGTCTCTTGATTATCAGAATTTTTCTGGTTCCAGGCAGAAAGTCCATCATTGTTTAAAATTTTTTTTACATAGTTTTGATATGTTTGGGCTTATTAATTGTTAAAATAGCAAAATTAAAACTATGTATGAGTACTAGTATTTTTATAAAAGTATTAGTATTAGCATGAGTCATGATGTGGCATGTTTAGGGATTTCTATTTTTTGCTTAATTCTAGCATTTTAGTATTAATTTTCAATCTAACTTTAAATAGTAATTTATATTTTAGTTATATGAATATATCTGTCACATTAGAATCAGTAATTTGTTAAGAATAAGCAAATAAGTTTGTTTAGTCTACTGTTACTGTCTGTGACTATAACTTATAACTACAGTGGATTGTATATACAGCTCTGCTAATAATATGAGCTTTTTGCCTTTACTTATATTATAATTGCAAGTGTTTAACTTATAAGATAATCTGAGTACTTATTTTATATTATTTTAAAAGCAAATAATAATTTTGAAATCACATTTATAATCTTAAGCCAAGCTACACCTTTAGGATGACTTGTAACTATTTCTTTGGTCAGTCAATTACAAAAAAACAGCTGCATCACTGGTCATATGCACTATTTTACACTTAGACTATGTTATTTGTAGAAAATCTGAGATGTGAACTGAATGCTATTATATTGATATGCATCATGCATGCATAACCTTGTGAAGCATGCAAGAAAAATTAAATTGGCTAACCATTTCATAAGTCATTAATAGGTTTTTTTTTTAATACTGGGCAATTTTTATTAATTTAGCTGTAAGTAATTGTAATTTATACTAATTTATCCTAAGTCTTTTGTAAAGTTTTACACCATACTTTTTTTTCCTCTAAGCTTTAAATTAATTGAGCAACGGAAAATTTTTTGTTGCTATTGAATGTGTTCATAATATACTTCTGAATAATTTACAATAGTGAAAAGCATTGCAGTTAAATATTTAACTTTTTTCAACCATTTTAAACAACTTTTCACAGCCATTTTTCTTCTAAGGTGATATCAAAATATAATTGTTTGTCCATAAAGTGAAAGATAATAATTTTGGCTTAGCATCTCCATTCAGCGCTATATATTTTAAAGAAAATGTCAAAGCTATTAAGACATATTCTGTAATTAAATAATTTAATATTAAAAAACTTAAGTAATTGAAATTAAAAATCAAAAGTTGAAAAACAAGTTCCATGCTTTTAATGTGAAAACGATGGAAGCAAATAAAACTAATTCTGTTACACCTCTCTTATTTATTGTTATTTTTTTTTGCACACAGAAAATCTATTTGTGTTTTTCCAATAGCAAACAACTAATAAACATTTCTCATCAGTTTCTCATATAATAAGAATGCTTAATGGCCTGGGGAGTGCAAAAAGTAGCATTCAGGAAAGTCAAAATAAGGACCAGGCCTGCATTATATGCATAATTTTGCATATTCTGTGCAATCTATTTGAAATTAGTGGTAAATGCCTTTAGTTTGAAATAAAATACACATATTTATATCATAATTAAATTTCATCTCATCATCTCAAGTGGTTTTATTTTGAAGTTATAAGAGTTTTAGTGAAAAAAAGTAAAATATTGGTCACTGATTCTGGACCTCCTTTTTTACCGTTTTCTACAGACACAAAAAGTGTTTTAACTTCGCTTCTAATTGAGCTAGAGAGATAATCTTTGCTGTTTTGAAATGGTTTAATGAGCTATTTGATGTGGTATAAATCATTTTGATCCATCACTTTTCACTGAAGTACCTAATTTGCAATCATTTATTAAAGTAAAGACACTAAAGATATTGTTGACAAGATAATTTAAGAAACGCCAGGCTATGCCCAAAAAAATTTTCATGCAAACAGCTCATAAAAAGGCCATGTCCACTTAAATAAACCAGTCTGGTCTGGAAACTTACGGTCATAATCATAATTTATTTGTTTACTTCGAGATTAAAATAGGCTGTTATATGCCAATGTTATGTTTGGTTTTTATCAATAGAACTTAATTTGGACAATTAATATGAAATGTATTTATGCATTGTGTCTGATTTTTTATTTCATTTTTATTGAATTGTCGCTAATGTTGTCCAACTAGACACTAGTACATGATTTTAAAAATGTAAATACTGGGTATAAGAAGAAAATATCATTATTTGACTACTTGGTTGTTTTTTCCTAATTTGTTACTTACTATTCATTTTGATTTACTAAATCAACTTTATTTAATAAAATATATTTAATAAAACCAAAGGTAAATTGAAACACTCGAAAGTGATTGATTCAAAAAATTAGTTTAAAATATTGAGCAAGGTGGCCACAGATACCCTAAAGAAACTAAATAAGAAAAATATCAATTGTAGAATGTTACTGCACTAATCTTTTAATCTCTAGACCTTTTATGAAATGTATCAATAATAAAAAACAACAATAGTAGAAATTAGTAGATTGGTCATAGGCCGAAGCCACATACATTTTTTAATCAGTACTGATATTCTAAATATTTTCATGGACATGTGCATGCATCCTATTAAGCACACAACTACACAAATTTGCTAGTTCTAACTTATAACTTTTGTTTTAATTTTAAATTGGCCACTTCTTTCTATATTCAAAAAAAAAAAAAGCAAAAATTTTGAAAAAATGTTGTCATCTTAACTCCTAACAAAAAAGGTTGATATTTAGACATGTACATATTACACAACAAAATTACAAAAAAACATAATTTTAAAATCAGCTTATTTTATTAAAAGATATCCAAACTTTAGTTGCACAAAAGCACATATGTAAATCTTCAAAATTCTTGTGAGATTAGCCTATACATGAATTGCATCCCCAAAATCCCCAGCGTGAAAGAAATAACATATGAAGGTCCAATAATTTAAACCTATAAACATTTTATTTACATGTTTCTAGGTATTGTTAACAACGTAAAAAAAACAGTTGTCAAATGTCAATTTAAAAAAAAAAACTACAAGCAATTTTCATAGATTTACAAAATAATAAGCGAGGCAATACTTTTCAATTTATATGATAGGCCATATATCAAAGTCTGATAAAATAACTAATTTTTGATAACTTAGTTTAATTATATCTATTGACCTATTTTTACATGACATAACAATTTTAAAATATCAGTAGGCCTTATTTTCACTCATTAACTATACATCTTTCTTTTTAAATCACAGAATTTACTTACCATAAAGAAAAGTCTTTCAAATTAACATTACTGTGCATCACTCATTAATATTTGTATCTTATTGGTCTAATGTCACTGGTGCTAAAACTTTTGATAGTTTCTATGAATTTTTTTAAATTTTATTTTTAATTACAAAACATGAAAATCATCTATGACACCCTGCCTGGGCTCCCTCCTCTAAGGGGGAATCCTGTTCTTTTACTTCAACTAATGTTAGATGCTTAATATGTTTGGTTATATTTGAACATACTTCTCAACTCATCTCTTCACATTGGTCTAATTTGACAACTTTACCATTCAGATGGACTCTGTTTTTCCAGATTTTAAGGGTGACAGCATTTTTTGTAGAGGGTCTTCACACTTACCTTTGTTTATAGCCTTCAAATTACCTTTTGCTACAAAAAAATGCAAGGCTACAAATCTTCTATCAAGGCCTCAAAACTTCTTTCTTGTTTTTTTTAGCTACATTGCATTGTAAATATTAATATCCCCTTTCTTCTCAATATTTAATGATAAGATGAGCAGATACTAATTAACACCCCTACTCTCTTTCCATTTTCAAATGGAATGCTATCGCTAACCTCAAGCCAATAGTAAGCACTTTTTCCTCTTAATTTTAGAAATACTTTATTCAATTGAACATTGCCAACTGTCCTTGTCTGGTAAGCGAATACAATAAATATCTTCCTCCACCACTCATTCTTTTTCTCAGTTCACCTTGAACTAGTTGGTCAAGCTACTCTCTTTGTATGTAAAAAAAGAAATATGTTCACACCAGTCCTAAAAAAATGACTATTCCTAATATCAGCCCAAAGTCCCTTCATCATGAATTGTCTGGTTGTGGATTTTAAGCCTTTTATATTTAGATCACTTTCTATTAAAAATAAATTTGGAATGTTTCTTTACACTTTTAAACTAGATATTTAAGGTAATTGCTTAAATGTTTAGCGCTGTAAACACCTCAACCTTTGTAAGCCAGCATTACATTTTGTACGCATTATATACGATATGACACTGGTGTGTGAAGTTCTGTAAGGAAGAGATGAAATGTTTAGATCCTATAAACCACTAATGGGACCTTCTTTCATTCTCACCATAGTAGTGCAATGGCCATGTAAGCCATGACCTGAATTTCCATTGGTCCTCACTGAAATCAAACCATTGATCTTCAGGTCAACAGTCGAGCTGTACCAAATGACCACCCGTCCTCACTATATGACACTGGTAACAGTGAGCAATTTATTTTTAACAGGTTGCATCATGGCTGCTTAAACATCTCGAATATTGTAAGGCTTTCATTGCACATGTATAACTATAACAATATTACAGTAATATTGTTGAAAATTTTGAGTGTTTTTTGTTTGTAGAGGTTTATTTATAGTGTATGTTGTGGTAAAGATATTTCAATACACAGTTTAATTTATTAGCTATATTGCTTTTTTTTTTTTTTGGTAATATCCTTATTTAATTTTTATTATGATTCTGCACTGTTAATAAAAATATTTTATTTTTTTCTAGGTACCGAAGTACTTATCTGAACAGTGGAAAACATGTTCAAATGGAACAGAAGTTGGTAAACTAAGGATCCAAACCAAAGTTAGTGTTTCTGCTTTTAGTTGAAAACTTTGTAATCTTAAGGCAAGTTTTGTTCTTCTAAGCAAACCCGACTGAACATTGTTAGTCAAATTATTTATAACTTGCATGTTATAGAAGATTTGGATAAGTTTTTACTCAACAAACTATTTCTGGATTGTCAGTCATGATAACTAAGTCCTAGTCACAAAGCCATCTACTATACTGGATTAGATTCTGAGAGAGCATATAGGAAGTGTATAAGAACGTTCCTAGAAAGAAAAAAAATGAATCCCTTTGGCCATTATCAATAAGACAGGATGAGATGAAATTTAGATTTTTAAACCACTAAAAAGGCACCACAGAACCATCCATCCCCTCACCAGGAAGTGACACCAATCCTCAATCATAGCTGGGTTTTCTTTCAAATTATTTTAAAGTTTTAGCTGTTGTATTTATGTGTGTTCCTTAACCCCATAACCTGCACTGGGAATTAGTAAGAATTCTGGCCATTATAGGGAATGCTGAGTGATATGTTCACTTTATACTTGACTTATTTCTTGACTCTAATCCTCTGACTCCACGGGGGAGCATAGGGTCTCAACCACGCTTTTCCAGCGAACTCTATTTTGGGAAGGTCTCCTCTTCAGTTGAGCTCACGTTCATCCAGCTGCCTTCATCTCTCGCTCTCAGTTCAGCGTCTCCATGTCTCCCTTGGCCTGCTCGCTCTTTTTCCCTGTGGGTTCCACTCTAGCGCCCGGCCTGTAACATTGTCTGGGCTCTTGCGCAGAGTGTGACCTATCCAGCCCCATTTTCTCTTCCGGATCTCTTGGTCAATGGGGGTCTGCTTTGTTCTTTCCACAGGGCGGTATTGGAGATTTTTCTGGCCATCTGAACGTAAGATATTGCGGAGGCATCTGTTAATGAACACCTGCAGTTTTGTGGTGGTTGTCTTGGTCAGTCTCCAGGCTTCTGAACCATATGAGTAGCACTGCTTTCACGTTGGTGTTGAAGACGCGGACTTTTGTCCGCCCAGAAAGTGCAGTAGAGTTCCAGATGGGACGCAAGGTATTGAAGGTGTGCCTGGCTTTGTTGATGCGGCTTCTGATGTCTTCGTCTGCTCCTCCATCCTTGCTCACCACACTGCCCAGGTAGACAAACTTGTCCACTTCACCGATGCTGGATCCTTGTAGCTGGATTGGATCTGTTGCTTGTTGTTTATCCGTATGGTTTCTGTCTTTTTGGTGCTGATGTTGAGCCCAACTTTGTTTGCTTCGTCTGCGAGCCTATTCAGTTTCTGTTGTGCATCTTGTTGCCGGTGTGACAGTAGGCTGACGTCATCCGCGAAGTCGAGGTCTTCAAGCTGCTTGGTGAAGGTCCATCGAATTCTGTGTTTGCATTCTCAGTGGACTTCTTCTCATGATCCAGTCCACTACCAGAAGGAAGATGGTCGAAGACAACAAGCAGCCCTGCCTCACCTCGGTCCTGTCCTCAAAAGGCTCCGTCAGCTTGCCTTTGTGGATAACCTGGCATGTGGACTGGGTGTACATTTGTTGGATGATGGCGAAGGAACTTGGGTGGGATCCCGTAGTGTGCCATGAGGTTCCAGACAACATCCCAGTCCACGGCCGCTTGCCGAAGGCCTTCTCGAAGTCCACGAAGATTGAGTAGAGTGGGAGACTGCCATTCAAGGGACTGCTCTATAATGATGCGCAGGTGGCGATACGGTGCACGACTTGTCCTGCCGAAAGCCTGCCTGTTCGTTCTTAGTCTTTTGTCTAAAGTCCTTCAGTCTCTCTAGCACGATGCGCGTCAAGATCTTGCTGGGAACAGACAGGAGCATGATGCCTCACCAGTTGTTACAGCTGGATAGGTCACCTTTCTTCGGGAGCTTGACGAGGTGCCCTTGTCTCCATTCAGCAGGTACTTGTTCTTGCTAGGCCCAGACTTTCTGAAACAGAGGGAGAAGCATGTTTGTTATTGTGGGGACACTCAGCTTTCAGTGCTTCTGGTGGTATGCGTCGTCTGGACCTGCGGCTTTGCCTGATTTGATATTCTTCACCACCTTAGTGATCTCCACTTTAGTGGGGTTGGTGTTGACATCTAGAAGACTGTCTGCTGGTATAGAAGGGGGTTGTTTTGGTGGGGGTCTGTGCAGAATTTCTGTGCTTTTTTTTTCTTTCTTATGCTTCAAAGTTTATAAGTCAAATTCATTTGTTTCACACATATATTAGCTTAATTAGATGTGTCTGTCCACCAGGGTTTTTAATATCGAAGTATCGGTATCGTCAATACAGTATCGGCGATACTTTTTAGTTGGTTGCTTTATTGCTGATCCTTTTTGTATCAGGTGTACCGATATATTTTAAACGCAAAATGTCTGATACTGATACCAATAATTTCTATTGCCACTATTAGCTATTTGCAGAAAAATAATAGAACGTTTCTCCTGACTTTCAGTTGTGATGGTTTTCCCGTCTTTGTATTTCACAGAGCACATTTGCTGCGTGTTCTTGCCTGCCAGGGTCCTGTACTCTGTACAGCCTCTTCATATCTCTTGCCTGGTGCTGTTTCTGCCTCTCCCATAGGTCGGATGAATTTTCTCTTGTCTGCTCTGGCGCTCTTCTTCACTTTCTTGTTTATTTCCGAGTACTTTACCTGCAGGTCTTTTCTCCTGTTGGTCATGACTGTGGTTGATCCTCTTCAATGTTTTCCTCTCCACGCAGGTCTCAGGTGCTGCGGTCACCCACTCCTTGCGCTTTTTTGTCTTCTTTCCCAGGACTTCTTTGCAGGTATCTGTCCAGCTCTTTTTAATCTCCTGCCAGTGTTCCTCTATTGTTTTCTCTCAGCCAAGTCAGCTAGTGCCCAAAGCTGTTTTTCAGGCCGCATTGGTACTCTGTGGTTTTTCTGGTGTCTTTCAGGCTCCTGGACGTTGTACTTGGGAAGGGTCTCTGTGCTTTGTCCTGCCTCAAGCCTCAGCTTCACGGTAGCCTGCACTAGGTGATGGTCCGATGCAGCTGTGCCTGTTCTCGCTTTCACTCCCTCACATCCAGAAGGCTTCTCCTCCACTTGCGGCCGATGGAAATGTGGTCTATCTGGTTCTTAGTTTTTCCATCAGGGGATATCCAGGTCTTCTTGTGGATGTTTTTGTGAGGGAAGACTAGGTCATTGAGAGCGCAGAAATCCGTGAACAGTTCTCCTCGTTGCCATGTTTGCCCATGATGAGCTCTTTATTGGTGTTGTCGTTGCTTACTTTGGCGTTCAGGGTTCCCATCAGTATCTTGAGGTCTCTTCTGTGCACTTTGTCAATGGTATTTTGTAAGGCACTGTAGAAGTTGTTTTTTCTTTTCTTCATCTGCCGTGTTGGTGGGGGCGTAACACTGTATGATGGTGACGTTTTCTTCCCTTTGATTTGAATCGTGCTGTCAGTATCCTTGCAGAGACAGGCCTCACTTTATCAGTGTTTTGGCTGCATCTGGTGTCATGAGCAGTTCGATTCCCTGTACATGTTCTTCTTCTGGCCTGTGACTGCCACCTTGCCGCGGTGGGGGGGCTCTATGTGTTTGATAACCCTGAGAGCTGGGTTGGCTGGAGCCTCGTGCTCCTGGTAGGGCCTCCCATGCCAGACAGGTCGACGGGTAGAGGCCAGGCGAAGGGCAGTCCACAGGTCGGGGGTTGGGCTTGGGGTTAACAACCCACTCCCGTAAAAAACAAGCTTGTTATAGAAACCGTAAACAGTGAACTTAGAAAGCAACTTAGCTGAGGATGAAGATATCTCTCCAGTAGAGCTTTTATGACGCAGCTGGTGAAAGCCTTCGGGAAGTCAGTGCGCTGACCTATCTTCTGACAGCCAAGGACTAAAACCAAGATCGGAACCTGAAACATCCAAACCCTGTATGAAAGTGGCAAAGCAGCACAAGTCGCAAAAGAGATGAAATGTTCACTTTATAGCATTCGATGAAATATGTACTATAATGTTGTCAAACAGCTGGAAGTAATTTTTCTGGTTGCTACAATATCCTTGAAATTCCTCTTTTTTAATAAGCTAGTTGTGAAAAATTATCTTTTCAATTTTTATATTTTAAAGATAAAAAGTATGTTTAGACTGTACTTATTTTTATTTGTTTTTTGTCTACTTCAGAATGTCAAGCAACATGATATTGTTTTCACAACTTTTGATGTTACTAAGAAAGCCAACACTTTTCTAGATGGCAATGGTCTCTTGCAGCCAACTACCTCCGCGGTTCAGAAGAAACCTCTTCTCAGGGGAACCAGAAACCACAAGTTTATTGTATCGTATGTTGGTAGTCAAAATCTTGCTGTAATGTCACAGATGAAAACGGGTAAATTGCATCTGAATCTTTTAGCCTCTTTTGTTCGGTAATCTAATATTTTTAACACTGTAAAATCAGACTTAATAATATCACATAATAAAATATTCTAGATCTTTCAACAGAGATCAGCATTAAATAAAATGTGTCTTTATATACTCTAAAGCAGTAAATGTCTGTATTAAAAAAGTCATCAACTCTATGACCATCACTACTTCAAAGAACTAAATAATGTCATCATTTATTTAGCACTTAGGCCAATATATTTATTTCTAAGGTAATTACAATTGAAAACTAACATCCTGGGACCCAATTTAGAAAATACAATACGTTCTGGTGGTTGCCAATGCTCAAAATCCATATGCAGACCTGGACATTAGTGGACATCTTTTACTATATGCCTATAACAATTCTTTATTAACAACATTCAAATAAATTAATGTTCTAAAAATAGGATCTTGGCCATTTCAGGATTAATTATCTAAAAAGAACATTATATGATGCTAAAGAAAACATATTCCTTTTTTAAGTGTATCTATGCTGTTTATTATCTTCAATATGGTTTTTGATTGATAGCTAATTCTCATTTCTAGATAATCATTGTTCTCTTGCCAGAATACACCAATTGTTTAATAACACTAACCAAAGTATTTTTTTTTGTTCCAGAAATTCCAGGAAAAGATACATTTACAGTGGTAGTTAAGAGTTACCCATAGTTGTAATTGTTTTCTGTTCTGATGAGATCTGGTTACTTAACTGATAGTTTGTATGCACTAAACTACCATATACTAGGTGGTTGTCACATTTCCAGAGTTTCTGATGAAATCTAAACCCTGTCTTATTTC
The DNA here is from genome assembly GCA_021962125.1 of Bulinus truncatus. Taxonomy (NCBI): domain Eukaryota; kingdom Metazoa; phylum Mollusca; class Gastropoda; family Planorbidae; genus Bulinus; species Bulinus truncatus. Next base: position 405,674 of record JAGDYQ010000036.1, on the reverse strand, counting down.
CTTATTCCCTTCTCCCCCCAGGTTGTGTCATTGACTCATGGGAGATAACAAAGGGATAAATGTTTTTGGTTTTACTAGGTGTTCGCACTGTGGTCAGCACGTCTAGTGCCAGGGGAATTAGTACATCAGCTGGACGTCAATTGGGAAAGATCAAAGTAGACAGGGGAGGGAATAGGTACCATTATCAGATTCAAGCTGAGAGGGTGGGCACTTAGTCCCTTTATCACTACATTTTCTTAACCCTTAATGTTTAATAGTTTAGGCAACACTCACGCCTCATCCCTGATTGTAATTGTATCTACTATTTTAACAGAAGCTTAAATGGTTTAGATAATGATTAGGCTTACAATATGCTTCATGTTGATATTATCATTTATCTCTGTAAGTGATTCAGTTGATTTTTTGTGAATTTTTCAAAATTGTCATTTTTAGTGATTTTGTTCCCCTTGACAAATCTGACGATTAGCAATATTTAAGACAAAAAGTGATATGTTACTATTAATTTAGAGAGGGAAAAAATTGCATTGTTGACTATGATTTATTATGTGTGTATGGGATAGAAGTTTGAAGCATGTATGTGCAGTAGATTTTCATAAAATTGCCATCCAAAATGAGACTTTGGAAGGCGTTTAATAAATACAAAAAATAAGACTTGAAAAAATTTGATTGGAAATCGTATAAAAAAATTGGTTTGGAAATCAGTATACAAAAATAGATTTTAAAAATTGGCTTGACCATGTACATTAACTAGGTAAATGTTCTTTCTCTTAACAAAAAAGAAGAACCAGACTTATTTAGCGGCTTGAAATTTTATTTCTTAAAGCAGTAGATAAAATTGATTGATCTCAGTTTGTTCTTTTTATCAGAAAAGATCAGTATCGAAGGAAAAGTTTTACAAAGGGCTGAATGTCACTTATTGTTGATGACCAGTATAGACAGCTGAAGAAGTAGGTAACTTTTATTTTTGAGCTTTAGAATTATAAATTTATCATCAAAATAAACATAATTTGTTTCATGAAATTTTATAATAAAACATAAGCATTAACAAATCTATCAACTTACTATATTGTTTTATTAAATGTGAAAAAGTTTTTTTTATCATATTATATAATTTATTTCAATGCTTTTTAAAATTGTTTTTTTCTTTCGATTTTCTAATGTCCTGATTTTTTCACTTAAATCTTATTGTAAATGTTCAGAGATCAAGTTCAAGCACAGAACACACCACAGAGACAAGTGAAGTTGCTCACAAATATTGTCCAGGCATACAAACCAGTTAATGACCATATCTTTGTAAGTCTTTTTTTTATTACTATGTGTCTTTTTTATTCAGTTTTTTCTATGAGCTCATTACAAACACCATATTGCTCATTTCTTTGGTCCCTTCTCCACCTCTTATGTAACATCTGTTGAAAAATGTCTTTGTTACGAATTTACTTTCAGTTTGGGTAAAAAAAAAAAAAGTCCCAATTTGAAATGTTTTTTTTAAATTGTCTTGAGTAGGCTGATGAAGTTGGGAAAATTTCATGCTGTGTTACAGTTCATGGGATGGTGGGAAATATCACCAAACTTGACACAGAGGTCGTTCTTCCACATGGGAAAAAATACAATTTATTTACCATACTGATGGTGTTTGGCTTACCTTGAGCAAGATGATAGCAAGCTTACTTGGGGTAAGGAAAGCATCTTTGTACCATATGGTGCTGGAATGGGGGAATCAATAAAAGAGGTTGTTATGTGACACTGAAATCTTGACAATGGAGGGAGTGAATGAAGACAAAAATATGTTACGAATTAAGTCAAAATTACATTACTTGACTTATCTGACATGTTTGCTGTGTGTGGAATTGGGGGAGGAGTCAGGCTTTATAATATAGGATAACATTCCTAATGCGCTACAGCGCCATACAGGGAGTGTAATTATGATCGATGACAATAAAATATATATAAAGAGAGAAAGAGAGAGGGAGGGAGAGAGAGAGAGAGAGTCTATACCACTCGGACGCTTTTAACTCTTGGTAAAAATAATGATTATAACTATTTGTAGGATATGAATTGTTTTTCTTATACTATTGTATTTTGGAAAGAGTTTATCTTACTATTGTTTTTGAGCACTTTTATATAAGTTAATTCATTTGGCGAGACTATAAATGACTAAAAAAAAACGCTTCAAACTTTTCTGCACACCTATGCACAGGTCCATACACAATATTGACGGTAATTCTACAAAATTTCACTTCACTGACTCGAGATTATTAAAAACGTGTATGTTCATTTTGAATCTACACGTGAGCCTAATTTGAGCAGCAATCTCATTCAATTAGAACAGGTAATAAATTAAGCTACAATATTTGAGACCAAAGCCACATATTGTAAAATTAATTCAAGAATATATAATTTCGTGATTTACTTTAAAACTTGAAGACTAAGTCAGAAGTTTAGAGACAGGTTAAAACAGATACAAAAAGAAAGACATTTTGACACAAATTAAGACAATTATCGGGATAAACTGACATTGACAGACAATTTGAACATTAAATTTTTAGAAAGAAAGAAAGAAAGAAAAATATAGATACAAATACAGACAAATATAGATACAAATACAGATAAATATAGATACAAATACAGACAAATATAGATACAAATACAGACAAATATAGACACAAATACAGACAAATATAGATACAAATACAGACAAATATAGATACAAATACAGATAAATATAGATAAAAATACAGACACATATAGATACAAATACAGACAAATATAGATACAAATACAGACAAATATAGATACAAATACAGACAAGTATAGATACAAATACAGACAAATATGGATACAAATACAGACAAATACGAAAATCGATGATGGGGACTTTCTAAATTGAACATAAAATGAATTTTCTGAAATTATTAAAATGAAACGAAACTGTTTTAAGATAAACACATGAAAATAAATACAACAATGCATTCTATCAACTGTACAACTTATGTCGTCGTCGTCGGCATCCGTCCGTCTCGAGAGACGATAGTGTAGCTAAGTTGAGTCTACAAAACACCGCCGGGAATGGCTGTGCAGTCCGACTCAGGAGTGGCAATCCCTGCCGCACTTGTCACACTTGAAGATAGTTGGTTGTTGTAGTTGTTGTTGTAGCTGTTATTTTTTCCGCTTCCGTCTTGTTCTTTTCAGGGCAGCATTATCCTGTCGCTCAGCCTCTGCGCGCAATGAACCCTGCCGGACAGCGAGCCTCCATGACTGGCGGTCGGCTACTTGGCTCTCCCAGGAGTTGGGGTTAATGGAGCACTGTTTCATATCCTTTTTGCAGGTGTCTTTGTAGCGCATTTTAGGTCGTCCTGTTTTCCTCTGGCCGGTAACTAACTCGCCATAGAGTAGGTCCTTCGGGATGCGGCCTGCGTCCATTCTTTTGACATGACCGAGCCATCTGAGGCGTCTCTCGCTGAGAACTGCAAACAAGCTGCTCATGTTGGCCCTCTCCAGCACCCCAGTGTTGGGGATCTTGTCTTGCCACTTTGTCTGCAGTATACATCGCAGGCACCTCATGTGGAAATTGTTTAGCTTTCTTTCGTGCCTCGCGTAAGTGGTCCACGTCTCGCATCCATAGAGGAGGGTACTAAGTATGCAGGCCTGGTAGACGCGCAATCTGGTATTTTCGGTAAGGCTGGGGTTTTCCCATACACGTTGCTTTAGTCTCGCTATGACTGTGGCTGCCCTAGCAATTCTGCAATCGATCTCCGGGTCTATGGATAGCGAGCTGGAGATGGTGGACCCGAGGTAAGTGAAGTTCTCGACGACCTCTAGGGTGTGCCCATCGATGTCAATGCTTGGGGGTGTATCTGTACCCTGTGCCATGACATTCGTCTTTTTCAGGCTGATAGTCAGTCCAAACTTCTTGCATGCATGGGAGAGGCGGGTGACAAGCTGCTGCAGTCCGTCTTCAGTGTGTGATGTCAAGGCTGCGTCATCAGCAAAGAGCAGCTCGCGAATTAGGACCTTTGTGACTTTGGTCTTTGCACGCAGGCAGGCTATGTTATAGAGCTTGCCATCGGACCTTGTATGGATGTATACACCCTCGCTGCAATCCTTGAAGGCGTATTGGAGGAGCATGGAAAAGAAAATGCCGAAGAGTGTAGGTGCAAGGACGCAGCCCTGTTTTACTCCGCTGACTGGGAAGGCCTCGGAGATTGCGCCGTTGTAGCAAACCGTGCTATGCATGTTGTCGTGGAAGGACATGACCACTGCAAGCAGGTGTGGGGGGCAGCCAATCTTTTGCAGCTAGCTAAAGAGTCCGCTTCGACTTACTAGATCAAACGCCTTTGTGAGGTCGACGAAAGCGATGTAGAGTGGCACCTGCTGTTCTTTACACTTCTCTTGAAGTTGACGTAGTGAGAAAATCATGTCCACTGTTGATCGGCCAGCCCTGAAGCCACACTGTGACTCTGGGTAGACTCGGGAGGCGAGGGCCTGCAGGCGGCTTAGAGCGACGCGGGCGAAAGCTTTGCCGACGATGCTGAGGAGGGAGATGCCCCGGTAGTTATTACAGTCGCTCCGGTCCCCTTTGTTCTTGTATAGTGTGATAATTTTGGCATCCCTCATGTCTTGGGGGATATAGCCCTGTTCCCAGCATCGACTTAGGAGGTCGTGCAATGGCTTTAGCAGTGTTGGTCTTCCGCTCTTCAGAACTTATGGTGGGATTCCATCGCTACCGGGTGCCTTTCCGTTTGCAAGGCAGTCGATGGCTTTGCTTAGTTCATCCACGGTGGGTGTGGTGTCTAGCTCCTCCATGACAGGCAGATCTGGGATAGCGCCAAGAGCGGCATCAGTCACAGTGTTCTGGGTTGCGTATAGCTCCAGGTAGTGTTCGGTCCACCTCTGCATCTGTTTTTCCTGGTCCTTGATGACCTCTCCTGTTTTGGATATAAGGGGGGGGGCGGTTTTGGAGGAAGTTGGGCCTATTGCCTTTTTGATGCCCTCGTACATCCCTCTTGCGTTTTCTGTATCGGCAGCTGCCTGGATGCTGCTACAGAGGTTCAACCAATAGGAGTTGGCGCATCTGCGGGCGGTCTGCTGGGCTTTGCTCCTGGCTGTCCGTAGGGCTTTTAGTGTGTTGGGACTGGGCCTGGCCTTGTAGGCCAGTAGGGCTTTCCTTTTTACCTCGGTAACGGGTTCCATTTCCTCCCAGTGGCGTTTTTCCGCTCTATCTTTCCATAGGTGGTGATGGCGGAGTTATATACGACATCACGCAGACGCGACCACCTAGAGTCGATGGTGTCAACTGCTAACTTTCTTTCACTGAGTGTAACTTACAGACTGCTGATAAACTGCTGGTTTTTTTCGGGATTTCTGGCACAGTTGATATTGATGCGTGGGCGACCTTTTTTCTTGGAGTGATGCAGTTTCTTCGGCGTTATGCGCACCTTGCTTGCCACGAGGGCGTGGTCCGTGTCGCAGTCTGCACTGTGGTAGCTGCGGGTGAGGAGGATACTGTCGATATTCAATAACCCACACAACGGGCTTCAATAACTCGCACAGGGCGTTTCAATAACTCGCACAGGGCGCTTCAATAACTCCCACAGGGCGCTTCAAAAACTCGCACAGGACGCTTCAATAACCCACACAGGGCGCTTCAATAACTCGCACAGGGCGCTTCAATAACTCGCACAGAGCGCTTCAATAACTCGCACAGGGCGCTTCAATAACTCGCACAGGGCGCTTCAATAACCCACACAACGGGCTTCAATAACTCGCACAGGGCGTTTCAATAACTCGCACAGGGCGCTTCAATAACTCCCACAGGGCGCTTCAAAAACTCGCACAGGACGCTTCAATAACCCACACAGGGCGCTTCAATAACTCGCACAGGGCGCTTCAATAACTCGCACAGGGCGCTTCAATAACTCGCACAGGGCGCTTCAATAACTCGCACAGGGCGCTTCAATAACCCGCACAACGCGCCTCAATAACTCGCACAGGGCGCTTCAATAACTCGCACAGGGAGCTTCAATAACTCGCACAGAGCGCTTCAATAACTCGCACAGGGCGCTTCAATAACTCGAACTGGGCTCTTCAATAACTCGCACAGGGCGCTTCAAAAACTCGCACAGGACGCTTCAGTAACCCACACAACGCGCTTCAATAACTCGCACAGGGCGTTTCAATAACTCGCACAGGGCGCTTCAATAACTCGCACAGGGCGCTTCAATAACCCACACAACGCGCTTCAATAACTCGCACAGGGCGCTTCAATAACTCGCTCTGGGCGCTTCAATAACTCGCAAATGGCGTTTCAATAACTCGCACTGGGCGCTTCAATAACTCGCACAGGGCGCTTCAATAACTCGCACAGGGCGTTTCAATAACTCGCACTGGGCGCTTCAATAACTCGCACTGGGCGCTTCAATAACTCGCACTGGGCGCTTCAATAACTCGCACAGGGCGCTTCAATAACTCGAACTGGGCGCTTCAATAACTCGCACAGGGCGTTTCAATAACTCGAACTGGGCGCTTCAATAACTCGCACTGGGCGCTTCAATAATTCGCACAGGGCGCTTCAATAACTCGGACTAGGCGCTGCAATAACTCGGACTGGGCGCTTCAATAACCCACACAACGCGCTTCAATAACTCGCACAGGGCGCTTCAATAACTCGCACAGGGCGCTTCAGTAACTCACTCTATGACCACCCCCCACCCCTAATCACCGCCATCTAGTTCAGAGAGGATAAATTATAATCTAATGTTATACAAAGGATTGAAATATTTTTTTTTACAATTTTTTTTTGGTTCCTTTCGGCTGTTGGGCGTAAAGCAATCCGCGCACACCCCCAAGAAAAATTACACAAAATGACCGCCTCAACTTAATGCGCTTCTAAACCGGCCGTTTCTTTTGAACGCTTCCCACTGTGATTTCGATCAGTTAAAACCAGACCGTGGCTGTGCGTATCTCTGAGGTAACCCCAAGTTGCTCTTAATGTACGGAGCAAGCGTAACGGTGATCAGTATCTGGGATTTAGTCTTGATTTTTTTGTTTATATTGTTTCGCCCTTTTAGATACAACATTTCAAAAAATGTGTTCGGTTGAGTGGTGCATGCAAATGGCTCAGAATCAAACGATTTGAAATTTTTAATTTTTTTTTTTAAAGAAAGCAATTTTAAATTTTTCTTTTCGGTCCATTTAAAAAAAAAACAACATATAACGAAACATCGCTGTGATATGTGCGTTACACCCTTACGTACCCTGTGGGAATATAGTTTGTTTTTGTTTGTTTTTTAAATATATAAAGATAAAGCGTATTACAGTGAAGGAAAAAGGAAAAAAAATCTTTTTATGACAACTTCTTTGCTCGCACAGAACGGGCTCTCTCTCTCTCTCTCTCTCTTTCTCTCTCTCTCTCTCTCTCTCTCTCTCTCTCGCGCTCTCTCTCCCGCTGTGAGCACAAACATGCCACGGCTGCGTGACTGTGCACATGCCAATCAATAAATTACAAAACATTTTTTTTTTTTTGGTTTTAATTTGTCGCCTCTCCTTCCTTCTCACCCTCCGGCGCCAGCGTTTGTAAATCTTCCTTCAAAAATTGAGCTGACCGCTCCACGTCCTATTGGAAGAGAAAATAAAATGAATTGAACGAACTAAATGAATAAATAAAAAGAGTAAAGAGAATAGGCGTGTCAGACTTTTTAGGATGTACCACGTGACAGACTTCTAAGATGTACCACGTGACAGACTTCTAAGATGTACCACGTGACAGACTTCTAAGATGTACCACGTGACAGGCTTCTAAGATGTACCACGTGACAGACTTCTAAGATGTACCACGTGACAGACTTCTAAGATGTACCACGTGACAGACTTCTAAGATGTACCACGTGACAGACTTCTAAGATGTACCACGTGTCGGTAAGGGTAATCGGCAGTAAAAATATAAGGTAACGAGTTGGTGTGCGGAGAAGGGGGGTGGGGGTAGGGGGGGAGGGTTGGGTAGGGGTGGGGGTATACAAATAGAAATAAGATAAAAGAATGAATTGAAGAAACTTGCCTGCGGTTAGTCTGATCTGCGACGGTCTGATCTGCGGCAGATTGATCTGTGACGGTTTGATCTGCAACATGTGTCGCCATCTTGTTATAACGCTCTTTCTTTAGGATTTCAGTTTAATTATTTAGATTTGGGGGCGGGGGGAGGGGGGTAGGGTTGACATTCAGATTCAAGTCAAACTGCGTAACGACCGAAGACTGTAGTTGTTATGATATTGAAGCCCTCTGTGCTCGCGGTGAAAAAAACCATGTCGGTGTCGGACAGCTTAACTGCATACAAAAATCGGGAAAGGAAGGGAGGATTATTTGATGGTAGAGGATTTGAACCCACGACACTCACACTGAACCGTCACGTCGCTGCAGTTCATTGCTTTAAATATTTTGTATCTTAGATATATGGAACAGACCAAACAGATAGATAGATAGATAGATAGATAGATAGATAGATAGATAGATAGATAGATAGATAGATAGATAGATAGATAGATAGATAGATAGATAGATAGATAGATAGATAGATTATATGATGCGTAATAACGTTGTAACCAGATGCAGTAGATTTTATAAATGTATCATCTTATCTATTCTAACTGCCATCACACAACGGCTCTAACTACCATCACACAAAGGCTCTAACTACCATCACACAACGGCTCTAACAACCAGCACACAACGGCTCTAACTTTCATGACACAACGGCTCTAACTACCATCACACAACGGCTCTACTACCAGCACACAACGGCTCTAACTACCAGCACACAACGGCTCTAACTACCAGCACACAACACCTCTACTACCAGCACACAACGGCTCTAACTTCCATGACACAACGGCTCTAACTACCATCACACAACGGCTCTACTACCAGCACACAACGGCTCTAACTACCAGCACACAACGGCTCTACTACCATCACACAACGGCTCTACTACCAGCACACAACGGCTCTAACTACCAGCACACAACACCTCTAACTACCATTACACAACGGGTCTACTACCATCACACAACAGCTCTAACTTCAATCATACAATGGCTCTACTACCAGTACACAACGGCTCTACTACCATCACACAACTGCTCTAACTATAAGTACACAACTGCTCTAACTACCATCACACAACGGCTCTAACTACCATCACACAACGGCTCTAACTACCATCACACAATGGCTCGACTACCATCACACAACGGCTCTAACTACCAGCACACAACGGGTCTACTACCATCACACAACAGCTCTAACTTCAGTCACACAATGGCTCTACTACCAGTACACAACGGCTCTACTACCATCACACAACAGCTCTAACTACCAGCACACAACTGCTCTAACTATAAGTACACAACAGCTCTAACTACCAGCACACAACGGCTCTAACTACCATCACACAATGGCTCGACTACCATCACACAATGGCTCGACTACCATCACACAACGGCTCTAACTACCAGCACACAACGGCTCTGGCTACCATCACACAACGGCTCTACTACCAGCACACAACGGCTCCCATTGCCAGCTCACAACGGTTCTAACTACTACCAGCACACAACGGCTCTAACTACCATCACACAACGGCTCTAACTACCATCACACAACGGCTCGACTACCATCACACAACAGCTCTAACTACCAGCACACAACGGCTCTAACTACCATCACACAACGGCTCTAACTACCAGCACACAACGGCTCTAACTACCAGCACACAACGGCTCTAGTTACCATCACACAACGGCTCTAACTACCAGCACACAACGGCTCCCATTGGCAGCTCACAACGGTTCTAACTTATACCAGCACACAACGGTTATAGCTGTAGTACACGACGGTTCTAAAGCCACACAACGATTCTAGCTGCGTCAGACCACATGCTCCTACATGAAGTACAGCGCAACAGAAAATGTAAAAGACCTTACACTCATAGATGGACGTGAATTTACTAGTGTGTGTTTGATTTAGCTAACTAATGACTGAGTACTGACACAGCAAAGATTTATTATATGTTACACCTGAATCTGCTCTATCAATCTTGGTTGTTATTGTTGGTGATGTTCAGTTACAAAGGTCCGTCAAACCAAGGAGGATCGCGTGCTACTAATGACTCCACATTAACTCTCACTGAGAGAGCGCGTACTGACCAATGGACTGTGACGCAATCTTATACTCTTCCTCCCTTTCCTGAAGACATGCCCAGTGTTGTCCCACACTGACGTAGCTCACTGAAAGGGAAATAATCAGGAAGAAGAGGTCAGCACCCTGGAATAGTGAATTATCTGCCCTTTATCCCACTCTCTATGACTGCAATGACAAAAGTTCCGATAAATATGCGAATCGCTGGAGCGACTGACAAAAAAAAAATATTTTTTTTTTAACAAGCAAATTCCCGGTATCGGAGTTCTTGGAAACAAGGCACCAGGTGTGGTAGGGGTTTACGGACGTTGAACCGTTTGTTTTTGTTAAGTCATTTATTGTGGATTAAAAAGAAAAAAATTAATAAATTTGCGAATGACTGATTGGGGGGGGGGAGAGGGAGGGTGGAGCTTAAAAATAAAAATACTGAATTTTTGCTGTCTTACCTCTGAAAGTGTTTCTGTCCATGTAAAACATTATAAAAAAATTTTACCTTCTTATCTCATCATTTAGAGGTAGCTCAATGATGTGAAAGATGATGAGAAAGTCAAGTTATTGCGAAAAACGAAACACGTGGACTTTTATTATTATTTGATCATTGATTCAACGAAATGCAGTTAATACAAGTTACACACACTAACACTAGAGTGTTTCAAAGGATAATGGTGAAAAAAAAATTGTTTAATTCACTTTCGCATACCCCCCCCCCCCCAAAAATGTGAGGTTTCGGGTCAGTAATACGATGGCCAAAAAATAGGAAAAAATAATGAGTCTAAGTGACTGCTCATTAGCATCAAACTTTTAAGTTGTTTTTTTTCCAAAAGGGTCATTCCATGTCAACTCAACCAGTTTTTTGACAATTGTTCACCCGACCCTCTCAGATCTTTTTGAAATTTTCAGGGCTTGTGGTACATTCAAAGTTGAGTGATTCCTGAAAATTTCAGGCCATTTGGTCAAAAACTTTGTGAGATATGATTTTTTAAAGTTTTAAGGGTAGTCGCGAGTTCGCGTGACATTTACATTTTCGCGATATTTGAATGTGAATATTTAAAAACCTAAAAGAGGTATCAGGCTGAAATTTTCAGTATTTACTCATTGTTTTATCCTGAGTTGAATGATGTATTTATCTCAAGTGTAGCTTGCACAATGAATGCCCTCAAAATTTCCAAACATTGCACTTCAGACAGTTTTCATCGATATTTGACCCTGTATAGCCAAGAACCTATAAGACATGAAATGATGTTTGTTATACAATTAGTAAGTAACATATATGTGAATACTATTTTGATAGAGAATTCCTGTTAATCAAATAATATTGTACTCATGTTGGGCCCCTTTAAGCATCATGGTCTGCTTTTCTCTCATAAAGCCAAGCTTTTTCACTGTTTGTCAACTCTGAGCTGGATGTAGAGACATCAATAGCATCAAATCGTGATGTATCAAGGGTCGGTCACGTTTCCTTGAAACATGTCAACAGTGAAAAGTGTGGTACAGATGATTTAAACAACTTGTCCAACACTGCTGCTGATATTATTTCAAAGATGTGATGACGGCATGCTAGAAATTGAAGGCGTTTGACAAACATCCGCTGAATAACTGTTATGGCGCCAGTATGAACTCCTGTGTTAGGACTTGTTGTATCAAAACGAAGACCAGCCAGCCATTCTGGAACACCTTTCAACTCATGTAGTATCTGAACCACAGCTTTACCCATTAATTCACCAGTTGATCTTGGAAGTTGTAGAATTGTCAGAAGCTTTTCAACCTTCACTCAAGACACAACAATTAACATTCGATCAACTAGCTCGTCTGATTGGCCACCAACATCTGGTAGTAATTTTCCATCAAAATGAGCAACTAATGGTGTGCTTGGCACAAACATCTCCTTCTGGTTTACTGATTGGCAAACATTTTTTCTAGCTCTATATATTGTACTTGTCGACAGTGATACTGTTGTTGATTCGACAGCCTTTGTTCTTGCCAAGCTTAACATATCTCTCGTACAATGCTTTCAGCTGGGCAACAGCATTGGGTTTCTGTGTCGTTGGGATGTGCGCTATAAACCATAGAGCAAAAACTTCATCGATCATATTTGAGCAGCTTTCAGAGAGAGAAAGCTTCTGACTCTTCAAGTAATAAAGCAAACGACGCAGAGTGAGCACCATAGTTGGTAGGCTGTTAGAACAAGTGACTAAATCAAGAGATGCTAACTGTTGACCAATCAACCAGACATCGATTTCAGATCTAGTTTTGAAAGTCTTTTGAGGTACAGATGCCATATTAATTATTACTATTAATCTGAAAGAAAAAGAACGCACAGCAGTGTACAATGCAGAATGAATAATGCGGAATTAACAATTTAAATGTCAATAATAGTACACTACAAAGACAATTTAAAAAATCCACTCCAAAATTACATCATATAGGCTTACGAACAGGGACGAGACGTGAGTGTTGCCGGTCTAACTCTTAGAGAAAAATTGATTGATGTTTTTATAACCAAATACAAAGCACAAATGAACAAATATCTATATATTTGTATAAAGTATTGGACTAATAATATATACAATATATATAAATAAATTTTATATATATTTAAACTTGTAATCATTTTATTATGAAAGATTATGCTAACTATATTCAATGCACACAGGACCAATATATAGCTATAAAATGGTCTTGTGTGTATTGAATATAGTTAGTATAATCATTCATAATAAAATGACTACAAGTCTAAATACATATAACATCAGTATATATAAATCGTGTATATTATTAGTCCAATACTTTATAAAAACATATAGATATTTGTTCGTTTGTGCTTTGTATATGGCTATAAAACATCAATCAATTTTTCTCTAAGAGTTAGACCGGCAACACTCACGCCTCGTCACTGCTTACGATTATGCCAAAAGGAGACCCTTTGAGCAGTCTGTTAATGTCAATCTTTTTGACTGAAATTTTTACTGTTTACCTAATACACCAATCCTCATCCATTAATGCCATATGCGGTTAAATTTGAAAAAAAAAAATTTTTTTGACACACTCTAACTAACACTGCTTGGTAAATGAGTAAATGAAATTAAATGTTAATGTAAAAATTTAGTAAATGAGTTTAAAAAAATGTTATTATCTGCTAAATTATGATACATGTACTGCTAAAGCTTCAAGTATCTCCTTCTTGCTGTTAGGATACATACCTGGACAACCTGTAGTAGAAACCAGAGGCGTAGCTAAGGGGTGGGGCGGGGGTACATGTGTCCCCGGGGGCCGAGGTTCAGGGACGCCAAAATGGTATATTTTACATATAATATTATATGGTTTTCAAATGGGGGGGGGCGCTGAAAAGGAATTAAAACGGTATTGTGCCCCGGGCGCGATTTAAGCTCCCTTCGGCACTGGTAGAAACTGAAGTTGTGACTCCTTATGTGTCATCAACCTTGTGAATTCCCGAATAAGGGCAACTCCCCGCTCGGCATGATCATTAAGGACCTTAAGAGCCAGAACGGTTTCCATAGCCTGCTGAAACTCCTCCTGAAAATGCCAGCAATCTGGATCTGTTGTTAAAAATGTGTCTGGCAACTTTAGGATTTGAAACAGTAACTTTGAATTTGTGCAGAAATGGGGGGGGGGGGGTAAAATGGTTTTGCATGTGATGGTTGCTGGGGTTGAACGAGAACATACAAACAAACTGATCATGTGAAATAATGACAAGATTAATTATCAATGAGAAAAAATGTTACAAAAAAAAATGAAAATAAACAGGTGTGACAATACTACAGGTACAGTAAACTAATTTATGAGCGGCATCACATTAACAAATTATTATAATTTTATAAATTATTGTTGTTTTTTGTTTGTAGCATATTTCTTAAAGTTTGCTATCTTCTCCACTTATATATAATATAGCTGGAGTGCTAATTAGGCTGAAACACCGGAAGATGTTTATCTGACGCCATATTGGTTGGTGTCTTTAACCATAGATATATAAGATGTCTGTAACTCTTTAAGACATTAAAAGCAGTGCCGAACCTAGGAATTCGGGTCCCGGTGGGGGGCTTGGCCTCTTTGGGGGCCCCTGTATTTTGACATTCGACACAATGACATGAGATAATGTACTTAATATTTAATGTAAAAAAATGTTTGGGGCCCCCCTCAAGAAAGTGGCCCGGGAGGATGTAGGAATTTGGATCCCCCCTCCAACCATCCCAGATAAAAAGTATGCCGCCACCGGCCGGAAATCTCGGTTGTCTGGACCTCGCGAAGTCCGTATAGGTTTCGCTTGAAAAGACATACTAATTGAAATATTCCGACATGTCAATATTAAAATATCCACTGCTTGTAGAGTTTTGTTCCCACAGATGTACTTTGTACAAAGGTAAACAAACCCAAACGACTGGTTAAAAAAATATCAATTAACGAAATTAGTTACGATGAACGCGGTTATTCTTATCATTGGAGAATTTTGATTATAACAATTGTTTTCTTTTGATGATTTCAAACTGCTATTTGTTGTAAAAAAAAAAAAAAAAAAACAATAATACTTTAAATGATAATATTTCACTATTACTTTTTAATATTTAGACTTATACAACTCATATTTATAAACCACAGGAACTATTTAAAAACATATATCGAACCGAGACGCAGGCATGAAGCCATGATTAATATTTTAAACAGGAAATAGTATTCTTGATTCTTACTTTCGATCTTAAGAAAAGACAGACGGACGGAATAGAGACGGAAATATTTATTTAGATACTTATGGCAACTAATGGATGGGGAATGTGTAGAAATTGGCGGGAGGCTACAAGCAACATGCGCATCATTAGCCGCAAATTTATGTATTTGTTATCAACATAATATAATTATCTAGAAATATGTGTAAATACATCATAAATGTGTGTAAATACATCATAAGTATGTGTAAATACATCATAATATGTGTAAATACATCATACATATGTGTAAATACATCATACATATGTGTAAAATCATCATACATATGTGTAGATACATCATAAATATGTGTAGATACATCATAAATATGTGTAAATACATCATAAATATGTGTAGATACATCATACATATGTGTAGATACATCATAAATATGTGTAGATACATCATAAATATGTGTAAATACATCATACATATGTCTAAATACATCATACACATGTGTAGATACATCATAAATATGTTTAGATACATCATAAATATGTGTAGATACATCATAAATATGTGTACATACATCATACATATGTGTAGATACATCATAAATATGTGTAGATACATCATAAATATGTGCAGATACATCATAATTATGTGTAGATACATCATAAATATGTGTAAATACATCATAAATATGTGTAAATAATCATACATATGTCTAAATACATCATACACATGTGTAGATACATCATAAATATGTGTAGATACATCATAAATATGTGTAAATACATCATACATATGTGTAGATACATCATAAATATGTGTAGATACATCATAAATATGTGTAGATACATCATAAATATGTTTAAATACATCATGTATGTACAAAAATTATCTTACGTACACGAAGTCTACACAGAAATTCTGGTGACTGGCAGATTTTATGTGAAGAGAGGAAAACTAATTATTTAATCTTCTCACTCCCAGATCTAAAAAAATGTAGTAGCGCGCGAGATTTAGCAACAATAAAACTTTGTTTCCATTTTTTTTCCGATTTTGTTTTTTTTTTTGTGATGATTTGTAGCCAATCATGTCATTAATTGTGGAAGTCTATCTGAAGTTCGGTTTTGCACAACAAACCCTCTCTTCTCTTTTTTAGCGCTCCGCATTAACGGATTACTTTCCTCTATGTCAGTAAATATATAAATATATATTAAGTAGGCCGCTGTGTTGGTAAATATATAAATATATGGGGGTGTGGAGTTCGTGATTCAACAAGTTGTAAGATTCAAATATGTCAAATTATTTGTTTTAAAGAGCGTTGGTGTACAGCGCTGAGAATTCCAGAACAAGCAGATACAGATGCTAAGGAGGTCGGATAAGAGAGATACAGAGCCTGAAACAAAGAGGCCGGATAAGAGAGATACAGAGCTTGAAACAAAGAGGCCGGATAAGAGAGATACAGAGCTTGAAACAAAGAGGTCGGATAAGAGAGATACAGAGCCTGAAACAAAGAGGCCGGATAAGAGAGATACAGAGCCTGAAACAAAGAGGCCGGATAAGAGAGATACAGAGCCTGAAACAAAGAGGCCGGATAAGAGAGATACAGAGCTTGAAACAAAGAGGCCGGATAAGAGAGATACAGAGCCTGAAACAAAGAGGCCGTAGCTGAGAGGCCGAAACGGGGGTATCGAAGTACGATAATCGTTAGAGTAGTCACGAGCAGAGTTTAAGTCAGCCGTAGAGTTTGTCCATTCCCTGGGTGAATCTGCATATCGAAAGTACCTGTTGACGTTATCTCTAAACAATAAACACTAACTGCTTCGTGTCTACACAGTCTACCTTTTGACCTGTGTGTGTTTGAAAAAGTCGCCAGTTTTTACAACTACACCAATACAACCAACCAACCAACCAACTAATCTATATAAATAATAGCGATGTTGGTTCTGCGTTATATCGAAAGTAAAGAATTAATACAACAGCATTCCAGTTTAAAATACAATCATAAAAAAAGATCGGATCTGCCCGAAACCAAAAATAACCTAGCCTACCGATCAAGCCTAAAGGGATAGAACTCTATGCAAAGGTTTTGCAGGGTACGGATAGTTCTATAATAATAATTTATTAATCATGCTATCACAATGCCCACTGCAACAAATTCGCGGCCAATAGTTGTCCTTATTTTAATGACAGTTGAAAGAAAGACCATCGCCTGCCGAATACTGGTCAGATCACCTCTGTCTGACATCGGCAACCCCCGTCCCCCCCCCCCCCGCGACCACCTCCTCCCCTCCCAGGCGGATTTAAGGTCGTCGCCTTGCAATAAACGGGAGATAACTAACGAGTTGAAAGTTGGACTACCCCGTGCTCATCACTCAAGAGATTTATGAGCCAGGATTAAAGCCCCTTGCAGACCCGGCTTTTGATTAAATGGTTATCTATCCTGAAGACTGGCTAATGGCAACATTATGGGGCCATCCCTGGAACAAGATAAACATCCGTCCAAGACTTAACATCTTGCAAGATCTGGAACTGAGATTTGTAGACTATTCAGGGTGGTATTAGTGGAATAACTAAACAGGCAAGACGATGAATGACTTATGAAGAGCAGAGAGATGGGATGAGCACAACAAGAAAGGAAAATAGAAAATAACAAACAAAAAATAACTTTTTTTTATCGTTCATTCTAAAACTGTTGTAAGATGCACTACTTTTTATAAAAATATATCGGGGATACGGTTATAAATTGGGATATTTATATAAATAAATAGCAAGTAACAATTTGCACCACTGAAACGGCACGGCGTGAACATATAATACATCAAATATTACGCTACATTGAAACCTTCAAGAAACAAACATATTTTTCTTTAGGAAAAATTTATCTTTATTTGTCTTCATAACACACTCACACCATTACATTACATTACACACATCATCACATTACACACATCATTACATTACAAACATCATTTCATTACATTACACACATCATTACATTACATTACACATCATTACATTACACACATCATTACATCACATTACACACATCATTACATTACACACATCATTACATTACACACATCATTACATTACATTACACACCATTACACTACATTACACACCATTACATTACATTACACACATCATCACATTACAAACATCATTACATTACACACATCATCACATTACATTACACATCATTACATTGCACACATCATTACATTACATTACACATCATTACATTGCACACATCATTACATTACACATCATTACATTACACTACACACCATTACATTGCATTACACACATTATTACATTACATTACACACATCATTACATTACACACATTATTACATTACACACATCATTACATTACACACTTACACTATTACATTACACACACCGTCACATTACACATTCCCACAAAGCCGTTATTATGAAGAGGCAAACTAAGCGGCTACCTAACGCTGTCTCTAAAGGGACTATCCCTGTTGTACCATTTATCATGCAGTTACCTAACATGTCTCACGTGACTTAACAGATTGGGGTTAGTAGATAGACCACTATTGGCGAAGACTCTTAAGGGCTCGAGATGGGAAGGCGGTGACTTTGACAGCATATTGCGTGGGGCCCCGAATGTTTGGGGGGGGGCCCTAAAAACGAAAGAAGGGGTTAGCCTACTTTTACTGGGTGCGAACAATGCAAATATACTATTTTCACTTCAGTAGGTTTAAATAAGTTGGAAAGTATTTTTTTTTTAAAACTGGCATCTAAATTTTTTTTTCATTTATTATTTTGTATATCTGTAGTACGCATTTTTTTTTATTAAATATAATTTCAAACAAAAAGGATTGATGCTGCCAACGTCGTTATTTTTCTCGCTGACTGAATCTGCTGGCCAGCTGTTGCCACCATGGCACACTTCTTTACGATTTCCTTGGCCGACAGGTGGCGCAGGGATTTGTCGTACCGTCACAGTGGCAGATTAAAAAGAATGAACTTTTTTTATTTCCTTTTTTTTTTCTTTCTATAAACTAAAATATCATTGTCCACAGTCTTACCAGTCAACGCTATCCAAAGTTTTTAAAGCGTGGCAGCTATGCTGCTGTGAAGCTATTATAAAAGAGAGTTTGCAAAAGTAGAAGTGAAACAAAAAATGCTGTAATCTCCCTTGGAGTGTTAAGTTGTTATGACTCAAGAATGAGAGTATGATTTGAATAAAGACGGCATGGGATCAAACAGACAGACAGGTAGATAGAAAGATAGACAGACAGACAGGTAGTCAAGCAGACAAGCGGGTAGATTGGTAGATAGGTATATATATATATATATATATATATATATATATATATATATATATATATATATGCATAGATAGATAGATAGATAGATAGATAGATAGATAGATAGATAGATAGATAGATAGATAGATAGATAGATAGATAGATAGATAGATAGATAGATAGATAGATAGATAGATAGATAGATTAAAAAGAGATTTCGCTGCATTTAGCAAACAACTAGTGTACATCAAATAGAGCATATGAACTTTTCTATCATTAAACCTAATATGTGTGCCAGGAACATAATATGTGGGTAAGGAACCTAATATGTGGGTCAGGAACCTAATATATGTGCCAGGAACCTAATAACTGGTTAAGGAATTCCAATCGTGTTAAAAAGAAAAATCTAGGGAAACAGTCATGTACATTATTATAGGAACTATTAGTGTAATTATCTTTCCTTTGGTATGACCATCCACCCACCCCTTCCCCCGTCCTAAAATGAGACCTATGTTATTTGCCCACTCCCTCAATGACCAGCAGTGACCACGCTGGCTTCGACTCCCTGTCATTAATGGCCACTAAGAAAAAAGGCACTTTTGTAAGGCACTAAGTAAAGGCCAGTTTGTAAACGCTACAAAGAACCACTCTCTTCCTCTCCCTTTCTCACTCTCTTCCTCTCCCTTTATCACTCTCTTCCTCTCCCTTTCTCACTCTTTTCCTCTCCCTTTCTCACTGTCTTCCTCTCCTTTTCTCACTCTCTTCCTCCCCCTTTCTCACTCTCTTCCTCTCCCTTTCTCACTCTCTTCCTCTCCCTTTCTCACTCTCTTCCTCTCCCTTTCTCACTGTCTTCCTCTCCCATTCTCACTCTCTTCCTCTCCCTTTCTCACTCTCTTCCTCACTATCTTCCTCTCCCATTCTCTTCCTCTCCCATTCTCACTCTCTTCCTCTTTCTTTCTCATTCTCTTCCTCTCCCATTCTCACTCTCTTCCTCTCCCATTCTAACTCTCTTCCTCTTCCTTTCTCACTCATTTCCTCTCCCATTCTCACTCTCTTCCTCTTTCTCTCTTCCATCATCTCTCCCATCTACCTCACTTCTCTCTCTCTCCCCTCTCTTTCTAAACATCCTTTTCTATCGTCCCTTCCCAATCTATCACCACCACCCACTCTCTCCGCCCCCCCCCCCCAGGCCTATTTCCTCGCTGTTTTCCAAAGTACATTTTTTTGTACCTTCCCTAAATAAACAAACTTTATTTTTTATTTCATGAGAGATTTTCAGTTGACCACCGCACAGAACTGACCGGCTGTCCAAGTGCGGCCATGTCTGGCGAAACAGACCCTCCCGTTGTGTCGGGGCGTGAGAGAAACAAATTGAACCGCAGGCGACCAGATCAAGGCATTAAGGGGAAGTAATCCTCAACTAATTCGTCCTCCGCCCGATGTAGTCCCTTCAACTTCAAAGACTGGACACCAAAAAAAAAATGGCTGAAGGGTGAGGATGAGATCAGGGGTGGGGTCGGGGGGCTTCACTTGGGGCGGGGGAGGGGGGAGAGAGACTGTCCCAAAGACAGCGCCCTTCTACGCCACTCTTAACGGCCGAGTGGCGGTATGAGATATTTGTATCAGGGAGTGGGGGCGATGGGTGTGTGGCGGCAATTGAATAATGTTCGGAATGTATGGCGGAGTGTGATACATGATTGGATAGAAGGTGGTGGGGACGGGGGAGGGGTGATGAGGCCGTCATGGGGAGGGGGTCATGGCGGATGTTATCGTTTAAAAAAAGATTAAGTAGGATTCAGAGAAAAACATTCCTTTTTTTTTTAATTTGGTCGAAGCTTTAAGTTAATTAGGTCAACACCAGGTTCACAACTTGCTGTGGAATTTACAAACTTTCTCTTCTTTCTAGCACTGTAGTCATGGTAACCATTGGGGTGGCGCGTGTGACGCATCTTGGACACTTGAAGTGGTGAAAGTGTCTCTTTTCTCAAGTTCGGTTGGAGTTGGGGATGGAGAGAGAAAGGGGGGGAGAGTTAAACTTAATGCAGTAATCTCAAGGTTTGCTTATGTCTCGCTACCAAATTTATCCTACCTTTTGCAAAATGAATTATCGTACTAAAACAAGGTATTTTACAAATTAAACAGTTTGGTGTTGTAGATGGTACAGGTTTGAGCAGGAAGTGATTATTTATACAGCTCAAGATTATTTGACTTTTACTTGCTTGGCACCGTGCACTCGCTAAGCTGTGCGCTTGGAATGTGCCCACACACATCAACATTTCGGGGGGGGGGAGAGATCACTGTATTTCGCGGGTTCCTGGTGAATAAATTGAGCAATATTAATACAGAGTCAATTATTGTAATATCCAACATTAGAACTGTGCCGTTTAGTAGCCATATATGTTAAGAAACAAAATTAAACCGACCCCCTACTCCAGCGAATATTTAGCAGCAGACAGCCGGTTGAAAAATATTAAAAAAAAAGAACTATACATAGTACCGATAGTGTAGAGTTTACTTGATATGTTTGCCGTTTGCGTACATTTAAAGAAAGTCAACTGACCAATAGTGTTGTTTTAGTCCCAGGTCATATTTTAGTTTCAGTTTTTATTTCGTTTTTTCTGTAATAATTTTAGTTTTCGTCTAGTTTTAGTCTTGCTTCTAATTTTAGTTTTAGTTTTAGTTCTCGTTGACGAAAATTCAACATTTTCGTTAACGAAGGGTTTAATTTTAGTTTTCGTGAACGAAAGCAACACTATATTTTAGTTTCAGTTTTTATTTCGTTTTTTCTGTAATAATTTCAGTTTTCGTCTAGTTTTAGTCTTGCTGCTAATTTTAGTTTTAGTTTTCGTCAACGAAAACAACACTACTGACCAACTAATGCAGAAGAGATAAATCAGGACCAAAAGAACATTTGGGGTTAGAGAGTTGGCCTGTTTCCTTACCAATAGGCAAGTTCGACAGTCGAGTGCATTACAACACACGGTATTCCGTTCTACCCCCCCCCCCCCAAATCCCTATTTTAAAAGACCTTTCGATGAAGATATGTAGAGTTGGCATGTTTCTTGACTGTTGCCAACCTGTCGACTTTACTTACCCCACTTACCAGGGTAACTCTTTGTGAGCTGGTTGAATCCATGACCTGCCAGTTGGCAGTTACATTTTTACCATACTCTCCCTAAAACATATAAATCTTTGATGTATTTTTACCTTTAGAACATCATTAAACAATCAAATGTACTTTTGAGTTCCTTTGAGAAATATTTATCTGGTGCGGTGCATATGGTTTGAAAATAATTGTACCTCAATCCCATTCAATAGATTACCAATGTCAACCAATTGGCCCCTTCATTCCAACATGAATTAGTTAGTACCTAAACGAATCACGAATACAATACATTATTTAACATTTCTAAATATAGCTTTACATCCCAATAGATTAGAATACAAATAAGACGACCCTTGGAGAAAAAATGTTTTTGATAAGAAGACATTAAATGATCCGTGAGTTACCCCGCCCACGTGTATATCTGTATGTCTGACATCTGTATGTCTGACATCTGTGTCTGGCATCTGTGTGTCTGACATCTGTATGTCTGACATCTGTATGTCTGACATCTGTATATCTGACATCTGTATGTCTGACATCTGTATGTCTGGCATCTGTGTCTGACATCTGTATGTCTGACATCTGTATGTCTGACATCTGTATGTCTGACATCTGTATGTCTGACATCTGTATGTCTGACATCTGTATGTCCGACATCTGTATGTCCGACCTCATATTGACGGAAACACAAAAGTGATTTGTTTGAATTCACCCGCAGTTTAAACTTTAAGGAAATACATTCCAAGAAAATAGGAAGAATTCTGAAATACGCAGAGAATGTTTGCCTGAATCCCGCGTCACCTCTGAACTTCAAAGCGAAACCTTTGCTTCCGGTGGCGGCGATTATGGAAGTGGCGCATCGTTCATTGGCGAGTCAGACCATAGAAGGTGGGAGGGGGGGGGAAACAACTCGGTCAAAATTGTTATTTCTATTGAAGTCATTGATTTTGGGGGGGAGGGGGGGTGAGAAAAAAAATCTCGTAGATGGTAGAAGGGGGACCCGGGGGGGGTGGCGGAAAGAGGTGAGTTGACTTGGGGTCACAAGTGCTTGAGTTGTTTTCTGCATCCAGTTGACACAGTTAAATCCCAGGTAAGGCCGTTACGTTGATCGGACATTTTGTGAAGTGGACAGACGACTTACTGACCGGTAATGTGGGATGGGAAGTATTAGTGGGATAGAGAGGAGACGGGGAGTGGAAGCAGAGAAAGTAGAGATAGTAGAGAGAGAGAGAGACAGAGAAAGAGAACAGATGAGAAAACAGAGGGAAAGAGAGAGAGAGCAAATGAGAACAGAGAGAGAGAGAGAGAGCAGGTGGGAACAGAGAGAGCAGATGAGAACAGAGAGAGAGAGAGAGAAAGAGAGAGAGCAGATGAGAAAATAGAGAGAAAGAGAGAGAGCAGATGAGAACGGAGAGAGAGAGCAGATGAGAAAATAGACAGAAAAAGAGAGAGAGCAGATGAGAACAGAGAGAGAGAGAGCAGAGAGAGAGAGCAGAGAGAGAGAGATGGGTAGAAGGCCTTGGGGGGGGGGGTATGGGGGCTGGGATTGTGAGTCATAGTTTATTACAGGGACACGCCCACCTGTTTAAAAAAGGTGGCGACAAAATTAAAAGCTAAAAAAAATGTATACATTAATTTTTTTTTTTTGTTTTTCTTGTATTAAATAGTTCGCTAAATGTAAGCAGTGAGTACCATCTACACGTCAATTACTATATGGTTCAGTCAAATACTACATTGACCAGTCAATTACTACATTGTTCAGGCCTATTTCTAATGTTCTACTAATTTTATTGCAGTCTATCGAGCTAAAGTTCACAGGTCAGTTACAACTACAATCGTACAATCAAAACCGTAAACTATTACAACGACTACAAGTCAGTGTGGCGTGTGAAGTGTGTGAAGTGTGGTGTGTGGTGTGTGGTGTGAAGTCCCTGAAAGGATGGGATATTTATCTCTTAGATCCTATAAACCCACACTAGTGGGACGGTTTTATGGGTGTCCTTCTTTCATCCCACACCGACTTGTTCAATGGCCAGGGAGACAACAGAAATAGGTAGATGACTGGACACTAGTGGACACACTGGAAGTCGAACCAGTAAATCACAGCATGCAGATCCGGCTCGTTACCAAAGCGCCACCCATTACAATCCAGCTCTGTTGGGTATGCGAGTGTGATTAAAGATCCGGGAATGCAGATAGTCAACAATGTGGCAGAAGCCAAAACATCATTCATGGGCGTAGCGAGCTTAACTCGCGCCCGAGGCACGATAACTTTTTAGCGCCCCCTCCTATTCGAAAACCATATGTAAAATACACCTTTTGGCGCCCGGGGCATGCTGTCCCTCCTTGCCCCCCACCCCTCATTACACCACTGATATCATTAGTACAAGTGTAATGCATTCCACAATTATTTGACAAAATACAAAAGTCTATAACGTGTTTGATGGACACAAGAATTCCGAAAAATAAGGTAATAACAGAAAGTGTTTAGTGGCCAACATCATATGAGATTGTGACCAGAGACAAACACTCGGGGAACCGCTGCATTCATACAATATGTATAGGCTGTGGTTTAATATATAGATTTTGTTTTGTGTGGTTTGTGGTTTGTTTAACTAACTCAAGTCTACCCTGGGTCACAGCAAGGGCCACTTATATAAAGAACGGATGTTCGAATGGTAAAGCGATTGACTTTCTCGGGTTCGGTTTCCGGCGGGGACCAATGGATATTTCAGTCCATGGTGAAACCAGGACCTGTACAATTTCCGTTGGCTTTATTCTAAGATCAAACCAGGAATCCTCAGGTCGACAGTTGATCTCTCTACACCGCTCGTCCATCCGCCCTCCCCACCCCTGGTCTATTATAACGCCCTCCCCCCACCTCCATATTCGGTTACACCCCCCCATAGAGTGTTTGTTCAAAAAATGTATTGTGGGTATCTTACATTACTGAACCCATTAAAAGCCATTCTTATGGGTAGTCGAAATAACCGACAGTCTATGACCCCCTTATTCTCAAGTACTCACTTTCACTGACAGGTCTTTTTTCTAAACTAATAAACACTTTGTAAAATAGTCATAGAAACCTAGAATGTTACAAAATGACTGGGCATACTTTTAACAAATCTTTATTCACTCTGTGTATGTCCTGCACCTTTAATTATAAAAATCAAGCCCAACAAAAGAGCTATTCTTTAGCTGAAGTTTTGGATTAACAATTTAACGGATATTTGCGAGGCTCCTCTTCTAATAACAGCATTTACAACAACAAATACTACAATTAATATAAATTTATATTCCGGGGGGGGGGCCTGTCAGGCGCTAATCCCAATTTGGAGCAATCGGTTCAATCAGCTTAAGGCCGGCCCTGCTACTGCCCACATTGTGAGAACCACCGCTTAGGTGTAGAGACTGTTTGGGGGCTTAGAAATAAATATAACTCAATTCTACCTCTTCTAGTCCAAGATTAAGGCCCCCAAACAAAACCTAAGTGTAGTACTGCCTAGAGCCCATCAGTGCAACATTATATATATATTATCCAAATTTGTAATTGCCCGACAGATCTTTTCTTGTTAATAATCTTCGTCATCTCCATTACTTGACATAAACTGATAGCTGCCATCTTTCTTCACATTTTCTTTAGTCCGCTACTCTGCACCACTCTACATGCTCTGCACCTGTTGCCAATCTCCCACCCAATCGCGTCTCTCGGTAGGAGGAGCTTGACGCGTGCGCGACTGGCATCGATACTTTGAAAGAATTATAACAGTATTAAAAAAAAAAAGCGACCAATGAGAATCGCGGCGACTGGTTCTTCTATGCTCACCTTACAGCAGCCGAGCAAGTAGCGATGAACCGAGGGAAAGGGGGGGGGGGACTGAACCATGCACCCCCTCTCCTGATCTCCTTCCTCCCTCCCCCACCACATTCAGTGTTTTATTTTTAAATCAAAGATTAAGAAGTTAAAAAAAAAGCGCTGAATTTTGTCAAGAAGAAAGGGGGGGGGGTGAGGGGGAGCTATTGGCGAGGCGAGAAAGTGGGTGAAGGGTGTTTATAACCAGTCCCCTGACAAAAACTTGTTCACACCAGGCAGGACACACTTCTAGTTAACAGATCCTTTTGACTTTGCTGTTGTCGGTGTTGTTGTTGTTGATATAACGGAACGGCTTCAACATTACCGATACATCAATAAGTTGTATTTCTAGTCTATGTGATGCATCAATAAGTTGTATTTCTAGTCTATGTTTCACTCGAGATCTCTAGTTATCCATCACCAACATCTGACGCAATTGTTCAAAATTTCAATAACATTCACAGCGGACTTCCGAACATTCAAATATATTCAGACATTCAGAAGTTTCATATTCATTCATTCAGTGGAAAAAAACAAGTATTTAGGTTGTGTGGGAATGTTTAGTCAACCTCTATACCTGTGAGAACCACCGCGTTTGTTGAACTTTTGAACTTTTATACAAGTTTGGTAAGTACATTTTATAACATAATCATGTATTTCTTCTTATACATATACATACAGGGCCGGACTTACGAATTTCGGGGCCCAATTTAACGGATGTTTGCGAGGCCCCTCTTCTAATTTTTTTACAATAACAACTATTACTATTAATTTATGGGGCCCCCTGCTGTAGATAACTGTCCGCATGAAAGAAGATGAGACACTGTTGACCATTATTAAGTGTGAATTGGTCACTCTGCGTATTACTGTGTAATTACTTTTCTTCTGTCCGTTTAAATGCGTAGTTTTCCCCCCCCCCCTACCAGGCACGCCGAGAGAGGGGTCAGGGGGTCATCATTGCCAGGGGGCCCGCATCTGTAAGGGGGGCCCGGCCGCCCCGACCATGTCAATTTGTTCACGACTTATTGTTTATTAAGGGGCCCGCAATGATGTCCTGCCCTGGGGCCCGTGTTGGCTCTCGGCGCCACTGCCCCCTACACCCGGGACATTACCGTGTGGGGGTCAGACTACCATAATGGATCATGGTAAAGATACTGGCGAATTGCCGTTAGTTACAGTATCATTGGTCATACGATTATCCTGTACATCACTAATGGGACGGTTTGTTTTTATTGTGATACTTCTATTATATCAGGGAATGCAATGGCCATAGAGCCACCACGGGGGACAGAGAGAACTTTTCATCACGATTACCTGAAAATAATCGTTTGACTCTCACTGGAGATTGAAGCCGGGACTCTCAGGTCGGCAGTCGCGAGATTTACAATAGGCGATTTTCTAATTTGATAATCTTATGTACTTCTGGGGGTGGGGGTAGCAAGGGGGAGTGGGCAGGGGGAGGGGGGCTGGCCTTTTGACGATGATGCCCTTATTCTTATCCGTAGGAATGGTTCAACTTTTGGAGTAAAAACTTTGTTACCAAAATTATGTTGTAGTCTCAGTACTGTTTGAGCTCTATACGTCCTCCAAACTGTTTTAAAGATAGATAGATAGATAGACAGACAGACAGACAGACAGACAGACAGACAGACAGACAGACAGACAGATAGATAGATAGATAAACAGACAGACAGACAAACAGACAGATAGACAGATAGACAGACAGACAGACAGATAGATAGATAGATAGATAGATAGATAGATAGATAGATAGATAGATAGATAGATAGATAGATAGATAGATAGATAGATAGATAGATAGATAGATAGATAGATAGATAGATAGATAGATAGATAGATAGATAGATAGATAGATAGATAGATAGATAGATAGATAGATAGATAGATAGATAGATAGATAGATGATTTCCATTTCACTTTTATTGTTTTCATTTACTAGATCAAAAAGTTGTCACGCCTTGCTATCAGTCTTTAATATGATTGCTTGCACTAACAAAAATGATTCGTGTACTAATATTTATACAAACTTGCTATCAATACTAATGCAGATAGTTATTTTATTACACCCCCCCCCCATTCACTCCTGTATTATTATCTAAGAGTAGAATTTATTTCTATGCCCAGTTTCTAAATATGAGCTGACATATTGTAGCTAATAATACGAGAATATTGAAACTTCAGAATATACAATTATACAATTGTATATTTGAAGTTGAAGTGCATGTGTATCGAGAGTTTTTGTATGGTATTAATCAATACCTTGTATACATTAGCCGTGTGTATAAATCAAAACATTGAATGCGCTGACAGTGTTTTGTTTGTGCTGTGCAAAATATCTATTTAAAAGTCAATACGATTAACAAAACTTATCAATTTTATTTTGACATACAACTTTTCTTCACCTTTTATTTTAAATCATAAAAAAATAAAAAGTCATTAAACCTTTGCTGGAATGTTTTGATTGGGCCGATGACAGTGGCGTAGTGAGGGGAGGGGCAATGGGAGGGGGTTCATCATGCCCCGGGCGCTACTTACTAAGGGGCGAATAGGTGGTGGGCGCTAAAAAGGTATTGCGCCCCGGGCGCGAGTTAAGCTCGCTACGCCTACTGGTCGATGACTTAAGATATCGATTTGTCTTCTTTTTGTAAGAAATTAAAATATTTTATTGACCAAATATGTGTATGCAGGACAGAAGTGTTAACACTTGAGGCAGGATGCTCTAGAGAAACATTTATACAGTATCAAAGTAAATGAACTTCTCATTTAAACAGTATTTCCTCTCGTCTTTACCTACAGAATCAAGACAATCACCGGATATGACGTGTACAGTGTGAGGCGACTACTGTAAACCTTCTAATTAACCCGCCTTGATAATTGCTGTACAGTCAATACTGTAACCATGGCGACGAGCCCAATCAATTTTTTAAACAGTGAGTACTTTAATAATTTTCTTAGTAACATTTGTTCATGTGAGGCGGATATAGCGACAGGCGCCCATGGGGCACTGACTTGTGAGGGCCCCCAGTGATACGTAGCTTCATGAACGCATAGGTACAATGAGCAAACACACTTCACAAAATAGTTCACCAAACTCACGATTAGAAAACCACTTTATTATGCTTACACATTCCTAGCCAATCTTATTAAACATACACTTTGTTAAATGTCCATTTACATCATTTTAACACCAAAAAAAAAAAAACATTAATTTAAGTAGTTTCAACAGCTTTTAGCATATTCATGTAAAGCATTGCTTAGCAATACCGACACCTTTACTTGGATGTAATGTCTTAGGATTCTGTCTTTTAATTTAATAGCTACTCTTATTTACCGTAACACGCTAGACATTGTCAATCAAGTGTGGACAATTAGAGATTATTTATTTACTGTAACACGCTAGACATTGTCAATCAAGTGTGGACAATTAGAGATTATTTATTTACTGTAACACGCTAGACATTGTCAATCAAGTGTTCGCGATTCTTTATATTTTCCTTTCATTTGTCTTCAACAGGTTACGCAACTTACGAAAGCTCCAACCCAGCCGTCAGCCTCAAGACAGGTTTATATCACACTGGAGGCGTCAAGGAGGCGCAGATTCCGCTCATAACGTCATCTGATTTCCCACTGTCCACTTTGATTCGGTCAACGCCAGAAGACGACTCGCTGGAAATCTCGGGCATGGCTGACCGCAAGCATTCCCCTGGACAGGGTCACGGCAACAGGAAGACGTGCGAGAAAAGGGTGACCAGCGGATCCGACACTGACGATGAGCACGTGGTGTCGTCCACTGACCCCACCGTACTGACCAACGGTCACTCTGAGTGCAAAGCGGCCCCGGTGCAGTTTCCGGCCACCAAATCGCCACCCGTGAGAGACTTTTTCTGGCGCCCCGTTTCACTCGAAGGGGGCGACCCCAAATGCGATGCAGACAACGCCCCTGGTGAGCGTTGTGCCTCGTCATACGCCCCTGATAAAACGAAATCGCCCGTCTGCACTAGCTGCGACGCCCCCTCGGCGCTATGCTCGTTTGACGTGAATAAAAACAGCATCCCCGGAACGACAAGCGTTTTTTCGCAGCGAAAGGGTCACGACATTTCGTCACTTCTGAGTGAGCGCCGCGTCAAGGAATGCAGCCTCAACCCGCCATCTTCACCTCCGAGATCATCAGAAGAAAGGCAGTCGGTAGACGGTCATCCTCGTAAGGCCAGTCATGTCTCAGAAAGAAACTTCTCCCCTGTCCAGCTGAAGCGTCACGCCGAAGACATTCAGTGCCCAGACTGCCATCGTTGCAGTGGCATCAAGACACTCAGGCTAGAAGGTAGCCACAATGATAGTGGCTACACCTCACCTTATTCCACAGATTGCCTGCTTCCCAAGTCCCAAAGACATCACTCGCCGTCTTTCACTGCCCAGGGTGTGGTTACCAAACCAGAACCGGAATCCCCAACCAAAATGACTTTCACAGATAAAGATCACGAAAATGATTTGCAGAGGTCATTCCGAGGACAGATTAAATGTGAGAAGGGGTTAGAGAACATGATTAAATCAGAATCTGAAAAAACCAGACACAATGCATCGCGTATTAATCCAGCAACGATTAAGTCAGAAATTGACATGTACGGTATGAATTGCATTAAAAGATCGACCTTAAATTTCCCCACCCCGTTAGAAAGAAGGGACCGAAAGCTGACCAAGTCTGCATCACCACCTCGCGAGAACTATTTTTCATTCCCCACGCCTGTACAGGACCTGAGGGAAGTATCCCCATTTGAATCGAACCGAGAATCGAACCTGCAGAGAACATCGCACGAAGTGAGACCGTTACACGTCAATGTCTTTGACGACCCTAAGGGGAAGAACTCATATCAAAAGTCCAAATACGAGCCATCATCACATAACTCTCGCCACATTCACGGCAAGCACGCCTCCGTCACGGAGCCACTGAACGTCCCGGAGATTACACTAACCCCGCCCTGGTCTCCTGTCTCCCAGGCGGGTCTGAGCCCCCACCCTGCTTTGACCCATTACTACATGAAACTCCTGCAGCAAACACAGAGCCTGCACCCAGCCCTACAACACCCTATACACCCGGCGCTCCAACACCCCTTTCATCCATCTCTTTACACCGCTGCAGTGCTTAGCCACCATCACCAAACCCTCCACCCTTACGCCATTCTGGACTCAGCCTTCGGAAAATCGGCTCTCCAGAAGGCGTCGCCCTTATCCCTGCACCCGTCTGCTCTTTACTTACCCGCTGCGCTAAGGTCTTTCCACGCAGCCCAGCAACCTTTGACTCTGATAGAAAAACCCGATCGCTCTAGAGATACGGTCCTACGCCGCGCGGACCTCAAAATCCCCTCCCCTTCATTTGAACGCGCACCTCTCCACAGGCCGCACACATTTTCATTCCACAAGAGCGGCCCATCCTCTCTTTCCCCGTCCTCCCCCACCTGCATGACGTCACCTTCCAGCACCACCAGCAGCGTATGCAGCTCCGTCTCCAACATCAGTCTAGCCAGCAGCAGCAACAGCAGCAGCATGTCCATCACACCCAACGCATCCGAAGAAGCCCGCGTTGCTGCGGATCACTTGTTCTCCGACGACGCGCCGAAAACGTCGGTTCTCAAACGAGCCAGCGACAGGGACTGCGAGCAGGTGAGATTCAACTGCGATTCCTGCAACAAGAGCTACAGCACCCTGAGCGGCCTGAGCAAGCACAAGCAGTTTCACTGCTCCACCCACGTGAAGAAAGAGTTCACCTGCAAGCACTGCGACAAGACCTACGTGTCGCTGGGGGCCCTCAAAATGCACATCAGGACACACACGCTGCCCTGCAAGTGCCATGTTTGCGGGAAGGCCTTTTCTCGCCCCTGGCTCCTCCAAGGCCACATCCGCACACACACCGGAGAGAAGCCCTTCCGGTGCAGCCACTGCGGTCGGGCCTTTGCGGACAGGTCTAACCTAAGGGCACACTTACAGACCCACGCGGACGTCAAGCGGTATAGCTGTAAGAGCTGCAGCAAAACTTTCTCACGGATGTCTCTCTTGACAAAACATGAGGATGGCTGTCCTGTCGGTGCAGTGTGACATAGATAAACCAGTCAATTCAGATATTTAACATTGACATTTTAAGAGTATTCTTCGTAAACAATCTCATGTGACTGTCGCCTATATCTGAAAGATATGCAGGGGAAAAGTCACAGATGAAAAAGAAGTTAAGAGTATTTTTTTCTTCCAAAAGAGAGTCTTTTAATGAAAAATATAGAAAAATACGTAGTCATATTAAGGACGAAAATTGTAAAACACGTACTAGTATTCTATGGGACTATATGCAAGTTGCGTTATACTTTGACACTTGCTGAACCCCTGCAAAATATTACCATTGAGATATACCATAGTTCAACTTTGAGGTAATCACCAATTCATCATGTAATTATAAGGGTCACTTTATTTGATGTTATGAAATTTTTTTTTTTTAAAACATGTATATAATTGAGACGAGAGGTCATTAAAACAATTTTGGCGCCCTCCTCCCTATCTAAAAATTGCAAAACACACACAACGCTCCCTAGTTTAGTGCCCTGTACGGCCGCGCAAACCGCAGCGCGCTTCCTACGCAACAAATTGAGAGTCTTTTGCGGTGAATCAATCGTTCCAATGATATCTGATTGTCAACATTTATATCTAATTGTCAACATTTATATTGGATTGTCAAACTGCTAAAAGGAAATTAAGATGACAATTATTGCTAAATTATTTTTCTTTTAATTTTTTTAAACTGGATATTTCTTTCATCTCGACCAATCAATATTTCCCTTTCTCATTGACAAGTTATATCGTAACATAAGAGAGACAATTAATACTTCTACATATTTGCTGGTTTTGGGACACATGATACTGAAATATTGATCTTAGCCAAAAAAAACTAGACTGAAAAACATTTAATAGCAGCTATCGTCGGTTCAAACGCGGATTTACGTATTACAATTTTAATTTTCACAATTTTACGTTTTACAATTTTACGTTTTACAGTTCGCTTATCGACACTTCGATTTTCAACAAGTATCGTGATACATCAGGTTTTTTCAGCAGCTGTGTAAATCTTTTATTGAAAGAAATGCACAAACAAAATCTTTGACATCCAATCAGATTCTCAGCCGCAAACTTTAAAAAAAAAAAAAAGTTCACCTGCTTCCAGTCTCGATGTCAAAACTCTGATCTGATCTCCCAGGTCCATAGAAATAAAAATTAGCATATGACACTTTAACTTGATTGGTTGCATCGTCTCTCCCCCCCCCCCCTCCCCATATATTTGTTCTGCTAAAACAACGAAACAACAGTGTAAAACTATATTGAGTATCTTGTGGTTTTCAGAACCGCAGCTTACTATTGTGGCGCCCTGTGCGGGTTACATTTTTTGACGCCCTCCTCCCAATCTGAAAAGTGCAAAATAAAATAACATAGTACATCGCTCTCTTGGCGCCCCTACCTAGCGCCCTGTGTCGCCCCACAACTCACAGTACCCTCACTACGTTACTGCTTGGTTTATCGGTCATCATTCACTGTTTTTCAAATGTCTATTTGCGTTTCGATTTCATATATATAGTTGTATATCTTATTAACACTTAAAACTTTCCGGATGTGCTGCTAAACTAGCTAATTCATACTTGTTGATTTCAACAAAAGTGGCCCGAACCAACGCCTTTCTTAAAGATCACGTAAATTTTACGTGTCTCTATTTATAACATTAGTCATTGCTACATTTCTTTTTACATGTAAAAGTATTTTTTTTTTTGTATTTTTATTCTGTTTATATAATATAATTCAAACCCTTTTGGTTGGTACAGCTTTATGATCACGTGTTTGCTTTACAAATAATTCAATTGTATTTCATATTGATGGATACCATTTATTTGATTGGTGCTGTATTTATTATTATTTATTTATTGTTGTTTATTTTTTCATTGGGTCTATGTGCGAAAGATGTATTCAATATGCATTTAATGACTTTTGATACCTACTGAGTATTTTGAATAACGTTTTTTTAAAACGTAAACTAATGAAAATAAAATTATACACATGTTCCGATGAACGCGCCTATATAAATAAACACACACAAATACTTATAGAACTGTCAATGATATACATTGAAATAGTTTTAGTGTGCAGTTCAGATAATAATATACCTCAAGTAAGTCGC
Organism: Bulinus truncatus; assembly: GCA_021962125.1. Lineage (NCBI taxonomy): Eukaryota > Metazoa > Mollusca > Gastropoda > Planorbidae > Bulinus > Bulinus truncatus. The sequence continues at coordinate 371,349 of JAGDYQ010000036.1, read as the reverse complement.
ACTTACAACATTGTGTCAGTCATACAACATTGTGTCAGTCATACAACATTGTGTCAGTCAAACAACATTGTGTCAGTCAAACAACATTGTGTCAGACAAACAACATTGTGTCAGTCATACAACATTGTGTCAGTCATACAACATTGTGTCAGTCATACAACATTGTATCAGTCAAACAACATTGTGTCAGTCATACAACATTGTGTCAGTCAAACAACATTGTGTCAGCCAAACAACATTGTGTCATTCAAACAACATTGTGGCAGTCAAACAACATTGTGTCAGTCAAACAACATTGTGTCAGTCATACAATACGTTTTCACTCATACACCATTGTGTTAGTCATTCATTATTGCATCAGTCATACCACATCATGTAAAATCATACAATACTGACCGTGTGTCAGACACACAGACGTATGGTTCATTTCTTGTGTCTAGTCACTCATACAACACTGACCGTGTGTCAGACACACAGACGTATGGTTCATTTCTTGTGTCTAGTCACTCATACAACACTGACCGTGTGTCAGACACACACACGTATGGTTCATTTCATGTGTCTAGTCACTCATACAACACTGACCGTGTGTCAGACACACACACGTATGGTTCATTTCTTGTGTCTAGTCACTCATACAACACTGACCGTGTGTCAGACACACACACGTATGGTTCATTCCTCTTATCTAGTCAGTTTGGTACAAACCAGTGCATCATTCCATTTATATCACTTTTTAATTTTTTTACCATCAGTTTATCTCTTTGTTAAAATCTAGTCAATTTCTAGATATATATGGTTTTCTTTTTTATTTTCGCCATTAGCTTATGTGTGCTTCCATTTGCTGAATCATATGTTTTATTTGAATCATACGTTTTATTTGAATCATACGTTTTATTTGAATCATATGTTTTATTTGAATCATATGTTTTATTTAATAAAAATTTGTAAACAGTTGGTCATGTTTTATTTGTTTGTTAAATGTATTTATTTTGTTTATGTGCTAATTTATTTTTAATGCGGTAAATGAGACAACATCAATAAATATTTGTGAAGTCATCAATTCAAGCCCTTACTAAGATATACTGCAGTTGCTTTCTATAGATATTGGTGGATGTATACTTATCGCAGCATAACATGTTTCTTTATTTCTCTTGTCTTGCGGTTGTCAGTGTGTTTGTGTGAAGTCCATGTAAGGATGAAATGAAATCCCAGATCTTATAAACCACAATGGTACCATTCTTTCATCCCCCTCCCACCCAGCCACCCCACTATAGCCAATGGCTTTGGATGCACCAAGGGAGATATAGCGGGATTAAAAAAGTAAAACTCCGTTAGCCTAAAAATGGTGATCGGTGCAGATGTAGAGTTGATCTGTTTGTGTAAAAACTATATTTTTTTAGGTATTGTATGGTTAGCACAAGGGCCAGTCGCCTTTATTTCCCCCAAAATAAAGCCAGGTACCCATTTAAAATTAGGTAGAATTAGGTGGGACTTTAAAGCATCTTTCACTATGACCTGGAAAAACTCCTTGGTTCTCACCCAGAAACGAACCCGACCAGCTACAGACGTCATGGTTCTATTCATGTATATTTACGTCCAACTACAGACGTCATGGTTCTACTCATGTATACTTGCGTCCAACTACAGACGTCATGGTTCTACTCATGTATACTTGCGTCCAACTAAAGGATGTCACAGATCTGGTTATGTAAACTGGTTTCCAGAAACAAATGTCACGTAAGAGTTTCGTCTTATTGGTTTGGGGGGGGGGAGATAAGGATAGATGGGTCCACTAGGTGCATTGTCCTACATCCGTATGTGCCAACTGCCAACCCTAAGCTATACTCTGCTTCAACACTTCTAGTAAGTAATCCGTTTCCAATTATAACAGCACTGAACTATATAGCACGTGAAAAAAAAAAGACAATTTTTTCAACGATTCTTAGCCCCAGCTCAATAAATAAATAAATAAAGGATGTCAAAGAGAGGCAGTCTAACTATGAGGATTCATTGTATACATCTACTCTGGCCATATGCCACCCCTTTGAAAAGTCTAGCAGGGCTTTCTATGGATAGATTTATTTACTACTACTTGTACCCTGCAAAACCTTTGTATAGAGTTATATTCCCTTAGCCTTGATCGGTAGGCTAGGTTATTTTTGGTTTCGGACAGATCCGATTTTTATCATGATTTTTATTACCATTGTTTACATTTGACGATTTTAGACTGAAAAGCTGTTGTATTTTCGATTTAACGCAGAACCAAAATCGGTATTATTTTATTAGATTATTGTTTTAATTTAAAAAACAACAACAAAAAAAAAAAACTCGTTGAACTGACAAGGGTGTGGCCCTGTTTCAAAGTAATTTCTACTGACGGTGAATAGTTGACAAAACAGAATGATGAGGGGGGGGGGGCTGGGTGATCCCCTAAGTGGACGACCCTGGTTAACTCAGATAAAGAATGACTCTATTATCAACAAAGTGATACTCACATGTACTTTTACATCGATAAGTAATAAACTCACACCCCCCCTCCATCCCATCCCTCCCCCCCCCAGGTTTATGTTACCAGGCATCCACCCTAGATTAAAAAAAAAAAAAGATGATTTTTTTTTTAATGACACCTCCACTTTCAGCCTCTCCTCCCCCCTTCACCTACCAGTCAGTCCACCACTCACTGCCCCCCTCATCCCCCCACCACCACCTACATGTCTGTACGTACGCCAGTAAGGCTGTTACCTACTTTGTCTAGACAGGTGATTCAAGTGGCACAGTTCTATTGTCTTGTTTCTTTTTCCACGCCCGGCTACTGGACAGGTGACGACGAACATAGCGACCTTGACGAGACGATGAGAGATTGGGGGGAGGGGGGAAAGGGGGGTAAATGTGTGACCAGGCAGGTTTGAGTGCCAGCACGTGTCATCACACTTTACACCCTTTCCCCTCCCCCTGCCAACTCTTCGACACAAGCCCGAGTTTAACCCCTCCACCCCACCCCCTACCCTCTCCCACTATACCTTCCCTCATTTTGACATTGAAGATCGCAAGATTCGGCAAGCGTGCCCACACAAATTACAAAAAGAGCGAGGCAAGTTTTGTACGATCGGCTAATATACCGTTATGTTACGCACAGACATTTTATATTCAACCCAAAGTAGCGCACAGACATTTCAATTTCAACCCAAAGTAGCGCCCAACATTTTTAATTTCAACCCAAAGTAGCGCACAGATGTTTAAATTCCATCCCAAAGTAGCGCTCAGACATTTTAACCCCACGCAAAGTAGCGCACAGACGTTTTAATTCTCTCCCAAAGTAGCGCTCAGACGTTTTAATCCCCTCCAAAAGTAGCGCACAGACATTAAAATTTCCTCACAAAAGTAACGCACAGACAGCAGACCTATCTTTTAGCCGTAACACAGTAACGAGAAAATTAAATGAAACATTAAGCATTACATTACTAACCCATTGCACCGATATAAAAACCCACCCCTACCACAATATAGTTTTTTTTCCCCGATCTACTTGAATAGATATTAATAATCAAGTTCGAATTTCTGCAGATATCGGAAAAAATATTGACGAAATGTCCAGTGATATTGCGTTAGCACGTGACCGGATGGTCGTACGGTGTGAGATGTCCCTTTGTGGATGAGATGAAATCTCTGAAATCCTATAAACCACTCATGGGGCGGTTAGCCGATAGTGTATTGGCCATGGAGGCACCACGGGAAATTTAGCGGAGATTTCAAATCATCAAATGAAATATGCATTGGTCGTCACCGTAGATCAATCCAGGGACCTTCAGGTCGACAGTCGAGTTAATAATTGTAGCTATCGGTAACAAATATGTAATAAGTGAGGGGCAAATATCCATTTCTATATATATAAAAAAATAGCATTTTACAATTGAAAAAAAAGAATCAGTTCATTCATTCATTCATTAACCCCCTAAACAAATTTCGTCATCGTGGGGGACTAAAGAAGGGGCGCTGGATGGTATCAATACAAAGAGTCACTGGATGGTATCAATACAAAGAGTCACTGGATGGTATCAATACAAAGAGTCACTGGATGGTATCAATACAAAGAGTCACTGGATGGTATCCATACAAAGAGTCACTGGATGGTATCTATACAAAGAGTCACTGGATGGTGTCAATACAAAGAGTCACTGGATGGTGTCAATACAAAGAGTCACTGGATGGTGTCAATACAAAGAGTCACTGGATGGTGTCAATACAAAGAGTCACTGGATGGTATCAATACAAAGAGTCACTGGATGGTATCAATACAAAGAATCACTGGATGGTGTCAATATAGTCACTGGATGGTGTCAATACAAAGAGTCACTGGATGGTACCCATACAAAGAGTCACTGGATGCTATCAATACAAATAATCACTGGATGGTGTCAATATAGTCACTGGATGGTATCAATACAAATAATTACTGGATGGTACTCATACAAAGAGTCACTGGATGGTATCAATACAAAGAGTCACTGGATGGTGTCAATATAGTCACTGGATGGTATCCATTCAAAGAGTCACTAGATGGTATCAATACAAAGAGTCACTGGGTGGTATCAATACAAAGAGTCACTGGATGGGGTCAATGCAAGAACAAATGTTTAGACATAAAATTCTCTGCACATCCATACTATCTAGTAACACCTACTTACACATGTTATGCCCATCAATGTTAAGGGCACGTGTTTCTCCTCGTTTAATCAACATTGTTCTCTTTTATCAAGTGTCCAGTATTTTAAAAAGTGTCCAGTATTTTATCAAGTGTCCAGTATTTTATCAAGTGTCCAGTGTTTTAACAAGTTATTAATTGCAGACGTCCACTCCTGTTTGTCCGCCACCTGGCCAATGTCAACATTTTGGTCAAATTAGACCCCCCCCCAATCCTTTACTGTAATGTATAATTTAAAATGAAAAATTGAAAACTGTAAATTGTAATGATGGTCTGGAGGGGGGGGGGTGTTGTATGGAAGGGGGGGGCGGGGGTTCGGGGTTTTTGCTTAGGGCATCCACGTGGACCAAGAAAATTAAATCCATTTTTTTCTCTTCCTTTTTGTTTAAAAAAAAAAAAACAGCTTCGTGTCCAGCCTGGTCCAGAAGTCCACCTCAGAGCAGAAGTCAGAGGAGTGGGTAACCTGTGAAAGGGGGAAAAAAATCAGGCCAAATTCAGTGGCGGAGAAAATTAACTGAAAAATGATAGCCACTGATGGACAAAAGTCCAGCCATAATAAGCTGACCTCGTCGTCCAGCACCTGAAAAGAAAGAAACAAGCCAGTGGCCGGCACGCTTCTTTACAACTTGTCCGAGATCTGGACACCGTAGTTATCCAAAAGTGAATGTCTGTAAACATTACCGTAAACATTCTAATAAATTAGCGTAAGATTTTTTTTTCCTTTGTAGAAAGGTTTACAAGACATTTTATTTATCTGTATTTATTTTCATTGTTTTTTTTTTATATATAAAAAAATACATTAGGTGTGTACATTTATACTGAGTACACAAAAATTGTGCACAAATATTAGAATATATGTGCACGAAAATTTTGTCTACGTATATATATATATATATATATATATATATATATATATATATATATATATATTGTGATTGTTATTCGGACCCGTGGCAAATATGCACTTAGCTTAGCTATATATAAACTTTATTATTGTTTTTTGTTTATGTTATGATAATTTTTTGAATTGTATGATTTAATCGTTAGTCAGTGGCTAGGGTTCCAACTAAGCGGACTCTGTATTATTATTTTTTCGGGTTCCGTCTAATAAAGTTTATATATAGCTAAGCTTAGTACATATTTGCCACGGGTCCGAATAACAATCGGACTTTATTGGGACCCGGTTCTGAATAGCAACAGCCTTATAAATTTATCTACTCTATTTTAGCTATTATGTTTATAATAAAATTGTTAAATACAGAAAGCGACTATTTTGTTTTTTGTCTATTACAAATTCGCGGTCAAATAATATACGAAATGACGCGTTCTATTTGTCGTCGTAGCAAAAATTTATTTTTAAATGATTGATACAATTATTCTATGAAATAAAACTGTTTTAACTTTATATTTAACAAAATTATATGCCATTAAAAAAATTTCGGAGGGTAAGAAAGATTTAAAACGAACACAAAACGATTCCCCATTAAAGATTTCTTGTGGTGATGTGCGTGCACGCTATCATTTAAATGCTGTTACTGTTGTGGTGTTTGTAAAACATGACAACATTTCAAATTGTTGGCGGCAAACAATCAAACAAATTTGGAATTTTAAAGCTAAAAAAAATTCTGCTGTAAAAAAAAATTGCGAGCCAGAGCGCCAAATTTTTCGGCTCTGGCTCCGGTTCCGGCTTCAGCAAAAAGTCAGCTCCGCAAGCCTGATTGTGAGTATATTTGTATTTATCAAACGACATTTTAAATAAATACAATGTATTAATAACAATAACGAGTGCGTATCAAGATGGCTGACTTTCATTTCCTGTTTGTATTTCGATGAGCTCTCCAGTTTTACAAAAGTACATAATACGGAGACTGAATAGTCGCATGCCGGATTGTCGTAAGTCTATTGTATTCATTAGTCAAATGTGGAATGAGGTACGAAATATACCCAACATTAACTTAAGCATGTCGAAGTGCTGATAGATCATGCTGTGACCGACCAGATAACTGATCACCTGGTCATACATGTGTTTGAGTATTGTAGTTTCTGTCTTATCCTGGGTTGATTTCTGAACAATGCTGATTTCCTTGTAGTCGGGAATTCGAGGGATGAATGAGATCAATGGGGATGTCTTCAGATATTTCAGTTACCTAACCGTCGACTGGATGGTCCAGAGTTCGAGTCCTGGTGAGTGCTAAGTATACCAAGCTTAAAGAATGTGCACCGGGCATGAATTGAAGAGGCGTGCCTAGAGTGGGGGAGGGAGGGGGTCCAAATTCGAAAGTCTTCCCAGCTTTTTTTTTTACATTAAATATTAAGTACATTATCTCATGCAAATGTCAAAATGCAAGGACCCCCCCAAAGAGGCCGATCCCCACCCAGGGCCCCCAAATCCCTAAGTTCGGCACTGATGAGTTGGGAAAGTAATGGTAACTAAGCCTTGTGCTAGCCATAGAATCCCGTACTTCACAGTGACTACTGAAACAGGCGAACTGTACTTTATCTGCAGCGATGGCACTTATCGGTTTGGTTACTTGTACCTACATACCAAGTGGGACTTGGGCATTTTGTTAGTAAATATCAAAGAACAAGATTTGTATCGATACATTGCGGTTGATTTGTTATTCTTCAGCTAATTCTATTTTTCTGAGTTTGAAAAACAAGTTTTTACAGTAATACTCCCCCCCCCCATTAAAAAAAATTCGGGAGATACTTTTCTGAAGGAGGGTCCAGTGGGTGGATGGTCAGTAATTTAGATGTCCATTCAAAGACATTTTATGGAGGCAAAGGTTTGGATAGAGAGAGTGTCTGTGTCTCTAAATTTGACCTTTGCGACAAGGACGACCGGACCAAAAAAAAAAGTAAAGGCCGAATGTAGACCAATGACCACCCCTCCTTTAGCAACAGTTCGTGTTGTCCACGGGGTGGTGTTGACAGTGTAACGTGTCACCCTTTCCATTGTCCAGTGGTCAGCCAGCTGTGAGCTTTGATAGAGCGGATCTCAATAACCCCACGATGGCTTATTGAAGTGGACAGGTCAGTTTAGGACAAAACATGACAACAAATGGATATTGTAGTCCAGTCGGCCCCATCCTTAAAAGACACCAACAACCTAAAAAAAATGGAGGTATGTTGTTGTTTTGTGTGTGACACAGAACAAGAGAAAAAGTTGGACTGGAAAACAAAACACGGAACGAATAAAAGAGTTTTTTTTCAAAATAAAGATAAAAAGAAAAGTTTTTGTGGAAAACTTCAAAATTCTTTTTCTTTTTTTTTTTTAGAGCTAACATCATTAATGTGAGATTATTTATTTTGTCTATGTTAATATTTGAACAACGATATGACAAGTTGACAACTGAGTCAACTTAATGTGTTGTTATAATCTTGAGGAATGGCTTTTGGTTCTAACATCACCAGCCTACTTATATAGGACGTTATTTGTATGTCCACCGAGGCAGATGAAGTGTATAGTTCATCTGTTTCTATAACCTCGGCATATGAAGGGATTGTGTGGTTAGCGCAACGCCCAGCCGCCTTTACTTCCCCAACTTAAAGTCAGGTCCACATTTAAAGCTGTGTGGACTTGTGGGACTTACATCAGGACCTGAAAAAAAATCCCAAGATTCGAACCCACGAATCTCTGGTTGATAGTCAAGCGCTCTACACCCGTCCCCACTGGCATTTTTGGCGCTTGAACGTATTAATGCCATGTCCATTAATTTCAATATGGAAGTTTGCTTTGAGATACGAGCAAATTGACGTACGAGCAACCATACGGAACGAATTAAGTTTGTATCTCGAGGTACCACTGTATGACATCTCTTGCTTTGATGATTCTTTTATCCATTAGGCCTATAGACGTACCTCAGGCCTGATTGTAAAACTTTCATCACCAGGGTTCATGGGCGCAACCGATGTACTGGTCGTGCGGGTCCGGACCCTACCAAAAATCAAGCCACTGGTATTCGACCCTACCAAAATTTGGGGGGCAGACATACCAATTTTCATCCGAATTTTGGGGGCAGACATACCAATTTTCATCTTACCTAATATTTTGGACCCTACCAACTTCAACATACTGGTTGCGCCCCTGCCAGGGCTACCTTATGAGGGTCTGTCTTATACAATTTTCTTTTTGTCTATTGTCTTACTATTATATATAAAAATATTTCTCTCTACCCTAGAACCATTATCTTTGATGACTTCCCCCTAACAACAATAATATATTACTCAGAAAATATATGACGAAACTTTAGACATATGTGTTCAATGTTCAGTTTTTTTGCCGCCTCGCACCTGGGACCGTCTCGCTGCACACGGTTAGCTGTTCTAGAGTCAAGACGATTGTCGCATAAATTATATTCAGTTGGTTTTTATATATGTATATATAAATTGTTGATAAAAAAAATAGTGTAGTCTTTCGTATCGCTGATGTTATCATTAGAATAATTAAGACAGGCGGTAAATCAAAATAACGGGTTGACAGTTATATCTATACTGTGAAGCCGACAAGGCCGTATTTATGGATAAGCAAACGAGACGACCACCTACTTCCCCTCTCCCACACACTGTTAAAAAAGGCCCTTTTCCAGTACAATACCTACTGATACTGTAGGTAACCGGTACAATACCTACTGATACTGTAAGTAACCAGTACAATACCTACTGATACCTTAAGTAACCAGTACAATACCTACTGATACCTTTAGTAACCAGTACAATACCTACTGATACCTTAAGTAACCAGTACAATACCTACTGATACCTTAAGTAACCAGTACAATACCTACTGATACCTTAAGTAACCAGTACAATACCTACTGATACCTTAAGTAACCAGTACATTACCTACTGATACCTTAAGTAACCAGTACAATACCTACTGATACCTTAAGTAACCAGTACAATACCTACTGATACCTTAAGTAACCAGTACAATACCTACTGATACCTTAAGTAACCAGTACAATACCTACTGATACCTTAAGTAACCAGTACAATACCTACTGATACCTTAAGTAACCAGTACAATACCTACTGATACCTTAAGTAACCAGTACAATACCTACTGATACCTTCAGTAACCAGTACAATACCTACTGATACCTTAAGTAACCAGTACAATACCTACTGATACTGTAAGTAACCAGTACAATACCTACTGATACCTTAAGTAACCTTCTACCCCACCACCACCCCACCCCGAAGAAATAAATACGCCCTTGATCAAAGTGATCGTGAGTGACGACACCAACAACTGAGTTTACAACTACACCTGAACCACGCAATAGGTGGTTTAAATTTTAAAAAAAACTTACTAACGCTTTACCGATTGATAGAAATATACAATATATACAAGGTACATTTTATATTGTTCTAGTTTTAATATACAAGGTACATTTTATATTGTTCTGGTTTTAATATACAAGGTACATTTTATATTGCTCTAGTTTTAATATACAAGGTACATTTTATATTGTTCTGGTTTTAATATACAAGGTACATCTTATATTGTTCTAGTTTTAATATGCAAGGTACATTTTATATTGTTCTGGTTTTAATATACAAGGTACATTTTATATTGTTCTAGTTTTAATATACAAGGTACATTTTATATTGTTCTGGTTTTAATATACAAGGTACATTTTATATTGCTCTAGTTTTAATATACAAGGTACATTTTATATTGTTCTGGTTTTAATATACAAGGTACATTTTATATTGCTCTAGTTTTAATATACAAGGTACATTTTATATTGTTCTGGTTTTAATATACAAGGTACATCTTATATTGTTCTAGTTTTAATATGCAAGGTACATTTTATATTGTTCTGGTTTTAATATACAAGGTACATTTTATATTGTTCTAGTTTTAATATACAAGGTACATTTTATATTGTTCTGGTTTTAATATACAAGGTACATTTTATATTGCTCTAGTTTTAATATACAAGGTACATTTTATATTGTTCTGGTTTTAATATACAAGGTACATCTTATATTGTTCTAGTTTTAATATACAAGGTACATTTTATATTGTTCTGGTTTTAATATACAAGGTACATTTTATATTGTTCTAGTTTTAATATACAAGGTACATTTTATATTGTTCTGGTTTTAATATACAAGGTACATTTTTTAATATTTTATCTTCAATATTTTATTTTATCACAAAAACTTCTCTGAGTGAAACCCTAAAATTCACCCCGCCCTAAGACAATCTTTATCAATCTGATCATTAAATAATACTATTTTTTATTTTTGTATTTACGAGACAAACTGGCAATGCTCAAATTAATATAAAAGTTTAAACTAAAAATAAAAAAATAAATAAATCAAAGTGGGCAGTTATACGTGACGAACTTGAGCACCTGAAGTTTTGGCTTTAAATTTCTATGAGCACTGTTGCCAATTTGCATCTTGTGTGTACGATTCCAGCATCTGTTGCCAGGATTTTTTTCAATGGGTCACTCGCCGAGTCGTTTCGATTACAAATGAGGCTAACATCCGGGGACCGTTAGGACTGGGGGATAGAGGGAGGGGGGGGAGACTATAGGGGTCATTTGAATGAAGTAGAAGGACACTGAGGAATATATCTAGGTTTTTTTTTTCGTTGTTGTTGGGTTGTTGTTTTTTCTTTTATCTAATTGAGAATGACGTCTGCACAACTGCACGGTAGATGGAGTACATTGTCACTGGGTGACCTTGAGAAAAAATTTACGTTAAGAAAACGGGGGAAAAGGATAAAAAAACAAAACAACAACAACTGTATATGTCTGAAAAGTAAAGGAAGGGACGTAAGGCTTGCAGCCTCATGCGCAGTCAAGCGTGGTTTTTTTTTTTTTGCTAAATATATTTTTTTTATTTTTAACTTAACGGTATTGTGGCTTTCCTTTATATACATTAAAAAAAACAAAAAAATCTTTGAAAGCGAGCAACGCGTGGCGGTCACGTGGTCCTGGAAGAGGTGTGAGGGCGGGGCAATGGAGCTGCAAGGTGCCACTGTCGACAGGTGCTGGCAGGTAGCACGCGCGCAAGGAATTAGTCTAGGCGTAGACCCAGAAATTTACTTTTTGGGGGAAGGAACCCAGAAATTTACGATTTGGGGGAAGGAGAGGAGGAGGGGGGGTGGGTGGGTGGGGGTGGGCGTGTGGATTGGGTGTTGTATTGACGGGGTATCAGAGGTATTTTAGAGGTAGTTCAACGTTTTTTTTTGATGTTATAAATGCGTCTCAAAAGCATCAAGCGGAGAAAAAAATAGACCCTCGCTCACACCACCCTTCCAATATCCAAAACCAATCCTTACACTTATTATGTTAAGGCGTACTTTAAAATAGTTTAGTAATTGAGTCGAGTTATTAATATTAACATAATCTACCATTCTCACAACTAACACACATACTGAACATATGATGTTTTTTTTTATATATATAAAATTAAATGGACCAGTAAAAGGACATAAATTACCAGCCCCCCCCCCACCCCTTTCCTCCTCCAAACCCATCCCCCAACTTTCCCGTAGCTTCCGCCAATGAGACGTTAGCCATTTACCGGGTTTAATCAGTTCGTCAATATACCGTCTACACTCAATTACTTACCGTGACCCGTCCTGATCAAATGAATCCACACCTGTGACAATGATTATACAAAGACCTTCAATCTGTCAAGTTCGTGTGACGACAGTGGACGTCAGGAGGGAAGCCGAGATATGACGTGCGTCACCATACCTTGCTATGATTGGTGTATAAACCATTAGGATAAAACAATTAGGATAAACCATAAGGATATACCGTTAGGATATACAATTAGGATATAACATTAGGGTATACCACTCGGATAAAAATCAGGATAAAATTGAGATAAATCATTGGGATAAATAATTGGGATAAACCATTAAGATAAACCATTAGGATAAACCATTAGGATAATCTATTGGGATAAACCGTTGGTATATATCAATCGGATAGCCCAATGGGATAAACCATTGTGATAAACCGTTGTGATAAACCGTTGTGATAAATCATTAGTTTAGACAATTAAGCAATGCTAAGTGTATAATTAATGTTTGCTTTTATTTAATCATCCTTACAGGTGGTTCACGAAAACCGGACATGTTTCTGACAGGGTCGCGAAAACCGGACATGTTTCAGAGGGTCACGAAAACCGGACATGTTTCTGACAGGATCGCAAAAACCAACATGTTTCTGACAGGGTCGCGAAAACCGGACATGTTTCTGACAGGGTCACGAAAATCGGACATGTTTCTGACAGGGTCACGAAAACCGGACATGTTTCTGACAGGGTCACGAAAACCGGACATGTTTCTGACAGGGTCACGAAAATCGGATATGTTTCTGACAGGGTCACGAAAACCGGATATGTTTCTGAGAGGGTCACGAAAACTAGACATGTTTTTGACAGGGTCACGAAAACCAGACATGTTTTTGACAGGGTCACGAAAACCGGACATGTTTCTGATAGGGTCACGAAAACCGGACATGTTTCTGACAGGGTCACGAAAATCGGATATGTTTCTGACAGGGTCACGAAAACCGGATATGTTTCTGAGAGGGTCACGAAAACCAGACATGTTTTTGATAGGGTCACGAAAACCAGACATGTTTTTGACAGGGTCACGAAAACCGGACATGTTTCTGACAGGGTCACGAAAATCGGACATATTAATGACAGGGTCACGAAGAGCAAAGGTTTGAGAACCACTTCTCTAGAGCAAATTGAGCAACACAACCTACAATTGAATTTTGCATAGAATTGTGTGCCTGTGTGTGTTTGTGTGTACCTGTGTGTGTTTGTATGTGCCTGTGTGTGCCTGTGAGTGACTGTGTGTGTTTGATTGTATGGCAGTGTGAGTTTGTGTGTGCCTGAGTGTGTTTGTGTGTGTTTGTGTGTGCCCTTGTGCGTCTGTGTGTGTTTGTGTGTGCCTTTTTATTTGTGTGTGCATGTGTGTGCATGTGTGTATTTGTGTGTGTTTGTGTGTGTTTGTGTGTGTTTGTGTGTTTGTGTATGTTTGTGTGTGTTTGTATGTGTTTGTGTGTGCCTGTGTGTGTTTGTCTGTGTTTGTGTGTGTTTGTGTAAGCCTATGTGTGTCTGTGTGTGTCTGTGTGTGCCTGTGTGTGTTTGTGTGTGTTTTTGTGTTTGTCTGTGTTTGTGTTTGTTTGTGTGTGCCTGTGTGTGTGGTTTTGTGTGCCTGTGTGTGCCCGTGTGTGGTTGTGTGTGTTTGTGTGTGTTTGTGTGTGCATGTGTGTCTGTGTGTGTTTGTCTGTGTTTGTGTGTGTTTGTGTGTGCCTATGTGTGCCTGTGTGTGTCGTTGTGTGTGCCTATGTGTACCCGTGTGTGGTTGTGTGTGCCTGTGTGTGTTTGCGTGTGTTTGTGTGTGCCTGTGTGTGTCTGTGTGTGCCTGTGTGTGTTTGTGTGTGCCTGTGTGTGTTTGTTTGTGTGCCAGTGTGTGTTTATGTGTGCCTGTGTGTGTTTGTGTGTGTTTGTGTGTGCCTGTGTGTGTTTGTGTGCCTGTGTGTGTTTGTGTGTGCCTGTGTGTGTTTGTGTGTGCCTGTGTGTGTTTGTGTGTGCCTATGTGTGCCTGTGTGTGCCTGTGTGTGTTTGTGTGTGCCTGTGTGTGTTTGTTTGTGTGCCAGTGTGTGTTTATGTTTTCCTGTGTGTGTTTGTGTGTGTTTGTGTGTGCCTGTGTGTGTTTGTGTGCCTGTGTGTGTTTGTGTGTGCCTGTGTGTGTTTGTGTGTGCCTATGTGTGCATGTGTGTGTTTATGTGTGCCTGTGTGTGTTTGTGTGTTTGTGTGTGTCTGTGTGTGCTTGAATGTGTTTGTGTGTGTTTATGTGTGCCTGTGTATATATATTTTGCCATGTTTTAAAGTGTTTATAAAATGAAAGCTGTTAAATGCACATAGACTGTTTATCTGAAGATGTCCATTGGTGACGTCAATGTTAAATGCACATAGCTCACCTGAAGAAGTCCATAGCTATTGTTAGTATTAATATGCACATAAAAGATGATCAGAAGAAACTTTGGGGAGATGGAAGCAGATGCAGAGCCGATTTTATGGATAGACAAACTTTGCGTCTAGCTAAGACCCTACACTGATAAGTGAAAGCACAAAGAATACTTGTCAAGATAAACACAACAATACGCAATCAAGAGCCCTAATGTAAAATGACTTCGATATGGCGCGTTCACTTTGATTTTTGTTTTCAAATTTCGCTTAACCCAGTGTAGTATTTTGCATTGCTTGCTGAATTCAGATCCTAGGACATTTCCCCATTCAGCCCCTCACCCACCCACCTTCCTGACACCCTCTAGACTGTTTTGTCGTCTGTAACCTAAACCACCGACTGCAGCACCGGCATCTAAACACAGCCACAAACTTACAACGGACGTCACCATGGCATTCCGTCCATGTCACGTGATACGCAGGCTGAGACACGTGATACACAAATCCCATCTCCCTCAATTTGGCATGTTCCTTCCCTTGTTCTCGTGTTTCTTTCACTAAACTCCATTTACTTTGACCCCCCCCCCCACCCTACCCTCCCGCCCCCCACATTTAGCCCCCAAGATTCAAAACACTGAGACTTTGTCTGCCTGGACATCCCTGGGCTCATATTAACGGGAACCCGCGGCGGCTGACCACTCCACCCGCGTGGCCATCGTCCCCACCACCCCCCCCCCGCCCTCATGTCCTGTTTTGTTCTCCTCACCCACTCTAAACTATTTCTTTTGTCAACGTTTGTTTCCAGGCACGCGCTGATGTTGGTCAACACCCTCGCGCCGCTGGACAGTCAGTGACCAGGCATATCGTTACACTAGCCCTAAGGTATAAACTTGGAGTGACATGTTAAAACGAGTTTCTTAAAAGAGCAGGAAATATTCATTTAATTTTTTTTTAAATATTCAACACATCCCATGTGGGGGGGGGGGGGGGGGGGAGAAGAGGGTTCCGTTGAACTAATTGTACTGCGTGACGGATACGTAGCATTTAGATCTCCATTCGTGTTTTTCACCCAGGGGGTGAATTTAACCATTAGCCTAATAATAAGAAAATGCCCTTAGGCCTTGAAAATATCGGCCCTCGGTTGTCAGATCATGGCTACTTTTATAGAATGGAATTCTTTGCAAGGAAACAGACAAACTACATGTATGTGAAACTAGTAGTTGCCCGTTGCATTCGCAACTGAAGGTTTTATCTCAATAAAATGTTTAATATGAGAATAATTGTTTAAAAAATACACGTAAACCGGCAGCAAGACCAGACGCATATAGTTAGCAATGTAATATTTACAAATGGCTGATTACTTGTCGCGCTTTTTTTTAAAAATACATGTAGTATAAATTTAAATTAATAAAAATTGTACCATCGGGAAATGACGTCACATAGGATTTCCCAAGTGCAGAATTATTTATAGCGACATCCCATTCTGCACGGAATACGCCAAAAATAGCACTTTATTAGTAGGAAAAAAAATTGTACCATCGGGAAATGACGTCATAGATTATTTATAGCGACGGCGTTCCCATTCTGCACGGACAGACGCCAAGATTTAAACACTTTATTAGTAGGATGTTGACGGACACATTACATTACACAGTTTTACGTCTTACCGTTTGGCTTCGCGAAAATTAGGCCCTTGTTTTGGTTACAAGTCTTAGGGCCACAGTAATCTTAGTCAGGCCCAAAGTAGCCTTAGTCGGGCCCAAAGTAGCCTTAGTCGGGCCCAAAGTAACCCTAGTCGGGCCCAAAGTAGCCTTAGTTGGGCCCAAAGTAGCCTCAGTCGGGCCCAAAGTAGCCTTAGTCGGGCCCAAAGTAGCCTTAGTCGGGTCCAAAGTAGCCTTAGTCGGGCCCAAAGTAACCTTAGTCGGGCCCAAAGTAGCCTTAGTCGGGCCCAAAGTAGCCTTAGGCCCAAAGTAGCCTTAGTCGGGCCCAAAGTAACCTTAGTCGGGTCCAAAGTAACCTTAGTCGGGCCCAAAGTAGCCTTAGTCAGGCCCAAAGTAGCCCTAGTCGGGACAACAGTTGCCCTAGTCGGGCCCAAAGTAACCATAGTCAGGCGACTCAGGCCCAAAGTAGCTTAGTCGGGCCCAAAGTAGCCTTAGTCGGGCATAAAGTAGCCTTAGGCACAAAGTAGCCTTAGTCGGACCCAAAGTAGCCTTATGCCCAAAGTAGCCTTAGTCGGGCCCACAATAACCTTGGTCAGGCCTAAAGTAACTTTTTTTTCCTGTCCACCATTCACCGTAAACCACCATACTCCCAGGGGCTTCATTAATTCCCCTATTTTAGTTGCCATGTTAACTCGTAGTGAGACACCCGAGTATGTCTGTGGAAAGGGTATATATGTACATCTCAAACCTATGTAAATGTATTTGCAATATCTCAATTAAATTTAACGGTTTAGGTCTATGTCGTCACATTGATTCAAATTCACAATAAATAAAAATGTATTTAAAAAAACAAAAAAAAGCTTCTCCCCGGCGGGGAATCGAACCCCGGTCTCCCGCGTGACAGGCGGGGATACTTACCACTATACTACCGAGGAGATGTTTTTCAAAGATCTACTAAATATACCAGCGCTAAAGATTGTGCTAGTGAAGTGATGCTAAACTTTTTTTTTTTTCTGTGGGCTATTATTGTCTACCAAAACATTTTGAGGGCCAAAAATATAATTTTTATATATGTATGTATATAATGAGATGTTATTTTTTTTAAACTTGTGGGGGGCCAACAAATTATCATAAAGGGCCAAATTTGGCCAGCGGGCCAGTATTTTAGCATCACTGTGCTGGTGTAATATTTAAAACTATTTGTACCGCGGTATAAATTACTGGCAAATTGTTTTCAAGTGTATTTATTTTTTTTGAATATAAAATATATAAATATTTACATCATACAATAGCGGATAATTTGTTTTTTTTCCTTACCCCGTCTCCCGCCCTCAACTCCACCCCCACCCCCCTCAACCACACCCCCACACGATCATAAGTAACCGATCTTGATGAACTTATTTTCCAAAAAAAAAAGTGTCCACATTGTTGATACAAAATATTAGATTGTACATCAAATAGAGCGAATAATCAAATTTGTACATCTAAAAACCTTGATCCAATATATATATATATTATATATTTGCTACAAAATATCTGGATTTGAAGATATAAAATATCTATATAGGCAGCATATGCAAGATGTGTTGTTTTATAGTGCGTGTCGGTGATACATTGACAATGTTCATTCTCTTAAAGCCTGTATTTCGAAATCTGCGTACAAGTGTGTGTGTGTGTGTGTGCGTGCGCGCGTGTTACGACGTGCTTATGTGTGTATTTTCTCTATTGGCAAACCAATTTTTAAAAACTAACCCCCATCCAACGCACACAATCTACCACACACACACACACCTTCTCGTTATTTAAGTCTGTCAAAAGTGAAAGTTGCGAGGGGGAGGGGAGGGGGGTAGAGAGTTGGGGTGGGCGTATGACGGTGTTCTCGCGGACCACCTGTGCTCACATTAACAGATTTGCGGATCAATGCAATGAAATTTCAACCTGTTGCTATTTTCATCTCTCAGGTGCATACATTCTGAATGGTTCACGTTTCGTTGATTCTTTCTTAATTTTTTTTTTAAACTGTTCGGACTGTAGATATATTGATTTATTTATAAAGTGCTGAAGTGTATTTTTAAATTGTTAGAACTGTAGTTATTTTTAAAGTGCTTTTTTAGAATTTGCTGTCAATATCGTGTCAATACTGACTATCACTGTCAATATCGAGTCAATACTGACTACCACTATTAAGTTAAGAAAAAATAAAAATGAAGGTCATATGGTTAGAAAAAATGTCTTTATATTTTTATGGTCAGATTTATTGTGACTCATTTTGGTCATATTTATAGTAACTTATTTTGGTCAAATTTATAGTGACTCATTTTGGTCAGATTTACAGTGATTCATTTTGGTCAGATCTATAGTGACTTATTTTAGTCGGATTTAAAGTGATTTATTTTAGTGTTAATTATAGAGACTCATTTTGGCGTAGTTCATTGTGACGCATTAGTCTATTAATGAGTCACTGACTCACAAATTAATTAAGTGATCAAACATAACCCTGCTTTACAAATTCACCTGAGGCTCAGATGTAGTTTCATGTTAGGGCTAAATACGTGGTGTACGTTAAGTAGGTAATACATACATTGTGTACGCGAACTATGTAATACATACAATGTGTACGCGAACTATGTAATACATACAATGTGTACGCGAACTATGTAATACATACATTGTGTACGCGAACTATAAAATACATACAATGTGTACGCGAACTATGTAATAAATACATTGTGTACGCGAACTATATAATACATACAAGGTGTACGCGAACTTTGTAATACATTCAATGTGTACGCGAACTATGTAATACATACATTGTGTACGCGATCTATATAATACATACAATGTGTACGCGAACTATGTAATACATACATTGTGTACGCGAACTATATAATACATACAAGGTGTACGCGAACTATGTAATACATACAAGATGTACGCGAACTATATAATACATACATTGGGAACTATATAATACATACAATGTGTAGGCTACCTATATAATACATACAATGTGTACGTGACCTATATAATACATACAATGTGTAGGCGACCTATATAATACATACAATGTGTAGGCGACCTATATAATACATACAATGTGTACGTGACCTATATAATACATACAATGTGTAGGCGACCTATATAATACATACAATGTGTAGGCGACCTATATAATACATACAATGTGTGGGAGGGGTTAGGCAGAAATTAAGATATTGTTATGTGTGGGGGTTTGGTTCGGGTTCCTCTAGACACAATATTGAACAGGGAATCATACAACAATCTCTCACAGTTATAAACACACTCCCCCCTCCGCCCAATCAGTTGTACATATCGATACAGTTTGTAAATCCAATATTACATCAATTCATAATGCATGTGTGAGTATATTGTTATGCAATACCGAGTTGATGATTAAGTTTAGAAAAGTTAATAATCACAACACATCATGTGACGGACCGCAGAACTCTCTATGTTCAACACAACTCAATGCGACAGACAAACTCTCCCTGAAGCGACAAACATGCATGGACTAAGTTTATGATTTAAATTTGTGGGTCGACCCACAACCCCCTGAGTCTCATCAATCCGGGGACATTCATTGTTGCTGAGTCCACAACTCGTTTGCAGTAATCGGATCTATTGGGGGGGGGAATGACATCAATCGATACCGCCTTCTGTCTTCGCACGCGAGAGAACCGATTATCTTGTAATTGGTCAACTAGCTCCGACACCGACCATCATTAACAACATTACACTGGACAGTAGGCGGGGATGGAGGGGGGGTGGGGGTAGGGGTGGCTTTTATCTGTGAGCGACCCCCCACCCTTGTATATTGTATACCCCTGGTGTTTAAATCGTTGAATGGAGATAGGTCTAAGGCGTTGACTGGTTGTGTTACTTAGATCGAAGGCGTGGCCTCGTGGTAGGTCTTAGATCCGTGGTTCTCTCACTTTTATTTTTTGCGACTGTGCCACAAGGGGTGCAAATCTATCTCCGCCAGTACCCCTCGGACGGATGTAAGTTGTTCAAACTATTGGTTGCTTTCAAACGAAAATTGTATGTCACTGCATCCCCATGTATAGCTTTAGCCGTACCCCTTAGGATACGCGCACTAATAGTTGAGACAGCGCTGTCTTATATTGCATGGTTGACAATGTTTGTAATTCCTATGTTATAGGAGTGAGCTGGTTGTGTTCTTAGGAGTGTAGAAGTGAGCTCTTTGTGTCTCTAGGAGTGAGCTCGTTGTGACTCTGGGAGTGAGCTCGTTGTGCCTATGAGTGTATGAGTGAGCTCGTTGTGTCTCTAGGAGTGAGCTTGTTGTGTCTCTAGGAGTGAGCGCGTTGTGTCTCTAGAAGTTAGCTCGTTGTGTCTCTAGGAGTGTAAGAGTGAGCTCGTTGTGTCTCTATGAGTGAGCTCGTTGTGTTTATATGAGTGAGCTCGTTGTGTCTATGAGTGTATGAGTGAGCTCGTTGTGTCTCTAGGAGTGAGCTCGTTGTGTCTCTAGGAGTGAGCTCGTTGTGTCTCTAGGAGTGAGCTCGTTGTGTCTCTAGGAGTGTAGGAGTGAGCTCGTTGTGTTTCTATGAGTGAGCTCGTTGTGTTTCTATGAGTGAGCTCGTTGTGTTTCTATGAGTGAGCTCGTTGTGTCTCTAGGAGTGAGCTCATTGTGTCTCTAGGAGTGAGCTCGTTGTGTCTCTAGGAGTGTAGGAGTGAGCTCATTGTATCTCTAGGAGTGAGCTCGTTGTGTCTCTAGGAGTGATCTCGTGTCTCTAGGAGTGTAAGAGTGAGCTCGATGTGTCTCTATGAGTGAGCTCGTTGTGTCTCATTGAGTGTAGGCGTGATCTTGTTTACATTTATTAAGCCATCTGTGTGACCTCGATATATTCCTTAGATCGTAGGCCGGTGCACGTTTGAATTCATAGGTAGTAGACGTGACACAATTTGTATTTCTTGGATTGTTGGCTTGACCTCGTTGTATTATTATGACTTAGATTATAATTATTGGCCCACATTCATGACCTAGTTCTTTTCCATAGCTCGGTGTTGATGCGCGCCGACTTGTGTTTTATAGATCCTAACTTTGTAGTATATTTTTTAGTCGCGTGCGCTATTTTTTGTATGTCATAGGCTTCTCTAGAACACATCTTTTAAAATGATTTTTTTTTTTAAAACAAGTTTACCATTATTTATTTACTAGCTGTGCCCTGCAAAAACCTTTGCAAAGAGTTATATCCCCTTAGGTTTGAACGGTAAGCTAGGTTATTTTTTGGTTTCGGGCAGATCCGATTTTTTCATGACTGTATTTTAAACTGGAATACTGTACTATTAATTATTTACTTTCGATTTAACGCAGAACCCAAATCGCTATTATTTTATTAGATTACCACTGGACAAGAAGTGGACTGGAGTATGCATCCGTTGAAGATTTGTTTATTCTCCATCACCGACCGCTGGGTGTAGGGGCCGATGCTTCAGACATTACACATTTTGTGATTACATCATTAAAAAGTGTGTACCATCATTAGCATACGAGCGAAACACTGGACTCCCCCCCCCCCGGGGGTCAACTTCCGTAGCTTCCGATGGGTTAAATAACATACGCTCCAATGGTCCAAGTCAGATGAGTTCCTAACCAAAAGAAGTATTGCTAGTCCAGTAAGTGACCATCTGGACTGTTGAACCATTTAGAGCAGGGGTAACTCGAAGTGATCTTAAAGAGGAGGCGTATACCACTTGGAACTGCCCACAGTACGACCTCTGTCTGTGGTGAGATAGTCCACGCGTTTCAATAGCATGTCAAACTAAAAAAAAAAATCATCCATTGGCGTAATCCAGTTATCCATTACTGTTGATTGTCTGCCCGCGTTCGCTGGTCGCTGATGTAATACACGATTGGCGAACTTCCTCCGTGGTATTGTCCCAATGATGTAAGGATCGCTTGATATTGTGTTATATCGACACTATGATGTAAGGATCCTTGATATTGTGTTATATCGACACTATGATGTAAGGATCGCTTGAAATTGTGTGGTATCGCCCCTATGATGTAAGGATCGCTTGATATTGTGTGATGTAATAATCAGATTAGGCTAGAGTAATTTTATTTGGTTCAGAGATGGTTTTAATTATCTGGCCACTTAGCTTAACGGAAGTGGGAATCAACAGACGATAATAATTGGACGATAGATTTGGTAGAGACAAGCAGACGGACTTAATTCCTCATCTCACATCATTTTGTACCATGTATGTATTTTCATGAATAAGAATAAATAAATAAACATATATATATATATATATATATATATATATATATATATATATATATATATATATATTTATACAACCAAGTCTACTCAGTGCTTTATACATGTGATTCGTCTCATACATGTGGATACTTAATAATTTAATATACACCCAAGTCAGTCAACAAGAATAACTCCGAAGAGACTGAATTGTATTTTACACCTACCAGAAGCAGAAGCAAAATATATATTATACATACAACTGATCTTCATAAAACGTAACCATGACATGTGATATCCTCCCTATGATGTAAGGATCGCTTGAAATTGTGTGGTATCGCCCCTATGATGTAAGGATCGCTTGATATTTGTGCTATCCTAACTACGATGTAAGGATCGCTTGATATTGTGATATCCTAACTACGATGTAAGGATCGCTTGATATTGTGTGATATCCTAACTACGATGTAAGGATCGCTTGATATTGTGTGATATCGCAACTGTCATGGTATAGTTGTGTGTACTACGCACACAGTTGTGTGTGTATGTTTGGAGCTTGGCCAACCAGGTCAACCTGAGGTCACGGTGTCAATTCTCTAGTTAATTCGACAGTATAAATATCAGGTTTATTGTAAATAGGATTGTTTAAGAAGGGAATAGAGAGGGATGTAGAATGTTCGAGTATGATGCAAGCAAATTATATAAAGAGGATGTTTGGAAGATACGGAAGTCAGTTCAGCAGTTCAGTTCAGTTGAGAACAGAGAGAGAGAGTATTCGAGTTCAGTTCGGAGTACATTTAGATGATCATCAGTCAGTTAGCGAATCAGCATATTCAGTGTATCAGAGTATATGAGTTTAGTTAATCAGTTGAGTTTATTGTTAATAAGTATTTATTCAGATAGTCAAGGAGATTATCAGTCATTGTGATAATTCAGTTTATATTGGATTCATTCTGTTTATATTTTATTGTGTTGTTAATAAACTATATGAACCATGGAATATGAATTGAGTTTCTCATCATAAACCAGTTCATATAAATAACATCTTTTACAGCAACAAATTATCAAACTATCATCGTCCATAACAATTTGATATATCTGTCGCTTGTTTAAACTAGGATATATTTTCTATATATACTTCCATAAGACACATATAATACCTGTAGCTGCCTTACAATTGACCAGTAAATAAACTGTACGTGGAACAATTTCAAATAACAGAAATCGGATTTTAAATGTTGAAATGATTCTTTATAAAATCGACATTTTATTTTGTATAAATACTGTGTAATAATTAGTATTTGTATTTATTTATTTTTTAACAATAGAAATTTGGCGGGAGAATCTGCAGAATGCAGAAATACCGTGCGCACACAGAAAGAACAATAAACAATGCTATGGGGGGGGGGGGTCAAAGCAAACGCTCCAAAATGTTGCACATTATTTAAAGTTGTCCCATGGTTTCATCATCCATTATTAAAATGGCATACCAATCTTTCTGTCTCTCTCTCTCTCTCTCTCTCTCTCTCTCTCTCTCTCTCTCTTACACACACACACACACACATATACACCTCCCACCCCCGCGTCATACTTTCATTTGGGCTGACATCCATACGAAGACTCAGACTGTTTCAACATTACAAGACAGGTGTAATCCTACCCACTCAGGTATGGCTGCAGGTGCAATGAATCGGTACAACAAAAGGTTACCAGCGTGTAGCCCGCGGGCCACATGCGGGCTGAAGCAGGGTGGAATGCGGCCCGCATGGCTGTTCAAAAACGTACAAACTGTAAATGGTTTTAAAATAATACTACTATAAAATTAGAGTTCACGTATACTTGGTGATTTTTTTTTCTAAACAATAGATGGGATGTATAGCAGACGTTATACCTAATTTTAAAAATGTCAGTTTTCGATAACGGACTAAAGGTTAGAAGATATTGCCAACTCAAACTACTTTAAGAGTTTTAAAAAATAACTTTATTATAAAAGTAAAGTTCCATTAGCCCTAACGGGCCGTAGAGGCAGATGAAGTGTAGAATTCCCCAGTTTCTGTAACTTCGGCATATAAAGGGATTGTGTTCGTTAACACAACGCCCAGCCGCCTTTACTTCCCCAACTTAAGTCAGGCACCCATTTAAAGGTGGGTGGACTTGTGGGATGGCTTTGAAACACATTTTACCTGGGAAAATTCCCATGGTTCTCACCGAGGATCAAACCCAGGACTCTCAGGTCGACAGTCGAGTATCTACATCACTCGGCCAGTCGTCTCCCTGTATTAAACGATTGACGTCACTTCAGATGCCAACCATGTAATGATTTTATAAGAGGTGCTTTGATAAACATAATATAACAGTAGAACCAGTTTCATTCGGTGTCATTAAAAGACACAACTAAACAAAGAGATGTATTTGAAATGGCAAAAACTGGATTTAAGTGAATTTCTTTCCATTTAAAACAAATCCGATAAATATACTGAAGGAATCCTTACGATGGTTGGCACACAATTATGGACCTTTTTAATTAATAGAAAACGATGCCTTTGCTTCTCGTAGTGTACATTTTATGAAATAATCCATAGTTGACAGAAAAATGTCACCTAACAATGATTTGAAAACAAGCCATTGAATGATTTACGCCATCACAACAATGTGGGTTTAAATAAAATATCAACAAAAGTATCAAATAATAACTTTTTAATAGATTTAAAGTTTCTTTTAAAATTCGCAAATTAATGTATTGATTGAGGTAAGCTATTCAGAATTTTATATTGTGATGTACGCCTAGGCCTAGGCTTGTATTCTTGGGATGGGTGTTCGTGCAATCTTGCTTCCAAGGTTCGAACCACACTGAAAACCGTGGGAAATTTATTCATGTCTTGAAGAAAGTTAACAAGTGCTGACCACACAATATGACCGTGTCTACTGAAACGTTGAGAGGAGACGGATGGTCGTGCGGTAAAGCGCTCGACTGTCTCCGGTGATGACCAAGGAAAATTTTCAGGTCTTGGCTTAAGTTCTCGATATATCTCCCGTGGTGCCTCCATGGCCATTGCACTATTGGCTATGGTGTGGATGAAAGAAGAGCACCATAAAAACAGTCCCATTTGGTGGTTTATAGGATCTAAGAGATTTCATCTCATCCTTTCAGGGACTTCACACACTGAAACGTTGAAGGTTAGGTTGATCGTGTGGTAAAGCTCTCGACTGTCGATCTGGGGGGGGGGGGTCCCTGGTTCGATCAATTGATATTTCATGTGTTGGTTAAAGTCTGCTCTATAACTCCCGTTGTGCCTCCATGGTCACTGCACTATCGACAAAGTTGGAAATGAAAGAAAGAAAGTAGTTTATAGGATGTAAGGATCCTGACTTAAAAACAAAAATATTGTACGAAAATAAACATTGACTTGTCGATTACTGAGACAAATGTAGATCTGGCTTTAAAGTAAATATGTGAAGGCTTTTTGGTTACTGGCTCGTTATGTGTTAAAATAATCTGACGGTCTGCTCATACCACTCACCCCACCCCACGTTTCGGTCTAATGTTACAGTTGAGTTGTGTAGAAGCAGTTCCCTAATTTACAGTTGAGTTGTGTAGAAGTAGTTCCATATGTTACAGTTGAGTTGTGTAGAAGCAGTTCCCTCAATAACAGTTGAGTTTTGTAGAAGTAGTTCCCTATGTTACAGTTGAAATGTGTAGAAGCAGTTCCCTATGTTACAGTTGAAATGTGTAGAAGCAGTTCCCTATGTTACAGTTGAGTTGTGTAGAAGTAGTTCCCTATGTTACAGTTGAGTTGTGTAGAAGTAGTTCCCTATGTTACAGTTGAAATGTGTAGAAGTAGTTCCCTATGTTACAGTTGAGTTGTGTAGAAGTAGTTCCCTAAGTTACAGTTGAGTTGAGTAGAAGTAGTTCCCTATGTTACAGTTGAGTTGTGTAGAAGTAGTTCCCTATGTTACAGTTGAGTTGTGTAGAAGCAGTTCCCTAAGTTACAGTTGAAATGTGTAGAAGCAGTTGCCTATGTTACAGTTGAGTTGTGTAGAAGCAGTTCCCTAAGTTACAGTTGAAATGTGTAGAAGCAGTTCCCTAAGTTACAGTTGAAATGTGTAGAAGCAGTTCCCTAAGTTACAGTTGAAATGTGTAGAAGCAGTTGCCTAAGTTACAGTTGAAATGTGTAGAAGCAGTTGCCTATGTTACAGTTGAGTTGTGTAGAAGCAGTTCCCTAAGTTACAGTTGAAATGTGTAGAAGCAGTTCCCTAAGTTACAGTTGAAATGTGTAGAAGCAGTTCCCTAAGTTACAGTTGAAATGTGTAGAAGCAGTTGCCTATGTTACAGTTGAAATGTGTAGAAGCAGTTGCCTAAGTTATCAATCTGTGTCTGACACTTACTATGAAGACCACAGTATCAATTTCTAACAGATGTTACTGCTAAATGGTGTGTTACTGCTAAATGGTGTGTTACTGCTAAATGGTGTGTTACTGCTAAATGGTGTGTTACTGCTAAATGGTGTGTTACTCCTAAATGGTTTGTTACTGCTAAATGGTGTACTTACTTCAAACTTTAAATGAGACACCGTGACAGCACTGATAATTTTTTTTTTATTTTCTAACTAAAGGCCTTTCCACGTCAACATAATATCCCATCCATCATGACTGTATTTATAGTTTGGTAAATATTTGTTTTTATTTCACAAATCAACACATTAAAAACGGAAGAGGGATGGTGGGGGGGGGGAGTGAAAGAGATAGAGGCAGAGAGACAGACACAGAGAGTGAGAAAGACAGACAGATAGAGGCAGAGAGACAGACACAGAGAGTGAGAAAGACAGACAGATAGAGGCAGAGAGACAGACACAGAGAGTGAGAAAGACAGACAGATAGAGGCAGAGAGACAGACACACAGAAGAGAGAGAAAGACAGACAGATAGAAGCAGAGAGACAGACACAGAGAGTAGAGAAAGACAGACCAGATAGAGGCAGAGAGACAGACACAGAGAGTGAGAAGACAGACAGATAGAGGCAGAGACAGACACAGAGAGTGAGAAAGACAGACAGATAGAGGCAGAGAGAGACAGACAGACAGAGTGAGAAAGACAGACAGATAGAGGCAGAGAGACAGACACAGAGAGTGAGAAAGACAGACAGATAGAGGCAGAGAGACAGACACAGAGAGTGAGAAAGACAGACAGATAGAGGCAGAGAGACAGACACAGAGAGTGAGAAAGACAGACAGATAGAGGCAGAGAGACAGACACAGAGAGTGAGAGAAGACAGACAGATAGAGGCAGAGACAGACACAGAGAGTGAGAAAGACAGACAGATAGAGGCAGAGAGACAGACACAGAGAGTGAGAAAGACAGACAGATAGAGGCAGAGAGACAGACACAGAGAGTGAGAAAGACAGACAGATAGAGGCAGAGAGACAGACACAGAGAGTGAGAAAGACAGACAGATAGAGGCAGAGAGACAGACACAGAGAGTGAGAAAGACAGACAGATAGAGGCAGAGAGAGACAGAGAGACAGACAGAGAAAGAGAGACAGAGAAAGAAAGACAGACAGAGAGTGTGTGTGTGTGTGTGTGTGTGAGAGAGAGAGAGAGAGAGAGAGAGAGCAGGAAAAGATTCAATGTTTGTAATTTACTCCCAAAGTATTGTTGACGAGTAGATCATCTCCCCCCCCCCCAACCACCACCGTTGTATTTAGAAGACAGTCTTGACGTTGTAGGGGGGGACGGGGGTGTAACAAGCCAGAACAGGGCATAAAAAAAAAATAACGGCCAAGTTCTGTCCGTACCACTAACCCCCCCCCACACACACACACTGTAAAGTGTCACATGCGCCTGTCCGTGCCGCTAGCCACCCTGTCAATAGACAAGTGCACCTGTTTTATTTGCTCGCTCCGATGGCGTCATGGTTTCTTTTCAGGTTGTTTTTTTCTTCCACGCCCGTTTAACGCACAGCAGATATAAGATGGTTGGGGGGGGGGGGAGAGGAACGCATTAGATTACAGTTCATTTGGGCAGGGCAGCCGAGAAATATTTTGGTCCTCAGGACTACAGAGAATTCTGTAATTATTAATTGCAGTTTAGCTAGTATCTGGTCTGTGGGTGAATGGGTTTAAAAGTACAAAGTATTAGTCTCAGGAGATTTAAAAAAAAAACGCTACCCACTTCAATACAATGGTTTCATATGAGACTATACAGTTTTATCAGACTATACTGTTTTATCAGACGATACAGTTTTGTCAGACTATACAGTTTTATGAGACTATACAGTTTTATGAGACTATACAGTTTTATGAGACTATACAGTTTTATGAGACTATACAGTTTTATGAGACTATACAGTTTTATGAGACTATACAGTTTTATGAGACTATACTGTTTTATCAGTTGCGTGAGGCATTTGAAATCTATATTCGTGATAAATAGAAATGAATGTGTGCCACTTTTTCCTAGTTATTAATTTTTAAAAAAAAAAAAAAAGAACGGCCCCACAAGAAAAAATCTAAGAGCCGTTTGTGGCTCTGAAAACTGCATTAGGCCACCATTGTAACATACTGTTTTGATGACGCTATCTTAAGAAATACATTTTTTTTTTCAAAAGTTATATTTGAAATTGTCCGAAATTGTCCCACAATTGTGGGACAGGTGGGAGATTATGTAGGAAAACATTCGTTCAAACATAGCAGTCTAGCAGTCTTGCAGATTATTAGTTGGCAATAGAAGTTTATGGAAAAAAAAGTGGCAAAAATAACGTTTTAAAGCAGGCCAACGATTTTAAGAAAATGGAAGAACAAAAAGATGATATGAAAGCAACATATTTTTGTTTCTCAAACGACACACTACACTGTCAAATAAGCCCGGCCAAGTGGATCAAATAGGATTGGAAGAGAGATCGGTGCCTTGAAAGTTTATTTACATGCTCACGTCTGCTCGAGTCATTAAAAACACACAACGGAAAATATCATTCAAACGTGATGAAACAAAACAACAATACATTTGATGTTTTGATTGTGTCGATATTTACTTTTTGAAATATTTGGAGAGTCACGGGGGAGGGGGGTGGAGTGGGGGGGGGAGAGATTAACTTTGCATAGTGTTTCCTTGGGTTATTATATTGTTGTTATAAGCAGAGACGACACACGCAGAGGGGAGGGGACATTTGATGGCCTATGGGGAGGGGGACATTTGATGGCCTGTGGGGAGGGGACATTTGATGGCCTGTGGGAGGGGGACATTTGATGGCCTGTGGGAGGGGGACATTTGATGGTCTGTGGGGAGGGGACATTTTAAAACTTTCTGTTTTCTATAATAGATTTAAAAAAAATTATCTCTGTGTTTTGTTTTGGTTAAACTTTTTCCCCTTCCTCTTATCATTTAGGCCAGAGTCATTCTATAGATACGTAAACTGGATATCTGAAAATTGTGCTTTTTGAAAATAAATCAAATATAGTCAACTATAATCAACTATATCAACACTGTTTAGGAATATAACCATAATTTTGACTATTTACAATACATATATTGACAATTTTATACAGACTGATAACACAAATACATTTTATACATACTGATAACACAAATACATTTTATACTGAGAGATAACAAAAAAATGTGTACAGATTGCATAGCACAAATACATTTTATACTGAGAGATAACAAAAAAATGTGTACAGATTGATAACACAAATACATTTTATACTGAGAGATAACAAAAAAATGTGTACAGATTGATAGCACAAATACATTTTATACTGAGAGATAACAAAAAGACGTGTACAGATTGATAGCACAAATACATTTTATACTGAGAGATAACAAAAAAATGTGTACAGATTGATAGCACAAATACATTTTATACTGAGAGATAACAAAAAAATGTGTACAGATTGATAACACAAATACATTTTATACTGAGAGATAACAAAAAAATGTGTACAGGTTGATAACACAAATACATTTTATACTGAGAGATAACAAAAAAATGTGTACAGGTTGATAACACAAATACATTTTATACTGAGAGATAACAAAAAAATGTGTACAGATTGATAACACAAATACATTTTATACTGAGTGATAACAAAAAAATGTGTACAGATTGATAGCACAAATACATTTTATACTGAGAGATAACAAAAAGATGTGTACAGATTGATAGCACAAATACATTTTATACTGAGAGATAACAAAAAAATGTGTACAGATTGATAACACAAATACATTTTATACTGAGTGATAACAAAAAATGTGTACAGATTGATAACACAAATACATTTTATAATGTTTTTTAGCGTAAACAAGAAAAGGAAACAAAGTTTGGGAATGGTATTTAAAATAAAGAACAACATCCAGTTGAACAATGGATATGACTTTTTAATGTCTATATTCTATGTTCATTTTGTTTCTTTTTGTTAAGTTTGTCACTGGACTGACTTCAGGGACTGCAGTGGTTAGGTCTATCTATGACTTCAGGGACACTGCAGTGGTTAGGTCTATCTAAGACTTCAGGGACACTGCAGTGGTTAGGTCTATCTATGACTTCAGGGACACTGCAGTAGTTAGGTCTATCTATGACTTCATGGACACTGCAGTGGTTATGTCTATCTATGACTTCAGGGACACTGCAGTGGTTAGGTCTATCTATGACTTCAGGGACACTGCAGTGGTTAGGTCTATCTATGACTTAAGGGACACTGCAGTAGTTAGGTCTATCTATGACTTCAGGGACACTGCAGTAGTTAGGTCTATCTATGACCTCAGGGACACTGCAGTAGTTAGGTCTATCCAATTCTAATTTTTGGTAAGATTATTCCTTGTTTGAGATTTTCTCGGGAAATCGGTCACTTGGAGGGGGGGGAATTGACTTCTGAATGGGTTTTCATAAATTATTATTCTGTTGTTTTAAAGAGAGACGACACACACATGTATGTTTTACATTCTGTCAGTCGGCCAGTCTGTCTGTCTTCATCATCTGTCTGCATCAGCATACAGCGTTCTTGGACTCACACTCATAGAGAATGACATGGATATTTCTGGCTTATACAACATGGCATGGATCATTACTGGCTTATACAACATAACATGGATCATTACTGGCTTAAACAACATAACATGGATCATTACTGGCTTATACAACATGACATGGATCATTACTGGCTTATACAACATGACATGGATCATT
The DNA here is from genome assembly GCA_021962125.1 of Bulinus truncatus. NCBI lineage: Eukaryota > Metazoa > Mollusca > Gastropoda > Planorbidae > Bulinus > Bulinus truncatus. The sequence continues at coordinate 339,595 of JAGDYQ010000036.1, read as the reverse complement.
ACTGGCTTATACAACATGACATGGATCATTACTGGCTTATACAACATGACATGGATCATTACTGGCTTATACAACATGACATGGATCATTACTGGCTTATACAACATGACATGGATCATTACTGGCTTATACAACATGACATGGATCATTACTGGCTTATACAACATAACATGGATCATTACTGACTTGTACAACATGACCAGGGTTGTTAGTATCGAATTATCTGTATCGACCAATAAGTATCGGCGATACTTTTTTAGTATTGGTTGCTGTATTGCCGATCCTTTTTTTTATCAAGTATTGATTTGTTTACCGTTGATACATTTTGAACGAAAAATTTTCGATACTCGAAACCAATACTTTTCTATTGCCAATATTAGCTTTTTGCAGAAAAACAATAGCGATTTTAATACATTTTTTAGAGTAATCTACATAAATCAAATCACTACTAGTAATCGTAGCATAAAGATAAGTTGGCTTCAATTAATACTGTCTGTACAACTGCCGATCACAAAGCTGAAGTTGTACAAACGTTAAAGCGTGCCTGCAGTGCAATGAGTGCAGTTTCAACTCAACTTACTCGACAGGGTGGTGCAGCTTTAGTACAGTCAGCAGTACAGATATCTGAATCTACAATTTTTTTTGCTTGTTTTACTTGGCAGAACCAAGGCGAACTGCTTAATAGTAACAGTTCTGCTGAAGTAGATCGATATCTTGAAGATAACTCATCAGAAATGCTGCATTTAGCAGTCTACCCAAGCATTAAGAAACTATACCTGCAACTGAACACTGGACTTACGGCTAGTGCTGCAGTAGAGCGCATGTTTTCATTGGGTGGGCGTGTTTTTATGCAATTACGTTCTAGGCCAGGGGTCGGCAACCTTACGGCTCGCGAGCCGCATGCGGCTCTTTAGATCTCAAGTTGCGGCTCTTTCGATGTCAAAATGTGGCCTTCTAGTTCAATGCGCAAATAATAATAATGATATTATCTTATATACCTAATCCTGATCAAATACCATAATATTGAAACAACAATTTTAGTGGCTCATTAAATACTGGGAAAATTGTAAATTATAACGTTTGGCTCTTCCGTCTCAAAAGGTTGTCGATCCCTGTTCTAGGCTAAGCAATGATTATTTTGAAATGATGGTCTTCTTACGTGCTGCAAAGTGGTGAAAAGATTAACATTAAAATTGTGCTTTGACATTGTATGTTATTGTTTTAACT